>CM065686.1:8254949-8264949 GCA_017654935.2 Phymorhynchus buccinoides | reverse complement strand
ATGTTAATGTGCGACAATGTCATTCAGAAGCATAAGGAAAACATTACCATATTTTAAAAAATATAAGACGATAGTTTTTTTCTTCTTCCCCAGACGGAGACCCCTGCGCCTTATAACATGACTATCCCCCGAAGTCGGAGTGTGGCTGCCCATGTGGCGGGGTGACAAAGAAACGGTCACACATGTAATGTTCTCCTCCGTAGCTGATGCACTGGCACCATAGCGTTCAAGTGCTTCCACTGTTGGGATGATCCCAGGAGTCTTTTAGCCAGGGTACGCAAACAACAACAACAACAATAACATGACTAACAATATAGTGAGCAAGTATAATAACAAAATCTGAATTTTGGGTAAAATTTGGAGGGGTGCGCCTTACAATCCCAAAAATATGGTAGTTTAAAAAAATAATAATCAAAAAATAACAACAAAATAAAATGAGATGATGTTATGCTTTGTCGCGTGCAAATCTGTCACTCGTGCAAATCTGTAGCTCGCTACTATGAGAGTGTGTATTTGCGACAACCACAAATTTCACTTTTTCTGTACTTGAACTGTTTACCTAACCCTAACCTTAACCCTAGAAAAAAGTTAAATTTGTGGTTCATGCTCAATGTCGCAAAATGCCGCAAATACAGACTCTCATAGGTAGCGAGCTGCAGATTTGCACGAGCGACAGATTTGCACGCGACAATGCCAACATGCTACAAGGTTACTTATTGAGCACCTACATTCAGTCTCATTATCAAGCTCAAAGCGCATTCACATCACTGAGTTATGCACGAGAGCTGCCTGTCATTAATGCTGATGAGCTCATTCGCATCGCGACTATGTTGAGTTATTAAAAAAACTCACAAATCACTCCAGCCATGCACACAAACAAAACATACATAAACAAAAGGAGAAATGAAAGAAGATTACGGGTTTTTACTTCAGGTGTAGACATAGGGAAGTGGTAGATAGACTTTTTTATATATAGACTTTATATAGAAAGACGCTCTACACTGATTGGTGTCCCCACAACAAACCCCTACAAAAGCAAAGTCAGAGGCAAAATTGTGGTCTAAGGGAGCGAAGCCAATTTAGAAGTGACCAAGGTATGGCGTGCACACAGATTTAATTCCCTTGAAGCAAATGCATCAAATTGACAGCTATCTATTAATTCCGGACATATATGGCCGGAACAACTTGAATTTAAGCTTAGTTCTTTGTTCTCTATACATGCATTCACTGCACACCTATTACCCATGTTTTCTTTCAGTTGAAGGAAAAACAAAGAACACAAGATGTAATTATATTAACGTGCTACAAGATTATTTACAGATCACCTATCTTCATTCACATCAGTGAGTTACGCGTGTGAACTTCTTATTAGTGCTCAAACAAAGAAAGAAGGTGGCAGAGTGGTTAAGATGTTCGCCAGCCAAATTCAATGCATGACTGCAGCGTGAGTGACCCGGGTTCGAATACTTCGACAGGAAAATCGAACTGAACGTCCAGTCCTTCGGATGGGGACTTAAAGCCAGTCTGACCTGTGCGCTTTACGCACGTAAAAATCCCACGGCAGTTAAAAGTCGGTAAGAGCAGGGAGAAATCCTGCTGCCTGGTATTACCAAATTGATAGCTAGGTTTTCCATGTCTGCCCCCCCCCCCCCTCCCCAACCCCCCAAAAAGGTAGGTGCCACACTTGCGCCGACATGCTCTCCAGGGGAGAGAAGTCCAAATTTCACAGAAAAATTTCTCATAATGTTCACACACTGCTTTATTTACTGTTTTCTTTTTTTGTCTATGTTAATAAAGGCGCATTCGCTGAAATATCCAGTAGTTTTGTTTTGTCTCTTGTGAATAAAATAACGTCACTTTACACTTGTCGTGTAGTTGTTTGTTTGTTGCAATAAAATAGTAAGAAAATATAATAACAAAATCTGAAATGTAGGTAAAGTTGGTGGGGGGGAGGGGGGGGGGGGGGGGGGGGGCCTTATACCTTATAGTCAGAAATATATGGTAGTCATTAAAATACTGTAAATATATAAAAACAAAACAACAAAAAACGAGCAAATGTTAACCCTTTAGCCGCCAAAGTGGCATTTTAGCACCACAGTGATTTAACACCTATGTCACTAAAAGGCATCAAATTGGGGTCAATTATTCAAACACCCTATTGTCTTAGTTTTGGGAAGTAAGGATAGACCTTATTTTATGTATGTCACAGAACAATTCCCCAATACTGCAGACAGAGTTAGTTCTATACCCAGACAAATTTAATGGACATTTTTGGCTGAAATATGGCTGGCGGTGAAAGGGTTAAAGCAAAGGGTTACCATTAGAGCATTGGCACGTCACTTGACCACCATCCTGTGGGCTGCAGTTCCCCCTTTGCAGACAGGGGTCGGCAGTGACACAGACGCCATCAACAGGCTCACAGTTCTTCCCCACTGTTCCATGGGGACAGCTGCAAGCACAAATTCAAATGCCATTTACGCCTTAGCATAATTGACATAAGCTAGAACACCAAGGCTACATCAATATGTTGCTCTGCATAGTTATTCGGGGATTGTACTAATTGACATAAGCTAGAACACCAAGGCTACATCAAAATGTTGCTCTGCATAGTTATCCGGGGATTGTACTAATTGACATAAGCTAGAACACCAAGGCTACATCAAAATGTTGCTCTGCATAGTTATCCAGGGATTGTACTAATTGACATAAGCTAGAACACCAAGGCTACATCAAAATGTTAATGTCAGACTAATTGACATAAGCTAGAACACCAAGGCTACATCAAAATGTTGCTGTGTCAGACTAATTAACATAAGCTAGAACACCAAGGCTACATTAAAATGCTGCTGTGTCAGACTAATTAACATAAGCTAGAACACCAAGGCTACATCAAAATGTTGCTGTGTCAGACTAATTAACATAAGCTAGAACACCAAGGCTACATCAAAATGTTGCTCTGCATAGTTATCCGGGGATTGTACTAATTGACATAAGCTAGAACACCAAGGCTACATCAAAATGTTGCTGTGTCAGACTACTTGACATAAGCTAGAACACCAAGGCTACATCAAAACATTGTTATGCTCTGCATAGTTATGCGGGCATTGTCTTTAGCCATGGCAAGCTCCTAGCATAACATCATCAGTCCAAAATCTTTAAGCCAGGGTACGTCAACAACAACAAAAAATACCATTTACTTTAAACACACACGCACACAACAAATAAACAAACAAACAAAAACAAAAAAACTTGAGCGTTAATATGCTAGATCACCAGCCGAGCGGCATTTACGGCTCCAGTGCCCTGACCTTTGACCTTCATTTTCGAACGTGGCCTGAATGGGCAAAATGCTTTGCCCAATTCATGAACTGGACAATGCATATTTTAAAAAAATTATCACATTTTTCAATTCCCATTCACACAGGTATTGATTAAGGTTGATTCAACAGTAGCACAGTCATTTTTCTACATAGTTTTTTTTTCTTTCTAAAATACTATATTTCATTGATAGTGCTTTTCTAAATACAGTGGAGTCCGTGTAAAACGAATTTTAAGGGAACACAGACTCAGTTCGTTGTATCAGGATTTCGTTATACATGTACATGTACAATGTATGTTGAAAACAAAAACAGTTCAAACACTCACCAATGATAACTAAAAACATAAACTTGACCAGTTTGGATCGTCTGTCTTAATTACGGGATGTACAAGGCTTGAAGACGTTCAGCAGTGTTGTCTGACGCTAATCTGTTTTGGCACACTTTTCAACAAGTTTGTCCATTAAGTGACAACACATCACACAAATTTAGTTTGTTATAGGCTTTCACGAACTTTTCGATCTTTATTTTGAGCGCGAATTGTAAAGCGACCTTGAGAAACCGAATGATCTGTAGGAAGCCTAGGCCTAGCAGACGACCCAGTGTGAATCTAAATGAGTTCACGCATGCGCAGTTCATATTTTCCAACTTCCTTCTTCTTGACAACACGTTCTAGCTTGGAGTTTGAAGGCCTAGGTTTTTGCAGCGCATCGCACAGGCTGAGTTCGTTATAGGCTATTTTTCCAAGTAAATAAAATTAGCCTGGGGCGTAGAACATGTGTTCGTAAAAAGCGGGTGTTCGTTATTTCAAAAGGATTTTTTGTTCGTTATACCCATGGCTTTGCAAGTGACAAATAGAAGGGCATTTGCCGGGAAATTGAAGTCAGTTCGTTAATCTCGAAATTTCGTTAAAAGTGAGTTCGTTATAGTTGGACTCCACTGTAGCAAGTTTTAAGCTGGCTATGATACATACGTATAGATAGATATATAAGAAAAAGGTTTGTACTTGGAACTCTTACTGGCAGTAGTAGTCTATAAAAAGATTGTCACAAGCGGCTCCCCCTTGACATGGGCTGGATGTGCAGTTGTCTATCATCCGTTCACACTTCGTCCCCGTCCAGCCAAGCGGGCAGGAACACTGGAAGGCGAGGCCATTTCCATCTTCTGTGCAGTTTCCACCATTCAAACACGGCTGACTGAGGCACACGTCGATCAGATCCTGTCACACCGAAAGCAAAGGCTACTACCACCACCCCCAAACAAAAAAATAATAATAACGGTTAAAAACAAAATTTTATAAAGTAAAAACGATTGGATTGCATAGCAGAGAATGAGAGTGAAATTTAAATGTAAACCAATTCCCACCAATTTCAAATTAAAAAAAGCACCCAACCCTACTCATCTATTCAAATTTGACTATCGTATTTTTACAAACTATTGGCCACTGCAACAACCACCTTTTGCTAGAGTGAATGCCCTTGGTAGATGCTTGAGTACTGACCAAACAAGGGCATAACTCTCGCCAATAACCCCTATATGAGGCCACTAAATGGCTGCCTTTTGCAAGAGTGATTGCCCTTTTGGGTACTGACCAACAAGGGCTTCACTCTCGCTGTCAAGGGTGTTAATAACCCTAGTTGCAGAGGCCAATAAGGGAATACTTTTTTTCCAGATTAAACCCCCAGTGCTTTATAATAGGACTAATAATATTATAGTAACAAACTATAACAACAATCAATTTTTTTTTAATTGGCGGGGCGGTGTGTGTGTGTGTGTGTGTGTGTGTGTATTAATATAATACACCTTCTAATCCGTAAATATGGCATCACACAAATTAAAATTTGATCAATTGTTTACAACAACAAAAATGGTGGTTTTGTGTATGTGCAAGCACTTGCCCAAGTTGCGCATTCATGCATGCATGTGGCGTAGATGTGCACAAACAAGTAGGGCGTTAAAATGTGGGCTTTTTTAAAAATTACTTCTCAAATGTACCGGTCTTCTTCCTACGCGTACAAGCTTCAAACCCTGAATTTGCACAGCAATGGTAAACCTCATCCATTTCTGTTTCATTTTTCCCGTCCGTTTGCAAAAGTAGTCAAAATGTAGCCATTACAGAGGAAGAGAAGTGCTTATGTTTCGTTAACAGACCATAGGCACACACACACACTAGGTCTCAAAACAGGCGAGACTAGGAAACAGCAGGCCAAATTGCTGATGGGGGGCAAGGGGGAGGGGGCAGGGGTGGAGGGGGAGGGGGGATGGACCCCTCCAGCTCCAGGACAATTCACCCCAAAGACAATTTGCCCCTAGGACAATCCACCCCAGAGACAATTCGCCCCAAAGACAATTTGCCCCTAGGATAATTTGCCCTGAACAATCCGCCCCGGAGACAATTCACCCCAAAGACAATTTGCCCCTAGGACAATCCACCCCAGAGACAATTCACCCCAAAGACAATTTGCCCCTAGGACAATTTTCCCCCGAACAATCTGCCCCGGAGACAATTCACCCCAAAGACAATTCACGCCAAAGACAATTTGCCCAAAAGACAATTTTCCCCGGAGACAATTTGCCCAGGGACAATTCGCTCAAAGGCAATTTGACCTGGGACAATTTGTACAATTCACCCCAAAGACAATTCGCTCCAAAGGCAGTTCGCCCCAGGACAATTTGCCTAGGAGACAATTCGCCCCAAAGACAATTCTCCCCTAGGACAATTTGCCCCCTGGAACACCAAAACAAGTGCAGCGAACAAACCTGACAGGTTAAGCCTGTGTAGCCTGCAAGGCACGTGCACCGGTATCCGTTCAGGACCCTATGACAATTCCCATTCACACAAGGGCTTGTCTCAGTACAGTTATTCACCTCTTCACTGCAATTTTTTCCTGCAAACAACACAAAACTAGTTTACAGCCAGGCAAAATTAAAAAAACGGTCACACACGTTGTGTTCTCATCTGTAGCTGATGCACTTGAACCACAGAGTTCGAGTGTTTCCGCTGTTGATCCCTGGAGTCTTTTAGCCAGGGTAAGCCAACAACACCAACAACATAAACATATTCAAATGTATAATATTGACACACACAAAAATATTACATTCAGCCTGTTAACTGCCAATTGTAAAAGAGAGAGAGAGAGAGAGAGAGAGAGAGAGAGAGAGAGAGAGAGAGAGAGAGAGAGAGAGAGAGAGAGAGAGAGAGAGAGAGAGAGAGAGAGAGAGGACTTTTTGACACTTTGACTGTTTAATGTCATTAACAAAGTTCTGAGAGAGAGAGAGAGAGAGGGAGAGAGAGAGAGAGAGAGAGAGAGAGAGAGAGAGAGAGAGAGAGAGAGAGAGAGAGAGAGAGAGAGAGAGAGAGAGAGAGACTTTTTGACACTTTGACTGTTTAATGTCATTAACAAAAGTTCTTAGAGAGAGAGAGAGAGAGAGAGAGAGAGAGAGAGAGAGAGAGAGAGAGAGAGAGAGAGAGAGAGAGAGAGAGAGAGAGAGAGAGAGAGTCAGGAAATTTTTAATTGTTAGGCCATGCCCATACAAAGAGAGAGAGAGAGAGAGAGAGAGAGAGAGAGAGAGAGAGAGAGAGAGAGAGAGAGAGAGAGAGAGAGAGGGGGGGAGAAGAGGGGGAGAGAGAGACTTTTTTTCACTTTGACTGCTTAATGTCATTAACAAAATGTTCTTAGAAAGAAATAGAGAAAGAGGGGGAGAGAGAGAGAGAAATTGAGAGCTAGACAGGGGGGGGGGACATGCAGAGAGGAGAGACTGAGAGAGATGGAGAGATGGAGAGAGGGAGGGAGAGAGAGAGAGGGGAGAGAGAGAGAGGGGAAGGGAGAGAAATTGAAATTTGAAATGTTTAATGAGGAGGAACTGAATAATAATTCTTTTCATCAGGTCCTCAAAACAAAAATGAAAATAATAAACAAGTAAAAAAGACAAATAAATGAACGAACAAACAGCAATATCAATAACATCATTACGAATAAGAGAGAGAGAGAGAGAGAGAGAGACTGGACATTGGAAAACTCTGTGTGTGTGTGTGTGTGTGTGTGTGTGTGTGTGGTGTGTGTGCAAAAAAGACAAATATAAATGAACGAACAAACAGCAATATCAATAACATCATTAAGAATAAGAGAGAGAGAGAGAGAGAGAGAGAGAGAGAGAGAGAGAGAGAGAGAGAGAGAGAGAGAGAGAGAGAGAAGAGAGAGTGGAAAAACTTTGTGTGTGTGTGTGTGCGTGCTGCGCTTGCGTGCGCGCGCGCGTGTGTTTATCATATTCTACAATTCAACTTTTCAAGTATTTGTGCAGAGGATCAATGTAGGTATTTCAAATGCACAGTTAACACATACTCAGTGTCTCAGCTTTGCCATTTGTAATCCCCTATAATTCACTAGGCTCCCCTTTTTTCATGGTTAAAATGTACTCAGCTTTTTTGTTGTTGTTGCTTTTTTTAAAATTATGCTATTTCATCAAAAACTTAGCAAGTAAAAACATGACACGTCTAGAATTTAAAACATCACAGTGGCTTACATCAAGCGAAATATATTAATGTCTTTCAAGAAATTAAAGATCGTGTCAGGCGGAACGTCACGGAACAAAATTTCCATTGACTCCGCAGTGTAGCGTTTCCTTCTAATGTCGTATAAATCCCAGCAGTCCAGAAGGACATGACGAATGGAAATTGGAGAATCGCATGCTGGAGAGAGAGAGAAAACAGTGAGACAATGCCAATAACAATTGTTTATTCATTAAGGCCTTTGCCCCTCATGAATGGGGTACAGGGTAACAAAAAATATAACAGAGTACTGACTGTAACAATAATTACAAAATGAACATTTCTTACAACATGACTGATCATACGTGTAAAGCTTTATATCAATAAATTGATAGGTTTCGCACAATTATCTCATTCGTAGAAGCAAAAAGCAGGCTAAAACGAAACTGGTTTGGATAAGTGAAGAATTTTTGTGGGATATATCGTTTTCTTAGATCATACAAGACAGGACAACACAAAAGAAAATGAATATCATCTTCTTTTGCATTTTTACAAAGAAAACAGTGAGTGAGTGAGTGAGAGAGAGAGAGAGAGAGAGAGAGAGAGAGAGAGAGAGAGAGAGAGAGAGAGAGAACAATGAGAGAGAGAGACAGAGGGAGGACAGAAGAGAGCACTTGCCTGCATAACCTGAAAGGCAATCGCAGTGGAAGGTGCCCTCTTTGTTTCGACAGGTTCCACCATTCTGACACGGCTTGCTGAGGCAGTGGTCCACCCCGTGCTGACACAGGGACCCGGTGAACAGCGGGGGACACTCGCAGTCCCCGTAGCCTTCCCTCTCCACGCAGGTGCCGTTGCTCTGACAGTCAATGCTGTCGCAGTAGGTGACGTTGGCACAGCTCAGCTGCTCAGGAGCTGCAGATCAAAGCCACAACAGTAGACCTGTTTATTTGGCAAATTTGTAATTTCAGAAACAAAAAATAGTACTTTTTTTTAGAGGGGGGGAGGGACACCTCCAGCTCCAGGACAATTCACCCCCAGACAATCTGTCCCAGAGACAATTCGCACCCAACAATTCATCCCTCGGCAATTCGCTCCAGGGGACAATTCGCCCCAAAGACAATTTGCCCCCAAACAATCCGCCCCAAAAACAATTTGCCCCCGAACAATCTGCCCCAAAAACAATTTGCCCCTATAACAATTTGCCCCCGAACAATCCGCCCCCAAAACAATTTGCCCCCGAACAATCCACCCCGGCAACAATTCACCCCAAAGACAATTTGCCGTCCTGACAAAAACAAATTCTAAATTTTTGGCACACTCGTCGCCAATTTCATCTCAAGATCTGGACTCCAAGTGTGACCGGCGATTGACAAACAGACAAACAAAAATCAGCCCTATACATGAGCCTTTGGGAGGTTTGGGAGATATCAAATATCAAGGGTAGCGTGCAAGAACTGCTTATCCCAAAAGGAATGAGAAAAACAGATGGGGGGCAGGTTTTGCAAACAATGCTCAATACAGGGTCCGTACAGATCTGTGTAAAAACAAAATTCAGGAATTTTCCAGGACCGAGTTACTTCTTCTTCTTCTTCTGCGTTCCCAGGCCATATGGCCATAATGAGTAAGGTACATATGTGTCCGGTTTTCAGTTTTCACTGGTCTCCCCGCTGCGTACAGCCAACACATTCCAATTTCAGAGGAGCTCAAAGGAGAAAAAAAATATTTGTAAGATTTTTTTGAAAAAAGGCAGGAGAATGGGCCAATAAGTCAGAAAGATAGTAGATGATAGAAAACAAAGGGAAAAGGCAGAGTCAACGAGAGTGACAGATTAGAAGAAGTTACAAGCACAGAACTTCCAAAAGGTGGGGATACAAAAGACCCCCGGTATCCCCATAAGGGGACCAAGTTACTACATTTTAGTGACTCAATCAGGCTTACTGATCAATGTCGGTTGCATTCCCACCTTATTGAGCTAAGACAGTTGCTTGTGCTTCTGACTTTGACAATAGCTTATTAAAACACTCTTGATCATGCTGGTCATGTCAAAGTTCTTTTTACACACTGTGCAACTAGCTTTCCGTTTTGAGCCATCTGTTGATGGAGCTAACCCCACCTCAGTTTTAGGTGTCATCCGAAGGACCAGAAAATTGGAGTAAAGTATCTTTCCCAAGGATACAACACCATGCCCAGCTAA
>CM065686.1:8239949-8252449 GCA_017654935.2 Phymorhynchus buccinoides | reverse complement strand
CATGCTATGGATCTTTTCCGTATAAACTTGTAGTATTGCAAAATGAATACAGTCATAATGGGTTATAGCTATTCGCGAACCTTCTGTGTTCTTTGTACAATGTGCGAAGGCCGGTTGACTGTCTTTCGAATCGTAATACTAATTTTCTAAAGCACGTAATTTTATTTCGATTCGTCCTTATGTTTTTGTTCTAATAACTAACGAAACTAGTTTTGTATATTTAAAATGATCTTGGACCTTATAGATTTATAATATTTTACGATTAAAGATTTGCTTCAAAACACAAGCCCAGATTAAAAGAAATTCGACTTGTGTTTTCCATCAAATTTTAAACTTTATAGATCGAATTGGGACTTGAAATTTATGCAAATGAAAGTTTGTGTATTTTGCTTTTTTATTATTATTTTGTTATTTTGATATGTAAAGCAGTTATTTGGTTATCTTATAAAAATATGGCTTGGGCTTGTTAAAACCTAATGTCACTTTGCACTTTAATTGCAAGTATTTGTTTTTAAAGAGAAACTCCCAACTATTGATGAATGTTATATTATTCTGTGTTTTTCAAGCTTTCCAACCATGCATATGCAACATGTCTTGCTATGTATGACGGCCGTAGAGACAACACACTTAAAAGGTGTAGTAACAAACACAACTTTGGCGTTCACAAGCCCTGTGAGAGCAAGTTGCGTGTAAGATAAAGTTGTTGTCTTTGCAGTCCCGTTTTACCTGGGGTTTCGCCTATATAACTGGACATCGGGAAATTGTGAGGTAGACTCGAGACTCTACCTGAGATTGAGATGGAAAAGAAATAAAGAGAGAGAGAGACTTGTACCAGCCTTGACTGCCTGTTGCTTTTTGCTGTTTGCTGTTTGTTTGCTGCTCTACTCATCCTGCACTCCTGTCTGTCCCTTCACCCTTCCACCAAACCATCACATATGCTCCAGTGACGTTGCAGTCTTTCAGGTTTTTTTGCTTTGCTTTGTTTTATGTATAAAGAGTCAGTTCACCTATTCAACACTTACATCAACTCTTCTAGCAGCATGGGTGAATACATTCGCCCAGAACATCACTCTACACTCCCACCAAATGCAAAGACATTCACTGCCAAGTACCCTGCCATGTGTTTGTCTTTTTTTTTTTTACAGCTTATGTCATTGATTTTTTTCTGTTAAAGCAGACGCATGATCACTCGAAACAAATTGTTACCCCCCTCTAATCGGTTGAGATGCAACGGACAACCAAGAACGTCAACAAATACATGGCGCTAAAAGAGTTACAGGGCTCCCAGTCGTCCCGCAAAACAAGGGGTCCCAGGGACTCCTTCACTTACAGCATAGAGGGTCCTAGAGGAGGGATATAGGGTCCCAGTGGCATTGCAAATGCTAAAAATAATTTTTCTAGTGCATCCCTGGGACCCCCTGCACATTCTTTTAAAGGGTCATATAGAATTCTAGTGCTTCATAGACCCCCAAATAGGGGTCCCTGGGAGCCCTGAGTTAATAACTGAAGTGACTTGCATAGATGTACACACACACACACACACACGTACACACAAACTACCTTTCTCTTCATGTTAGCATGATGACATAATCCTTACCGCAATAAAATCCTTCCATTTCCCCGCCCTGGGACAAGTCAATCTCACTCCCCTCGGTACAGTTGGCCAGTTCTCCGGACGGCACCTCTCGATACGTTGCGCTAAATGCACCTTCGTCTGCAGGTGAAATCTCTGGGCAGCCACCAGATGGCGTAAATGGTCCTCTGAAGGCATCAGTAAAAGTTGCGGATGGCCCAAAATTAAGGTCCACTTGATTTTTGCATGAATCCCTACTAGTGGTGTAGGTCAGGGTTAGTCTAACAAAGATCTGCAGAGCAAACAAAACAAGAAAGAAAAAATCGCTTTTTTGTACAAGTCAAGGAACGGGTTGTGGGGCTTTGTCATATATGTGACCCAGCACCATGAAAGGGACATTAAGTGTCAAACTGACCATTCTGAGAAAATGATACAGTTGAAAACTTCAGATAATTCTCTTTCTAATGATACAAGGACCATTCTTGTATCTTTTCCTGTTCCAGAGTTATGAGCATTTAAAGTTAGTAGGATGAGCATCAGCCATTTTGAGAAAACACAGTCTAAAGTCTATAGCCTAGCTGAAGAAAATGCATTGACCTACTCGTTTTAAAACACTTATATGGCCATTTAGAGACCAAATTAAATATTATCCTTATAAATATGGAATATAAGATGGTAGAGAACACGAAAATACCCATAACTCAAAATTGACAAAAAATGGTGGATTTTAATTATTATTACAATCTATCTATCTTAATACTTACCAACACCTGAAACAACTACCACCCTATATCCGGTAAGGGGTCAAGGCCACCGGCCTACTTTCGTTTTCCTATATACTAGGGTATTGTTCCAGGTTCATTAGGGCTAATGCACATGTTTCAAGTGTTGGTAATGTATGGTTAAAGTAGATTGATATTTTTGACTTGCAAGCCTGTTGTGAGAAACTAGACCAGCGACTTAATGTCCCTTTCGTGGTGCTAGGTCACAAATGACAGCGGCTCGCCTTCAGGGAGAGTTGTTTCCCTTTCATAGACTGGGTATTGTCCACTTTTGCCATTCCGTCTTTTAATGACCAGCTTTAATCCGTCGCTAATGTTTTAAGATTTTGTGTAGTTTCCAAGAGAAACGAGGCTCCAACCAGAAAGTTTTAAGTGTTGACAAGGGAAGTACAGTCTATCAAATTGTAGATCTACTTAAGTTCACAGCAGCTCAGAAGTCAACAGGACCCGGAACACTGCCTGCTAAGGAAGTGGAACACTCTGGATCAGCAGGAGCTTCAAACGCTCCTCAAGAACACGAAATGACGTTTCCAAGCTGGAATTGCAGTGAGGGGTTATCGCGCATGCTTATCCATGACTTTTCTTGCTACAAACATTTTTATAAATCTGAAAATGAAAATTTCTCTCCATTCAGTCGTTTCATTCATTTTGAAGGGGTATCACAAACCTTCCTTGAGGTAAGCCAATCAAATCATTTTCAGACCTCGTCTTCTATCAATATGTGAAGATGAAATGTTAACTAAACCAAAGACTGTATAGGGGAAGATAAGCATCCGGTCTCTTTTCCCTATATGAGTAGTGAGGACAGAAACACTGGTTATGTCCCTTTTAAACAGGACACATCTTGCACGTCAATAGGCCAGTTGAATTCTCCGTTCAAGTTCCAGTCTGAGTTTTTGGATAGCCTCCACTGTGAATGGTGTACTGTCCGCACTAACGATAACTCTATCAGCCCGGTTCGCCTAGCTCTTAAGTAGTCCATCTTACCCTTTTAGAGTATCTTTGACTAAACTATAAAAAAAATAATGTTTTTAATGGTTTTATGTTTTATCGTTGATAATTTTGCATGTTTAAGATAATATCCTCAGCAAATTGTGAGCAGCATACATCATTATCAATTTGTTCCACACACACACACACGCTCAACAAAATGGAGTGGGGAAAAAACCATGTCACAATGCTGCCAAAATCACGCCATCGATCGGCAACGGTTGTAAAGAAAAGCAGGCACGCTGGCTCACAGTGCTGCTGGCCAAGCTAAGCGGGCGCCGTTTAGAAAGAATTAACCAAAGCCTACAATAGACGATTTTCGGGAAAAAACTAGGGGAGAGCACTTCGTGAAAATTAGAATTGTTTACTTCCATTACTCGGTCAAATTCCATAGTAACAATGAAACAATGGCGTCGAAGCTTGAAACCACAGGATGCTAGTCAGCGACTTGCAAATTTGTTTTTAGAAAAATGAGGGGCGTCCAGTATCCACAAACTGAGAAAACTTGCAAAATGTTACGTAAAAATATAAATGACATCAATTTTAAAATGACGCACAGTGTTCTAAGTGATGTAAGTCTAATCAAACACGCGAGCTGAGAGCTGGGGATCTACCTGAAGGTAGAGTAACTCCCCATGTTTGACCGACTGAATTAGGCAAGATCACTCCCACACACCATGAAATTACTCCCTTAATTATTTCCGACCAATTCCTATTATAAACCTAACAGCACTTACGTTTGAACCATTGTGTTTGATGCCAGTGACAGCCAGAGACCCCTGGAAATCAGGAATGGTGCACAGGTCCAAAGTACCGTCCTGGTCTCCCTTTTCATTCAGGTCACTGACCGGTGTCTCAATCAATTCCAGATAGCTGTGTAGATCACACTGATTAATGTTGCCAGATGCACCCACTTCATAGCTGAACTCGTACGTGAGCTGACGGTCTGAAATGAACATGCACCAAAGCACACATATTACAATGCTTATACAAGCGATAAGGATTACATTACCATATTTTACGGATTTTAAAGCCCTCTTGCATTCACATTTGTTACAGAGAATATTTCTTCTAGTGTTCAGATTTTGTTCACACATTTTCGGGAAAATTTGCCTTTTGAGGCACGCAGAGCACCATACAGTTACTATCACATCATTGCGAGTGAGAAGCTTCTTCATATTGTGTGCATAACAAGCCAGAACTTAGTGTGTGATGAAAATGCCATCAGAAAGGGTCTCAGTGTAGGTGCAAGCTACGGACGGTTTTGGGCGTTGAGGTTTCAGAGTTCGTATGTTTGAAAAGCATGCTGTATGTTAGACGACCAGCTAGCCATGTGTAAGCTGTAAAATTTGTTTCAGAAGGCTGAAATTGAAAAAGAAACATTTGTCATGACATTAGCAGTGAAAAAAATACCCAGAATAACTTTTTTTATTCAATGCAAACCCTGTAGCAGTGCAGACTTTTTGCAGTCAACTGTAACGTAAAACAATGATTTAGCTCTCTAACGTATATCATTTACAAGGTTAGTGATAAATCTAAATGAATAGCTAGAGTGCAACATTTAAATCACTGTGATGTCCAAGATATTGATAAGAATGTATTCAAAAGGGCCGAAACTGAGGGAATTTCTATGCCTGCACTGCAGTGTGCCCACACACTCACACCCCACACACTTTATGTCAGTTGACTGTGTGCTGAATGTTTATGTCAGCCTTGCTGAGAGAGAGAGAGAGAGAGAGAGAGAGAGAGAGAGAGAGAGAGAGAGAGAGAGAGAGAGAGAGAGAGAGAGAGAGAGAGAGAGAGAGAGAGAGAGAGAGAGAGAGAGAGAGAGAGAGAGAGAGAGAGAGAGAGAGAGAGAGAGAGAGAGAGAGAGAGAGAGAGAGAGAGAAGAGAGAGAGAGAGAGAGAGAGAGAGAGAGAGAGAGAGAGAGAGAGAGAGAGAGAGAGAGAGAGAGAGAGAGAGAGAGAGAGAGAGAGAGAGAGAGAGAGAGAGAGAGAGAGAGAGAGAGAGAGAGAGAGAGAGAGAGAGAGAGAGAGAGAGAGAGAGAGAGAGAGAGAGTTGACAATTTGACATTTTTATTGTCATTACCAAACAAGGTCTGATGACAAGGGGGGTTGGCAAAATGTATCAACTTCATAACAAATAACAAATAGAAAGCACACAAAAATCATCATATTATTAATACAACAAAAAGAAAGAAATAACACCACGTGACAAGTCAGAAAAAGTAGAAATCAAACTCTCATTCCGTTTACCTGGCCTACGTGTTCAACAACTTCTCTTTTCTAACAACCTTCCATACACAAACTTGCTCACACGCACGCACGCACACAACGCACGCACGCATACACACATACACACACACACACACAGTCGGATATGTTGTTACCTAAACTACGAGAGAGAGAGAGAGAGAGAGAGAGAGAGAGAGAGAGAGAGAGAGAGAGAGAGAGAGAGAGAGAGAGAGAGAGAGAGAGAGAGAGAGAGAGAGTTACCTAAACTACGAGAGAGAGAGAGAGTTAGAGAGAGAGAGAGAGAGAGAGAGAGAGAGAGAGAGAGAGAGAGAGAGAGAGAGAGAGAGAGAGAGAGAGAGTTAGAGAGAGAATGTTGATGCGTTATTCAAGTTGTATCATGTATTTGCTTTTGAGTGGGGCTGAGTGGTGGTGATTGTGTTGAGTGTAAAGGTGTGTGTGTCTGTGTGCGTGTGCGTGTGCGTGTGCATGTGCATGTGTGTGTGTGTGTGTGTGTGTGGGGGGGGGGGGTGTTGTATGTGTATGCCTATTTGCATGTGTGTGAGCGATAATATGTCTTTGTGGAACTTCTTGTTTTTAATTTTCTGTTAAGCGCATAGCGCTCCACATTTGGCGGAGGAGTGCGCTGTATATAAATGCTTCATTATTATTATTATTATTATTATTATTATTATCATTATTATATACAGTGCAGCGAGGCAGGTTCTGTAGGAAGAGACATAAAGCTGATAATGGTTGCATCCAAAATTTCAAACGTTCCAAATCTGTCCACTTGGCGACTTCTTTTTATTCCCGGAACAGGCAATGGAAAATCGTATTTTCGGACCACCACGACCAATTTCCTTATTTTCCGGGACTTCTTCTTCTTCTTCTGCGTTCCTGGGCCATAAGGCCATAATGGGTAAGGTACGTATGTGCCCGTTTTCCACTTTTTTACTCAAAGGAGAAAACTATATGGAATATTTTTTGGGGGAAAAAGGCAGGAGAATGAGCCAAAAAGCCAGAAAGATAGTAGATGACAGAAAGCAAAGGGAAAAGGCAGGGTCAAAGAGAGTGGCAGATTAGAGGAAGTTACAAGCACAGAACTTCCAGAAGGTGGGGGGAACTATTTTTTTACAAAAGCATGGGTGCAACTACACAAAATGAAAAAAAACTGAAAGGAAAGGGGTCTAGGGTAATGTCCCCCTGCAGCTGAAGAAACAAATTGATTTATGAAGGCATTTTAATTTGCTTTTTCAACAATTTATACAAATGCTTATTTTAAAGTGTTTGAAAAATACAGACACACAAGGAACTTGTTAGACAAGTTTAAAAAAAAAAGGAAATTCCTTTTTTGGTAAAATTCAAAAACAGGAAATCATTGTAGACCAGGAAAAGTTGCACCCATGCACAAGACACACACCCCCGGTATCCCCACGGGGAGGGACTAGTGGAGGGGGCGGGGACATCCAGCTCCCCGCATGGAGGCACGAGGCATCCACCCACTACCCCTCTCCGATGCAATAAATTAGAGAGAGAGAGAGGAAGAAAGAGACAAGAGAAGCAGAGAGAAAGAAACGAAAACAAAAAAAAGGAAAACGAAATTTTATTTAACCAGGGAACATGAGATAAGCAAGTTATCGTATTTTTCTGACTATAAAGGCCTTCACACACTAGCATCAGGCGTCAATTGTTTCTCAGAGCAACGCCTTGACGCGTTGACGCCTGCATCACAGCACACATTGTAGCGAGGCAGTGGTGTTCTCACACACGACTCTTGTCGCTTCGCCTCTTGTCGCGCGTCTTCCTTATTTGGAAAGCAAGGAAAGATTACTCTAGCGTCAAACCTCCTCCTAGAAACAACAGTATTTTTTTTCTTCAATCAGAGTTATGGTCCTTCCGTCCGTTGTGATTGGCTAGTTTCACGATCTCTGCAATCTTGAGCATCAAAATTAGAGCCGGTTCTATTCTCGAGCAACAAAAAATAGCGCAGCTACGCATGAAAAATCTGCCGCGCCGCGAATCTCTCACACGCAAGCGGCGCATCAAACTGCGCCTTGCAGCAAAAAATCGCCGCGATCTCGAGATCTTGACGCTAGTGTGCAAAGCCCTTAAGGCACACCTTTGTATAAGGCGCACCTCCTAAATTTGACACAAATTTCAGATTCTGTTCACTATTTTCTTAATATATTATCAGTCGCAATATAAGGCGCAGGGGTCTCTCACAAAAAAAAGTATCGCCTTATAGTCAGTAAAATACGTGCTTTTTTCCACCCAGCCCTGGGGAGAAAAAAAAAGTAAATCAGAGAGAGAGAGAGAGAAAGAAAGGTAGACCCAGAAGACTTACTGATGCAGAATAAGCGGTCTAGCACGTCTTGCCCCCAGTGCCCCCCTTCAGAGCACGTGAGAGTGATGATGTCGACGCCAGTGTCGTGAAAGAACACCAGTCCTGGATCGCACGACATGTCGCAGCTGAGAACACCGCCGATAGGTCTGCACGTCTTGGTTCCATTCACTGGCGCCCTCAGAGTGTCCTCGGAGCAATTTCTGGCTGGTGACGACATACGCATACATGTGTGCGCACACATAAAAAAACACCCCACACGTACATGCATGTGCATGCACACCCACACCCTCACACACAGACATCTCAACATATTCATTCAGGGAAACAAGACGAGCATGATAAACACCACACAATTCATCTCCTGAAGACTAAGAATAAATATCAGACAACTGCACGCAAATTCAGCATGGATAGGCTTAGCTTAAAAAAAGTGACAGGCAAAAATTAGTGACAATGTAAACAAACAACAGGAGTGGCCCAATGCTCACACATGCACACAAACATACTCTCTCTCTCTCTCTCTCTCTCTCTCTCTCTCTCTCTCTCTCTCACACACACACACACACACTCTCTCTCTCTCTCTCTCTAACTCTCTCTCTCTCTCTCTCTCTCACACACACACACACACACACACACACACACACACACACACACACTCTCTCTCTCTCTCTCTCTCTCTCTAACTCTCTCACTCCTCTTCTTCTTACATGCTACATAATTCTTAAACAAATCATATATTTTTTGTTACATCAATATAAACACACACACACACACACACACACACCAGACTGCAGTCATTAGCCAAGTGAGCAAAATGCATCTAAAAAAGTTATTCACTCATTGATCGCACATGAATTCAAAAGTTTGGAAACAATTGGTTTTGCGCTGCCAGTTCTATAACAATAAATGTACATCGCCTTCGATTAAGGCAGTGACAGACCAGTTGACATAGGCTAGAACACCAAGGCTACATCAAAATGTTGCTATGCTATGCATAGTTATGTGGAGATTGTCTTTAGCCATGGCATGCTCCTACTGTTCATTCGTCCGTCCCGAGGGATGATGATCATGCTTCAACAGTTCGTCATTGCGGAAATCTAGGATGCTGGATGAGTTCGCATATGGCTAGTGAGGCCAATGCGAGCCAGGAAGGATCTCTGACAGTGAGGACAGGAGAAAGAGTTGGGGGGATCTGTCGGGGTTGCAGAGCTAGTGAGGCCAATGCGAGCCAGGAAGGATCTCTGACAGTGAGGACAGGAGAAAGAGTTGGGGGGATCTGTCGGGGTTGCAGAGCTAGTGAGGCCAATGCGAGCCAGGAAGGATCTCTGACAGTGAGGACAGGAGAAAGAGTTGGGGGGATCTGTCGGGGTTGCAGAGCTAGTGAGGCCAATGCGAGCCAGGAAGGATCTCTGACAGTGAGGACAGGAGAAAGAGTTGGGGGGATCTGTCGGGGTTGCAGAGCTAGTGAGGCCAATGCGAGCCAGGAAGGATCTCTGACAGTGAGGACAGGAGAAAGAGTTGGGGGGATCTGTCGGGGTTGCAGAGCTAGTGAGGCCAATGCGAGCCAGGAAGGATCTCTGACAGTGAGGACAGGAGAAAGAGTTGGGGGGATCTGTCGGGGTTGCAGAGCTAGTGAGGCCAATGCGAGCCAGGAAGGATCTCTGACAGTGAGGACAGGAGAAAGAGTTGGGGGGATCTGTCGGGGTTGCAGAGCTAGTGAGGCCAATGCGAGCCAGGAAGGATCTCTGACAGTGAGGACAGGAGAAAGAGTTGGAGGGGGGATCTGTCGGGGTTGCAGAGCTGCAACTGTTTAGGCGGATCTTGTGTGCCTCACACTTTGCTTGTGATGTCTCGATACGGTGTGCCTCCTACTAGTCCTAGCATAACATCGTCAGTCTCCCAAATCCCCCAAAGACGGAGTGTGGCTGCACACGTGGCGGGGTAATCAAAAACGGTCACACACGTAATGTTCTCATGCCTAGCTGATGCACAGTGCTACCTCATGCGTCTCACGACGTGGGAGTTTCTAAGTCTAAGCAAGTAATAAAAAGGGCAATGTCTCAGAGAAGCATACGTCTTAAGTGGGAGGGAGTCTCGTAGGGAAGGCCTTGAGAGGGAGGTTTCACTGTATAAATTACAGAGGAACCTCCCAATAAAGACCTTGAAAACCCCCATCCAAAACAAGGTCTTAAGTGGGAGGGATCTGTAATATGGAGCTAATTTTAATACTTACGAAAAAAAGGGCAATAATAATAATAATAATAAACAGATATTTATATAGCACTTTTTATCGAGCACAAAGCGCTTTACAATCAGCATTGAAAACACTCACACATGCACAACAGACACACACGCAAAACAAACACACACGCACGTTCATGCACGCACGAGAGTGAACACGTTCTTGCACACAGACATACACACACATACCCACACACATTTAATCAAACACACAGAAAACACATTCTCACTGAAATGCACACAAACTTACTCAAACATACACTTGCACAAACACGCGCACATGCACATACACACACACACAATGTCTCAGAGAAGTAGGTCTTAAGTGGGAGGGAGTCTCATTAGGGAAGGTCTTAATAGGGAGGATCCACCGTATATACGTAGTAGGACACGTCAATATAAAAAAAAATTGAACGCTATGACATTTTTAAAAAGTTATCTGTCTATCCTACAAATTTCATGAACATCTCAAGATACTATCCCAAAAAGAACAAAATCGACTCTTAACCATCAGTTCACAGTTTTGAGAGAGAGAGAGAGAGAGAGAGAGAGAGAGAGAGAGAGAGAGAGAGAGAGAGAGAGAGAGAGAGAGAGAGAGAGAGAGAGAGAGAGAGAGAGAGAGAGAGAGAGAGAGAGAGAGAGAGAGAGAGAGAGAAGGAGAAACAGATGAACACAAAGTGGCTCACCAAAGCTCCCTTCTGGACAAACACAGTGATAGATGTTGAGTTGATAGTCAGGCTCGCAGACACCCTCTCCACAGTTGGCGGTGCTGCAGGGGTTGATTTGGGTTTGGCAGTTCCGTCCAGTGTAGCCCGAGGTGCAGGAGCACGTGTAGTTGTCGGTCAGGTCATCGCACCCAGCGCCATGCAGACAGGGGTGGGAGTCACAGTCATCTGTCAACAGCAACATACACTATTTATACGGCGCTAAATCTTAATAGAAATCAAACTGAAGCGTACAACAACAACATCATACAGTATTCATTTGGCGCTAAATCTTTTTTTGTTTGTTTTTGCTGTCCCATCTTCTGGGCCATACAGTGGCGTTGCTCCCACGCCGCTCATTCCGAGTCCCAATTCGCAGTCACACCTCTGCACGTTCAAGTAGCAGAATCCAAAACCAGCATTGGCGCTAAATCTTGATAGAAATCAAATTGAAGTGCACAACAACAACAACAACAACAGCATACAGTATTCATTTGGCACTAAAAAATGATTTTTTATTTTTTTTTGCTGTCCCATCTTCTGGGCCGTACCGTGGCGTTGCTCCCACACCGCTCATTCCGAGTCCCACACCTCGCAGCCACACCTCATTGCTAAATCGTTCAAGTCAGCAGAATCCGAAACCAGCATTGGTGCTAAATCTTAGAAATAAATTGAAATCAACAACAACATACAAGTGCGCTACATAGAAAGCAAATTGAATCACATACAACAACAACATACAGTATTTATACGGCGCTAAATCTTGATAGAAATCAAATTGAATCAATACAACAACAACATACAGTATTTATTTGGCGCTAAATCTTGATAGAAATCAAATTGAATCACATACACAACAACATACAGTATTTATTTTGCGCTAAATCTTATTTATTGAATCACATACAACAACAACATACAGCGCTAAATCTTGATAGAAATCAAATTGAATCACGCACATACAGTATTTATTTGGCGCTAACAACAAATTGAATCACGCACAACAACATACAGTATTTATTTTGCGCTAAATCTTGATAGAAATCAAATTGAAATGCATATTGCTAAATCACAGGAGAATAATGGAAAATCCTTGAGCCTTTAGCTGCAGATAGTCTACCGAACACAATATTCTGAACAATCAAACTTCGATTGCTTGAAGTTGATTGTCATGATTTTCAGTGTCATTTTCTTCCTCTTTTGTTTTTACATCTAGATTGAGACCGTGTTCTGAGCTGATTTCAGAATACCTACTTATGTTCGTATCGCAAGTGGGACCTTCGAAGCCTTCAGCGCATTCACAGTAGAACCTGACATTGTCCTGAGGGAGACAAGCACCTCCATTGTCGCATGGACTATTTGCGCAGATTTCTTCCGACTCATCGTCACACCTGAAACCAAATAGAGAAAAATTAACAATACGGGTGTACACAGCCCTGTCACATTGCCATCAGCTTTAGGAAAACACGGGTTACCATCGCCCTTATCCACAAGTTTTCAAAGTGACTCTGCACGCTTCCCATTCATCCTAGCGTTATGTTCCCTCAGCATAAGCAAAATCAATCAATCAATCAATCTATCAAACATTCAATCATTCTCTCAGTCAATCATGTAATTATCCAATCCTTCGAT
>CM065686.1:8199949-8234949 GCA_017654935.2 Phymorhynchus buccinoides | reverse complement strand
TGATAAAAAAAATTCTGTGTCCAATGTCTTTATTTGTGAACCTCAGATAAAGACATTGGACACAGAAAAGTTTGATCAAAGCAAACTATTCTGCATTTCAAATGCACTAACTTTTCAGTCCTTCAGAGTAGGGGTACGGAGCTGGCTATTCACTGAGATTTTTCTTTCATACTATTTATATATATATCCTATATATATTTCAATCTCCATTTGTGTGTATATATATATATATATATATATAATGGGTTCTCCCAGTTTCCGTCGAGTTGATAGCCTTCATAGGCTCCTTCGACATACTCTAACCAGAACCAGAGAACATGGACCCACCTTCCACACAGTCACACGTGAAATCTGCCCCTGCTCCAGACGTGCAGGTACTGTTGAAGTAACACGGATTTGAAGAGCATGGGTCCACTTCATGTTCACAGCGTTCTCCGTAATACCCTGAAAACAATATCAATCTTTGGTGTACAACTTTGTTTTTCTCCTACCCACACCTCCACTAGCCCTCTCTCATATAAAAATATGCTTATACATGTATCAAAAATCTATACAAAAAAATCTATAAAAAAAACCAACTTCTTCGATCGCTCAGTTTCCTATCAGTTATGAGCGCATAAGCGTCATATGCTGCCGTTATGCGCCTAACGAAGAAATAGGCCCAGCAAATCCAACTTCGGCTGGAGGAAATCTGTTTGAAAGTTTCTTGAAAAAAGGCAGGAAAATGGATCGGTAAGGCAGAAAGATAGTAGATGACAGTAAGCAAATGAAAAAGGCAGAGTCAAAGAGAGCGACAGATTAGAGGAAGTTACAAGCACAGAACTTCCAAGAAGAAATTCTGCTTAACGTCCTCCGGTCTGGAACAGACACAGGTATGGGACATTAGTAGATATAAAGATGGTGGGAACGATCCTGGAGGCAATAATGCCCTGAGGCAGTGCAACACCAGGAAAGTCCCGAATATTGAACAATACAGATGTGTATTAATAAAAAATAAAAATAAAAAATAAAATAAAATGTTTTTAAACTTCTAGAAGGTACAGGAACTATTTACACAAGACACCCCCCCCCCCCCCCCCCACCCCACCCCCGGGGGAGCAAATAATCTGAAAGGCATGTGTTCAAGGGCTGCCAGGCCCCAGGAGGGTAAAGCCAAGGGGCAGAACCCCTGTTGGAGGCCCAGGAGGGGCAATGCCCTGGAGCTGGAGCAACATTAGAATTATATATAAAAGGCATTTTAGATAGCTCTCTTGCAATAGACCTACTGCGTAAATAAAATCAGGCAGTGATCCGCGTTGGTAAGAGTGATCTCACTTGAAGTTCAAACACTTTCCTTCATATTTTTACTTGCACACACAGACACTTCTTACTTGCAGTGTGTGTGTGTGTGTGTGTGTGCGTGGTGCGTGTGTGTGTGTGTGTGTGTGTGTGTGTTGTGTGTGTCTTTCTCTCTCTCTCTCTCTCTCTCTCTCTCTCTCTCTCTCTCTCTCTCTCTCTCTCTCTCTCTCTCTCAATCTTGAATAACTTGAATAAGAGGAAGATTGAATAAGAGGTTTGTGCTGTGTTTTGTGGTGTCTCTCTCTCTCTCTCTCTCTCTCTCTCTCTCTCTCTCTCTCTCTCTCTCTCTCTCTCTCTCTCTCTCTCAATCTTGAATAACTTGAATAAGAGGAAGATTGAATAAGAGGTTTGCGCTGTTTTGTGGTGTGTGTGTGTGTGTGTGTGTGTGTGTGTGTGTGTGTGTGTGTGTGTTGTGTGTGTGTGTGTGTGTGTGTGTCTGTCTGTGTGTGTTTGTGTGCGTGCGTGCACACACACACACCACACAAGTCTGTGTGTGCAATGCATATTCACGCACATGCACACACACACACACGTGCACGCGCGTCCTCATGCATGCACACACGCACACAGACACACACACACACATGCGTGCACACACAACCAGCAAAACCAAATGTCTCTCTCTCTCTGTCTCTGTCCCGAGGTCAGACACACAACACACACACGCACACACACACTCACACACACACACACACACACACACAAAACACACACACTCACACACACACACACACACACACACCAAAAACACAGCACAAACCTCTTATTCAATCTTCCTCTTATTCAAGTTATTCAAGATTGAGAGAGAGAGAGACAGAGAGAAAGAAAGAGAGTGTGTGTAATTTTGTGTGCATAATTTTGTCTACATTCACGCACACGCACACACACACACACACGCGCATGCACGCACGCATGCACACACACAGACACACACACACACACACACATGCGTGCACACACAACCAGCAAAACCAAATGTCTCTCTCTCTCTGTCTCTGTCTCAAGGTCAGACACACACAACACACACACACACACACACACACACACACACACACTCACACACACATACATACACACACACACACACACACACACACACACACACACACACACACACACACACACACACACACAAAGCACAGCACAAACCTCTATTCAATCTTCCTCTTATTTAAGTTATTCAAGATTGAGAGAGAGAGAGAGAGAGAGAGAGAGAGAGAGAGAGAGAGAGAGAGAGAGAGAGAGAGAGAGAGAGAGAGAGAGAGAGAGAGAGAGAGAGAGAGAGAGAGAGAGAGAGAGAAAGAAAGAGAGTGTGTGTAATTTTGTGTACATAATTTTGTCTACATTCACACACACACACACACACACACACTGCAAGTAAGAAGTGTCTGTGTGTGCAAGTAAAAATATGAAGGAAAGTGTTATGAACTTCAAGGGAGATCACTCTTACCAACGCCAAATAAGCCAGGAAGAGTTATTTCCGAACATGGCCTATTACAAGACAAAGTTCATAGTTTTATATCAAAACACAATTTATACAAAGGTTCATTTTTTTTATAGTTTTATATAAAAACACAATTTATACAAAGGTTCATTTTTTATTAGTTTTATATCAAAACACAATTTATACAAAGGTTCATTTTTTTTATAATTTTATATCAAAACACAATTTATACAAAGGTTCATTTTTTATTTAGTTTTATATATTAAAACACAATTTATACAAAGGTTCATTTTTTTTTTTATAGTTTTATATCAAAAGCACAATTTATACAAAGGTTCATTTTTTATTTAGTTTTATATCAAAACACAATTTATACAAAGGTTCATTTTTTCATAGTTTTATATCAAAAGCACAATTTATACAAAGGTTCATTTTTTATTTAGTTTTATATCAAAACACAATTTGCACAAAGGTTCATTTCATGTGCCGTTGCCGATTTTTGTTTTCACAATTAAAAAAAAAAGAAAGAAAGAAGTTCAATGGCACTAAGATGAACAAAGCTATGCATATCACCACGAAAGGTCTTTGGAATTAAAACAAATTTATTTTTTGGAAAAGGACTAATTTGAACTTGGGAGTTTCTTTCGATGTTGTGTTGCTTTCCTTCTTGAGACTCTGCTTGTGCGGGGGGAAACAACACATTATTTCTTGTGAAGCCAAATATCAATAACACTCCGCGACAAAGTCAGAAAAATAACAGTATCTACTATAAAACAAATTTGGACTGTTGACGTTTCTTTAACTCTCTCTAGGACACAGACGCCAAATTCGACCGAATTTTGTCAACTCATGCAGCCCGTATGCGCCGATTGCGCCCGCTGAACGCCAGGTCTAGTACGTTCACTTTCACTTTCTCCCTACCCACAATGCAATATACCAAGTTAGCTCTTCCTGTTCCTGACTCGCTGCTCCGTTTTTGGTTCTTACAGCAAGGGAAAGCACCCACTAGTCTTTTTGAACGGATTTTTCGAAGTGACCCCAAATTTGTTTCTTCTTTCCACGTGACGTGACGCAGTATTGACTCGGCGCGATGCTCGGAGCGCCATTACGGATTTTTTAAATTCCAATTCATGGTTTGTTGTGTGACAGTGTGTTAGCTTTGGAACAATAATATCATCATTGCTATTCAATATGCATCTTTCAGAAATGAAATGTGAGTTAGACTTTATTCTGGGTGATTTTTTTAATGAAAATATTTGGTGCGACGTTCAGAGTTAATTCCCATCTCTCGGGAACTGGGATCGATTCCCGGTTTGAATGGTTGGGAGTCATTGGGTTAAATAATTACTGCCCATTAACCCTATCACTGTCAACGTCGCATTTATGCACCACAATGGTTTAACACCCATGTCACTAAAAGGCATCAAACTACGGACTGTTATTCGAAGACCCTATGTTCTTAATTTTGAGAGGTAAGGATAGGCCTAATGCTACACATGTCACAGAGGGATTCTCAATATTGCAGATCATTTTGTTCTCTACCTAGACAAGTTTAATGGTATTTTTTGCCTCAAAAATGGCTGGCGGTGAAAGGGTTAAGTTGACTTTTAGCTTATAGTTTTATGGCTGAACAGCAAATTAAATGGGGGGGAAATGGAAAAAGAAAGAAATTAAATAGAAGAAATAAAAATAGATGTTAGTAAAAAAAAAATGTTTTTTAAAGTTAATGCAAGCTCAGACACAAATTGTACCCCCCAAATATCTAAATAAATATGAGCTTTTCAGACAAGACGAAATAAAATCAGTAACACCGTGTTAAAAGAGCGATACAGTATTTCGATTTATTATAACATCTTTGTCCAGCTAAAACGTTGGCCAACTGAATGTTTGAAGCAACGAATCATCCCATGTCATAGAAAAACAACAACAACAAAAACATCCCATGTAATCAAATTAAAAAAAAAAAATATGACCTTGTTAGAATAACACTAAGCATCATATCTCTTGCAGTCTAGCTGTCAGAATAGTAAACTTCAATTCTCAAATGATATTTTAACCCTATAAACCACACACACACACACACATATAAAATAATAATTCTGGTTAAAACACTGCCATGCCAAATTCATGTGGGAAAAAAGCTTTCCAACTCACCTGGATTGCATTGGCAGATTAAAATGTGATGAGCCGCAGTGCAATTGCCGTCATTTACACAATCACAGTCACTTAAAGGAATATCTGCAATAAAACATATGCATGATAAATAAATACAGTCGACCCCCTCACGAACGGCCCTCTGAATTACGACCTCCCCTCTTTTACGACTGAAATATCAATGACGGATCGTTTTTCTTCTAAACTTGCCTCCTCATTTACGACTCCCCCTCTAACGCGTTTTGCGACCGTAAATCTTGTTGATTTTACGACCGATGCAACACATTCTGACAATTATCAGTCGCAAAAACGATGATATCTATCCTTCTCGGCCTCAGTTCGAGCCGACGCACAGCTGGGGTACCACTGTTGTTAGGTCAATCTCGGTAAAAACGAACCGTTCTCATGCCGAAATTGAAGAATTTAATCAGCGATATCACGATATGACCACTAAATGTCACCACTTTTATGCACATGTGTCATCACTGAGCAGTTTATGATCAAAGTTTGAACTGAAACGGTCGCGATCGTGTCGATCTTTACGAACTCTGTGCACACGTAGGCCTAAATGCGAAGTCAACTCCCAAGTTGAAACTAGGTGATCGGTCACACTCCATAAGTTGGAACTCAGTGAATGGTCTCACTTTACAAAAAATAAGTTGAAAAGCAGCTCCTTTCCGTTATCAAAACTTATAAATCAGCGTTAGTGCGTGTACTGAAACACTCACTGAATGCAAACAACACACAAAATTCGATAAATGAAAGCAGCTGGCGCATTAGCGTTTGCCATGATTTCGTATTTGCGGTATGTGCGGCGCCATTTTGTCAGCCGAGTTGTATGCACGGTAAAAGTTCCGTGTGTGCAAACTGTGATTGAAAATGAACTGCCAGAGCGTAAAATGGTGAAAATTAGGTCTGTATTGTTGTTATGTGTAGTTTGTGTGTGAGTGCAACACGGGCCGCCGAGCACACTTTCTGTTTTAGCCTGTTTTCGCTCGTTTTCGTATATTAGCTAGACCGCGATGTTTCATTCAAGAATGACGGAGAAAGCATGTTTTAGTTCTAGTGTATGTATGTGCTGTGCGTCATATATGGTGTAGTGAGTCACTGAGTGCATTGTTTTGGTCACCCCTGATTTAAGACCCCCCTCTTTTACGACCGATTTTCCGCGATTTTTTGAAGGTCTTAAAAGAGGGGGTCGACTGTAGTAGTGAAAAGTAACGGGAGAGACAAGAATCTGAATCTGATCGTTGATGCTGAGCTGTCCCTCCGGACAATTATACAGCATTGTGCGTTATCTGCTGTAGGAACAAAATAAAAAGAACTAAAAATCAACAGAAACCAAGAGAACTAAAAAATATGAGGTCTCCCTAGCGTTTCACGACTCGGGTCAGGTCAATCCGGCTACCGTAGCGGCAGCCCCCAGGAACAAACCCCGACCGGCACAGCCCCAACCTTCACTGCCACCTTTTGCTAGAGAGGGAGCGATAGACATAGAATGAGAGGGTGGTGATAGAGCTCCCGCTTGAAGTGTACCAAGCTGGGAGCCTCTGCAGCGACTGCTAGAAGGGAATTCCAAACAAGAACAGTTCTGGGGGGAACAAAAACTGAATTTGAAAGAATCTGTGTTTGGAGAGAACCGGCGAAATTGGTTCATGTGGTTTCTTCTTGTATGTCCTGGCACGGTGGTTGAATATTTAGCATAGTTGATGTCAAAAAAACAAATAGGAAGGGGGGAGGGGGGAGCCTAAAAAAAAAAGGAATAGGTTAGGTTAGGTGCATTATAGTCACAGAGGCGTCTCTGTGAAATTCGGGTTGCTCCCACCTGGAGAGCGCATCGCAGCCAGAGGTAATTATTTTTTTATATTTTTTTATTTTATAAAGCAAACATTACAAAGCGGTGAGAAGATGCAACACACAGATTCCCCACTTGAAGTAGGTTTAAAGACCCCGCACGTCATGTGTCACATTCCCTCTTATACTAGGAAGATTTCTTAAGATTCCTTACTAGCTATAAGAGGGAAAGCAATTCAATTCAATTCAATTCAATACAATTCAATACAACTTTATTCATCCTTGTGTGGAAATTAAATTGTGCGATCACAGGCTCGATAAACAATACTAAAAACATTCAGATGACATAAATCGAAACACCACAGTTAAGACAATAAGATGCATGTAACATCATCAAGGAATTAAATAAAAAGAGGGAGAGAATTTGATTAGAATTATGTGAAAAACATGAAGAACGTACACTCATAAAAACTACTAATATTTACCTAAAATAGATGAACCAATTAAGATTAATATTAAGATTACAAGTCCATGCCAGGGCTGTCACCACGTTAAACTTCACCACAAATTAATAAACAATATAAATCAATTAATATAATATATACATAAGTATCACAAATTAAAAACAACAGCAGCAACAAAAGCATAGCATTGAAGTCAGTTTATACCCCCACCCCCCACCCACCCACCCCACACACACACGCGCGCGCGCGCGCGCACGCGCACACACCCAATGACACGTTAAGACAGCTGGCCTACATTCGAATTATACAGACGGATGGCAGAGGGAATGAAAGAGCTTAAGTGCCTTGATGTTCTTGCACGTGGGGCTCGCAGTCTGTCGCTTCTGTCCGATCGTCTGCTGTCAATGTCGTCATGTAAGGGGTGTGTCTCATCGGTCATGATCGTCCTCAGTTTGTCAGTCAGTTTTCTGTTGTACATGTCGTCAAAGGGTTTTTGTTTTTTGCCCACCACCCCACCCGCTTTCTTTATAACTTTATCTAGTCGACCTTTGTCTTGTTTTGAAATGTTCCCTCCCCAACACACAGCACCAAAGGATAAAACACTACAGATCACAGAATAATAAAACATTTGAAGGATTTCAGTACGAACGTTAAAAGATCTCATTTTACGAAGACAGTACATACGACTGTTGAGTTTTCTTAAAAGAGCACTAGAATGTTCACACCAAGAGAGGTTTTTATCTATAGTCACACCAAGATATTTGTAGGTATCAACCTGTTCAACAATTTCATTTTTTATCGTGATCCGACTTAGTACTGGGGACTTTTTCCTGAAATCAATAACAAGTGCTTTCGTTTTCTTTACATTAAGTACAAGGTAATTATCGTCACACCATTGGACAAAGTTGTCGACTTCGTTCCTGTAGTCAGTGTCGTCGTCGTTAGTAATCAGTCCTGTTAAAGCCGAGTCATCTGCGAATTTTGCAAAGGGGACAGTTGTCAACAGCATTTCTACATTCATCTGTGTAAATAGTAAACAAAAAAGGTGATAGCACTGTACCTTGGGGCGCACCAGTGTTAGTGGCCAAAACATTAGAAATGGAATTGTTAAGTTTCACGAACTGAGGCCTATTGGTCAAATATTCAAGTACCCATAAAATAGTTGGAAAGGGCAGTTTCATGCTCATGAGTTTCTTGGCTAAAATGTGAGGCTGGATGGTATTAAAAGCACTAGAAAAATCAAAGAACAGAACACAAACAGAGGTATTTGCTTTGTCAAGGTGAGAACCGTGATTTTGGCACGTGACGTGCAGGGTCTCTAACTCTCTTAGCGCTTTGGTTGTCCATTGTATCTCAACCAACAAGAGGGGAGTAACTATTTTTTTGAGTGTGCATGTGTTGTTTCAATAGACGGGGGGGGGGGGGGGGGAGAAAAGAAAGCAGACACTTTTTGAAAGTCGCATTATTGTTTTCAAATGAAGCTGGCAACGCATTATACGAACAGGATCAACACACACACACTCCCCCGAAGACGGAGTGTGGCTGCCCATGTGGCGGGGTAATCAAAAACAGTCACACACGTAATGTTCTCATCCATAGCTGATGCATTTGTACCTCAAGTGTTCAAGCGCTTCTCGCTGTTGGGATGATTGATCCTTGGAGTCTTTTAGCCAGGGTAAGCCAAACCAACCAACCAACCAGCACACACACACACAGACCTGTTTTATACCCCCTACACAAGTCTTGAGTAGTCTGGATAGCTGAAATGAGTAGTTTGGGTGCAAAAGGCGTAGTTTTATTCATTAACCCCTTGACTGCCAGAGAAACTGAAAGAAAAAATCATTGTACAAATCATGCCATGAAAAGGACAACTGATAGAGACAATCTGGCAAAATGGTCTGGGGATGCAACTCTCTTTGACTGTGTTAGAGCAAAAACCAGAATATCAGAGTTATTGCTCTTCATCTGATGACGATATCAGTGATGTCGTCAAGTCCGTATGTGATACGTTAGATGGCAGTCAAGGGGTTAAACCATCAAATAATGTTCACTGAAAAAGAGTAGTAATCAAGAATTAAAGAGCATTATTTTCAGTTTTGAAAAGTAGTAGAGGTTCAAATTGAGTAGAATACTACTCGAAAAGAGTAGCAGACATGTTTACTCTACTCTTTTCGAGTAGTATTCTACTCAATTTAAACCTCTACTACTCTTCAAAATTGAAAATAATGCTCTAATTACTCATTTTCAGTGAAAATTGTTTGATGGCTTAATGAAGACTACTCATTTCACACCAAAACTACTCATTTCAGCTATTCAGACTACTCAAGACTTGTGTAGGGGGTAAACAGGTCTGCACACACCACAAAACAAAAAGAGTGTTACTACTGTACCTCCACAGTTGAGTTCACTTTCCAACCTCCTTTGATGATTGGCACATTCCGTGCATTCCGTACTGCCTTCGCCGGAGAAGAAATGAACGGGGCATGGTAGGCAGGACTGTCCACGCCCACCGCTGGGATTGCAAGTGTTCACAGGGCATGGGGCTGCACAAACACACAACACGGGAAAAGGAATCAACCCACCGTCCTTCTTCTTCTTTCTTTAAACACCCTCCTCCACGTGGGGATACCGGGGGGGTCTTTTGTAAAAAATAGTTCCCCCACCTTCTTGTAACTTCCTCTAATCTGTCACTCTCTTTGACTCTGCCTTTTCCCTTTGTTTTCTGTCATCTACTATCTTTCTGACTTATTGGCCCATTCTCTTGCCTTTTTTCCAAACAATCTTCTAAATAATTTTTCTCCTTTGAGCTCCTCCGAAATCGGAATGTGTCAGCTGCACGCAGCGGGGAGACCAGTAAAAACTGAAAACCGGACACATACGTATCTTACCCATTATGGCCATATGGCCTGGGAACAAAGGAGAAGAAGAAACACCCTCGATCCTTCAGCTTGCTGAAGATTCTGATGTGCATAAAACTGGGGGACTTTCCAGTCTGGCAGCTTACCTTACGGTACGGGATGAGGGGGGGGGGGGGGGGGGGGGGCAGACGCATCAGTCACACATCCATCCAAACACATGTGCAAAAAACACAGGAACGCTGCACCCTCCGACACACACACAGACAGACAGACAGACAGACAGACAGACAGACACACACACACACACACACACACACACACACACACACACACACACACACACACACAGGATGGCAGGGTAGGATGGAAAAAAGCCTTGTTAGCTTATTCTTTTAACTCTCAATAAAGATCATTTTGACTTGACTTGACTAATCACACACACACACACACACACACACACACACACACACACACACACACACACACACACACACTCACACACACACACACACACACACACACACACACTCTCTCTCACACACACACTCACACAAACACACACACACACACTCTCTCTCTCTCTCTCTCTCTCTCACACACACACACACACACACACACACACACACACACAATTGCGCACACACACACACACACACAACAAACACACACACTCACACACAATTGCGCACACACACACACTCAATCGTGCATACACACATTGAATCATCCCCACAAACAGACATATGAACACGCACATAGATGTCACCACTACAACAGTGGAACTTCCCTATAGAATAGGACCTTGAAACCCCCTGTGGGGATACCGAGGGGTCTTTTGTATAAATAGTTCCCCCACCTTCTGGAAGTTCTGTGCTTGTAACTTCCTCTAATCTGTCACTCTCTTTGACTCTGCCTTTTCCCTTTGCTTACTGTCATCTACTATCTTTCTGCCTTACCGGTCCATCCATTCTCCTGCCTTTTTTTCTTCAAGAAACGCTTTCAAAAAGATTTCCTCCAGCCGGAAGTCGGACTTGCTGGGCCTAACTATTTCTTAGTTAGGCACATAACGGCAGCATGATGCATCTGCGCTCATAATTGACAGAAAACTGTCTGAGCGATCGAAGAAAGAAGAAGAGACCTTGAAAAATCAGCTGCCCCATAAAAGGTGATAGTAGGGAGGGGAGGGTGGGGGGGGGTCTTAATAGGGAGGTGGAGGTGGACACTTGGTAGTCCGAACATGTAGAGGAAAAAACAAATCTGTGAAAAATGTTTGGGTCACATCGTGGTGGGGGTCTTAATAGGGGAAGTCACAATAGGGAGGTTCCACTGTACTAAAGTTGTTGGCAAGGAGTTCACACACACACACACACACACACACACACACACACACACACACACACACACACACACACACACACACACACAACAACAACAACAACAACAACATACAGTATTTATACGGTGCTGAATCTTGATAGAAATCAAATCAAAGCGCACACACACGTTAGCATCCATAACACATTCAAACAAAAATGCAATACAAAGCGAACACACACGGATGGCACAAATGGTATACAGCAGAAACAGACCTAAAGGCAAGGGAGAGAAGAAGAGAAAGAGAGTGGAGCCTCAATGACGGGGGAACAGGTGGGTTTTGAGGTTAGATTTGAAGGCTGAGAGAGTCGGTCGCTGACGGAGGGAAAGAGGAAGTTTGTTCCACACACACACACACACACACACACACACACACACACATACACACACACACACACACACACACACACACACACACACAGGCACAAAAACATAAAATGAATTGTCCTTTCAGTTACAAAGGTGAACACACGCATCATAGATTTCACAACTACTAAAGTTGCTGGCAAGTGCTGAATGGATGCCATTGAGCTAAAAAGAAGGACAGAAGTCGGCATCTACAGATTTACAAGCTCTAAGAGAGAGAACCTCTAAACACACACACACACACACATGGCTCAATACTCAGCTCTCACTCTCGGTGCACTATTGGCAAAACAAATCCACCTGATTATGAGCAGCATCACCTTGAAATGAGGAATCATTGGAATCTTTAAGCCAGGGTACGACAACAACAACAATAACTTACTTTTGATGTCATAATCCTAGAATGTTAGGTTTTTTGTGTGTGTGTGTTTTTTAACAAGTCAGGAAAGCAATTATCTCAAGACCTTTTTCCTCAAGAGTGAGTCTACCAGGTCTCCTTGCATTCAAATTTTTATACAAATTAAATAAAAAGGTAATTTATCAATATTTCTCCCAGGGGCAGTGTTAAGGGGCTTATAGTGTTTGTTGACTTATGCAGGCATTCTGATTCTGACTTAAATAAAAAGGTAATTTCTCAATATTTATCCGGAGGCAGTGTTGAAGGTGGACCCTGACGGATGAGTTTTTGCAAGAAACACGTTGAGATCACCAAAAAAACAGCCTTTTCAAGGATCGGAACACTCACTTTGCTCTGGTTTCCTAGAAATTAAACCATCAAAACGGCGATTTCTCCTTTGAGGAGATGCCAGAGAGAGTAGCCATTTTGGATGGGGTGGGTGGAGGACACTCACTGTGGTCGAAGCGTGTTTTTTTTTGTAGTGCAGTAAAAGTGAGCCAAACTCCTTTACAAACTGTATACAAAATTTAAAAAAATTAAAATAAAAAGGCTTGTATTGCGAAAATTTCATGCAAACGATTTGGCGGCCATTAGAAAAGAGACGGCACACGCCTTCTCTTTGGGTGAAATAATTTTACTTCCAGTATCTCCGCCAATGAGGAATCGCAGATTTGAAGGTTTGATTTCTAGGAAACCAGAGCAAAGTGAGTGTTGCAATCTCTGTAAAGGGTGTTTTCCTGGTGATCTTGACGTGTTTCTTACAAAAACTCATCCGTCAGGGTGCCCCTTTAAGGGGTTTAGTGTTTGTTGACTTACGCAGGCATTCCGATTCTGACTTGGCTCCCTCCCGCAAGGTGATGCCATTGTCAGGGCAGGGCATGCATAGCGTGCTGTTCACCCAGTACGAGTTGAACGGGCACGACCGGCAGGATGGGTAGCCCGTGGACGAATAGGTGCCGTTGCCACACATTCTTACTGCAGAAGAAGAAAAAAACCAAAAAGCAAGATACCGTGGAACCTCCCTTATTCAAATTCAAGTTCAAGTTCAAGCATACATTAACCCTTTCACCGCCAAAGTCGCATTTTAGCACCACATTGATTTAACACCTATGTCACTAAAAGGCATCAAATTGGGGTCTATTATCCAAAGACCATGTTGTCTTAGTTTTGGGAAGTAAGGATAGACCTTATTTTATATATGTCACAGAAGAATCCCCAATACTGCAGATGGATTTTGTTCTCTACCCAGGTAAATTTAATGTAAAAAAAAAATTTGAAGTATGGCTGGCGGTGAAAGGGTTAATATCTCCAAAACAAAAATCCAGGTTAGGGGCAACAACAAGACAGAGATACAACATAGCTGAAAGAACAAGACAGAGATACAACATAGCTGAAAGAACAAGACAGAGATACAACATAGCTGAAAGAACAAGACAGAGATACAACATAGCTGAAAGAACATTAATCAAACGTGTGAAACAAAATTATACCAACCAAATAATTATCATTAAAATTCATTACATCAACATAGAAATGTGCACATTTAAAATGGAGAGAGAGAGAGAGAGGGGGGAGGGGAGAGAGAGAGAGAGAGAGAGAGAGAGAGAGAGAGAGAGAGAGAGAGAGAGAGAGAGAGAGAGAGAGAGAGAGAGAGAGAGAGAGAGAGAGAGGAGAGAGAGAGAGAGAGAGAGAGAGAGAGATCAATAACCATTATTAACTTATAGCAATCAATCAAATAACAAAAATTAGAATACATCTCATCATCAACAATCAATACACATGATAATAGTATCTCCACACATTACAATTACTGCAGTCAGATAGCTGTTAATTTAATATTCAATCAGACCAAGATAGAATAAGGACTGAGAGCACATATCTTCTTGCTGAGAGAGAGAGAGAGAGAGAGAGAGAGAGAGAGAGAGAGAGAGAGAGAGAGAGAGAGAGAGAGAGAGAGAGAGAGAGAGAGAGAGAGAGAGAGAGAGAGAGAGAGAGAGAGAGAGAGAGAAGACCCCCTGACATAAGACTCCCTTCCTTATAAGACCCCTGTTATCAGACTCCCTCCCTTACAAGACACCCTGTTATAAGACTCACTCCCTTATAAGACCCCCTGTTATAAGACCCCCTCCCTATAAGACCCCCTGTTATAAGACTCACTCCCTCGTAAGACCCCCTCCCTTAAAAGACTCCCTCAAAGACCCCCTGTTATAAGATTCCCTCCCTTATAAGACCCCCTGTTATAAGATTCCCTCCCTTATAAGACCACCCGTTATAAGACCCCTTGTTATAAGACTCCCTCCCTTATAAGACTCCCTCCCTTATAAGACTCCCTCCCTTATAAGACCTACCCGTTATAAGACTCCCTGTTATAAGACTCCCTCCCTTATAAGACCCCCTGTTATAAGACTCCATCCCTTATAAGACTCCCTGTTAAGACTCCATCCCTTATAAGACCCCCTGTTATAAAACTCACTCCCTCATAAGACTCCCTCCCCTATAAGACCCCCTCCCTTATAAGACTCCCTTCCTTATAAGATTCCCTCCCTTTATAAGACTCCCTCCCTTATAAGACTCCCTCCCTTATAAGATTCCCTCCCTTAGAAGACCCCCTGTTATAAGACTCCCTCCCTTATAAGACCCCCAGTTATATGACTCCCTCCCTTATAAGACCCCCTGTTATAAGACTCCCTCCCTTACAAGACCCCCTAGCCTGTTATAAGACTCCCTCCCATATAAGACCCCCCAGTTATAAGACTCCCTCCCTTATAAGACTCCCCTGTTATAAGACTCCCTCCCTTATAAGACCCCCTGTTATAAGACTCCCTCCCTTATAAGACCCCCTGTTTTAAGACTCCCTCCCAATAAGACTCCCTCCCTTATAAGACTCCCTCCCTTATAAGACTCCCTCCCTTATAAGACTCCCTGTTATAAGACTCCCTCCCTATAAGACCCCCTGTTATAAGACTCCCTCCCTTATAAGACTACCTGTTATAAGACTCCCTGTTATAAGACTCCCTCACTCCCTGTTATAAGACTGCCTCCCTATAAGACTCCCTGTTATAAGACTCCCTGTTATAAGACTCCCTGTTATAAGACTCCCTCCCTTAAAAGACCCCCTGTTATAAGACTCCCTCCCTTAAAAGAACCCCTGTTATAAGACTCCCTCCCTTAAAAGACCCCCTGTTATAAGACTCCCTCCCTTATAAGACCCCCTGTTATAAGACTCCCTCCCTTATAAGACTCCCTGTTATAAGACTCCCTCCCTTATAAGACTCCCTGTTATAAGACTCCCTCCCTTAAAGACTCCCTGTTATAAGACTCCCTCCCTCATGTTATAAGACTCCCTCCCTTATAAGACTCCCTGTTATAAGACTCCCTCCCTTATAAGACCCCCTGTTATAAAACTCCCTCCCTATAAGACCCCCTGTTATAAGACTCCCTCCCTATAAGACCCCCTGTTATAAGACTCCCTCCCTTATAAGACCCCCTGTTATAAGACTCCCTCCCTTATAAGACCCCCTGTTATAAGACTCCCTCCCTATAAGACTCCCTGTTATAAGACTCCCTCCCTATAAGACCCCCTGTTATAAGACTCCCTCCCTGTTGTCGTTGTTTTGTTGTTTTCGTTCCCCAGCTTAAACACTCTGGGGGCACACCCAGTGCCATGTGAACATTTTGCATGGCCTTGGGTGGGAAGCTACGTGTATGGCTGCTCTTAAAGGGCCCCGCCACATGGGTGGCCACACTCCGACTTCAGGGGACTTCGCTCCATGCATGGAGCCACCCACACATTCACTCCACCCATGGAGTGACAACAACCAAATTATTTACGGCATGTAGGGAGAACTGCCACTGGTAAAGACAGCTTCCATTGGGCACAGCCGCATCATTTTAATATTGGCCATGGGTCAGTTTCACTTGCATCGCATGTACAGACGCAGTGAATAGCCAAGAACCCTTGGCCATACTCCCTCCCTTATAAGACCCCCTGTCATAAGACTCCCTCCCTGATAAGACCCCCTGTTATAAGACTCCCTCCCTTTAAGACCCCCTGTTATAAAACTCCCTCCTTTTTTTGAAGACCTACTTCTCCGAGACATTGCCCTTCTCTTTTTCAGATGTCAAGATGACAAAAAGCTTTGTATTGTGCTTATTCTTTTCCATCAATAAAAACAATGTGTGCATTCGTTCGTTCGTTCAGGATCAGTACGTCGCAGGTGTCAATACTGGCAATAGTCGCGACAGAACTGTTGCGTTCGTTCAACACCATCACATGAAGCCTTCAGAACCATAATTTCCACATTTACTGGTACATTCGTCAACCGAGTGAGCCCCCGGTATGAACGTGGTGTCGGTGTCTGCGCAAAGCGTGCAGCTCAAACTTTCATGATGTAACCTAACCATAATCGTTACACTTACCGGCACATTCGTCAACCGAGTGAGCCCCCGGTATGAACGTGGTGTCGGTGTCTGCGCAAAGCGTGCAGCTCAAACTTTCATGATGTAACCTAACCATAATCGTTACACTTACCGGCACATTCGTCAACCGAATGAGCCTGCGCAAGGCGTGCAGCTCAAACTTTCAAGATGTAACCTAACCATAATCGTTACACTTACCGGCACAATCGTCAATGAGCCTCCGGTATGAACATGGTGTCGGTGTCTACGCAAAGCGTGCAGCTCAAACTTTCATGATGTAACCTAACCATAATCGTTACACTTACCGGCACATTTGTCAACCGAGTGAGCCCCCGGTATGAACGTGGTGTCGGTGCCTGGGCAAGGCGTGCAGCTCAAACTTTCACGATGTAACCTAACCATAATCGTTACACTTACCGGCACAATCGTCAACCGAGTGAGCCCCCGGTATGAACGTGGTGTCGGTGCCTGGGCAAGGCGTGCAGCTCAAACTTTCATGATGTAACCTAACCATAATCGTTACACTTACCGGCACATTCGTCAACCGAGTGAGCCCCCGGTATGAACGTGGTGTCGGTGCCTGGGCAAGGCGTGCAGCTCAAACTTTCAGGGGCATCTCTGTACTGGCCCACGGGACACAGCTCACAACCACCCCCAGTGAAGAACATCCCCACCGGGCAAGACACTGTGCCAAGACAATGATGGAAAATTGAACGCATGCAGACCTGCTTACCCTTATAATGAACAACCTGGAATTTGCCACAGAAAAACCCGGAATTTGAGAAGAAAAAAAACCAGAATTCACATCGGTACACGACTCGCGATAAAACCCTGATTTAAAAGGTATCTTGCAAGTGCACTGTGCGAAATTTTGAAGTCCACGTTGCAGTACTTGCAGTGTGCATGCTCATCTCCAAAACGCGAACTTGTTATTCCTGGCACTTTCAAATACTTTTGATAAAACTTCTGCTTCACTTTTGGCCGTTTCACCCTATCACTGCTGTCGTTTGTCGAAGATTTCTGGCGCTTGCCGCCTGCGGTTGACTTGCCTGACGACATGTTTGGCACAAAACTACAATCTCTGCCAACAAGAAATACTATCATTGGTTGAGGGGGTCCACGGACCAATGAAAATTTGCGTCTCAGAACTCCAAGGTTTCGGTCAACCCTTGCGTCTTTTCATACAAACGGAAACAAATAATAGACGTTTTTTTGAAATCCCGGGATTTTCAGCGTTCACCCGGAATTTATTATTTTACCCAGAATTTTTGCAAATTCCCGGGATAATTCCGGCAAAACCGGGAGGGTAAACAGGTCTGCGCATGTTGCTACCGTAAAATGCGGACTATGTATAAGCCGCTACTTTTTCCCTCAACCTTGGCCCATGCGGCTTATAGACTGATGCTGCTTATCTGTGGATTTTTTTTGCCATTATAAATTTATCAGTATTATAAGGCCCCGTTTCCCATTGGCGCTGCTCTGAGAGTGACCCGCTCTCCTGATTCTCTTCCAATTTCCTGCCAGGCTTTGCCCCGCCCATAGCAAGCCTGACAGCAAATGGGAAGCGATTCGGTTAAGAAACGGCGGAGTTATTTGTGAAAAGGTGAAGCGGCGCATAGCGCGCGTTTCTGAACCGATTTGCTTCCGGTTTGGCACATCGATAGTCACCGTCCCCGTACATCTACCTGCCAAATGTGAAGGTAATCCGCCCAGACATACCGGAGATACGGGCGCCGAGAGGCCGGCGGATACACGTTTCACGCATTTGCCAAACCGCGCAAATGACACTGCCGCCTCAATTGCCGTTGCCATCGCCCCGTTAGGGCTCACAGCAATTTTGAAGCGATTCGGTTGAAAAACGGCGGAGTTATAAGGCCCGTTTTGTGCTTCTGACACACACACGGACACTTGGCTTTTTATTATATGATGATTTAATCTGTTTCTGGACACATTCTTTAGCCTATTTTGAGCTTCTGTGCGATTCAAAACTGGTGTTGGTAGTCAATAGATTCAAATCTCATGTTTAAAGTATCTGAAAACATTAAATACTCATGTTCTGATAGGAGAATTTCTATATTTGTGCTGCTTTGTGCACATTTAATTTTCTCTGCGGCTTATAAACTGGTGTGGCTTATATGTGAATAAATACCTAATATTTTGTCAATTTAAGGGATGCGGCTTATATACAGGTGCGTCTTATAGTCCAATTTTAATGGTACTTCTTCTTCTCCGTTCCCAGCAATACGGCCATCATGGGTGAGGTACTTATGCATCCACTTTTCAGTTTTCACTGGTCTCCCTGCTGCATTCAGCTGACACATTCCGAAATCAGAGGAGCTCTAAGCAGGGAATGATTTGGAAGATTTTGTTTTTAAAAAGGCAGGAAAATGGGCCATTATGTCAAAAAATAGAAAATAGTAAGAAAGGGAAAAGGCAGAGTTAAAGAGGGAAATATATTAAAGGAAGCTGTTAGCACAGAACTTCCGGAAGGTGGGGGAACTACTTGTACTGAAAGATCCCGCTGGTATCCCCACGGGGAGAGACTCGTGGAAAGGGTGGATCGTCCAGCTCCCCGTATGGAGGCATGAGGCATCCACCCACAGTCCCACATGTTATTTCAAAATGTACTGGGTACGCTGACAAACTTGCATAATACGTCAATAATGCAGAGACAATCTCACATGCAGTTTCTCTTTCTCAAACAAACGTTTGCTTCCTTTCTCCCACTCACTTTCCAAACATTTGAAAATCTATCATAACCACTCGGAGAACTACATTTCTAATATCATGAAACAATTATGCGAATTGAGTGGGATTGTGTGTGTGTGTGTGTGTGTGTGTGTGTGTGTGTGTTTGTGTGTGAGCATGTGAGTGTGCGTGTGTGTGTGTGTGTGTGTGTGTGTGTGTGTGTGTGTGTACTTGTGTGTGAGTATGTGTGTGTGTGTGTGGTGTGTACTTGTGTGTGAGTATGTGTGTGTGTGTGTGTGTGTGCGCGCGTGCAAGTGTGCGTGTGTGTGTGTGTGTGTGCGTACGTGTGCAAAGCGAATTTAGTGGGATTGTATGTGTGTGTGTGCATACGTACGTGCGTGCATGCGTGTATGTGTGTGTGGAGGGTAATGGGCATGAGCGCAAGCATATCCTGTGTGAAAATAAATTATAACCAGAGTGCAAGTTAAAATGTACATTGATCACAAAAAGGGGATTTTTTTGTATAAACAAAAATGGGGTAGTTGGAAATGTGGACTCTTAAAGACCCACCACGCCCTTGTGTGAACATCAACATTTTCACATGTTTTCCCTCTTATCGCTGGTTAAAAAATCTCCACAAATTTTCCAAGCATAAGAGGGAAAATATGTGTGACGTGGTGGGTCTTTAACATCTTCACTCATTGCTTATTCGCTAACAGTTTATAATACCTTACCACAATAAAATCCGTCCGATCCGTCAGAGACTTTATTGGCATCATCGGTACAGTTTACCCGCATCCCGGACGGCACATCTTGAAAGGTTCCCAGAAAAATGTCAGCTTCATCAGGGTCAATAGACGGGCAGCCTGGTGGGGTGAAGGCTGTCTGAAAAGCATCAAGCACTTGTGTTTCTGCGTCTTCGACAAAATTGGAGTCCCCGAATCCATTGCATGGGTTGACGGTGGTTGAGTTGGTGATGTAAGTGAGCGTCACGTCAACGAGGACCTGGACAAAAGCACGGCAGACCAGCCGTCAGAACGTGCACAAACCTTCAATGCAGTCTCGCCTTGGCTTAAGGCTGTGTCAGACCAGTTGTCATTTGCTAGAACACAAGGCTGCAACAAAATGTCGTTATGCTTTGCATGGCTATGTGTGGGGGGTGGGGGTTGTCTTTAGCCATGACAGGCTCCTAGCGTAGCATCATCAGTCTCCAAAACCCTGCCGGAAGTCGGAGTGTGGGTAGCCCACATGGCGGGGTAATCAAAAACGGTCACCCACGTCATGTTCTCATCCCTAGCTGATGCGTTTGTACCATAGTGTTCAAGTGCTTCTCGCTGTTGGGATGATCCCTGGAGTCTTTTAGCCAGGGAATGACAACAACAACAACAATACTCAACAAAAGATGGTCATTTTCCAGTGTTGACTATCTAAGGAAGGTGGCAGCAGAGTGGTTAAGACGTTCACCTGCCAATTTCAATGCGTGATTGCATGCAGCGTGAGTGACCCCGGGTTTTCGAATCCCAGCTTCACCCTTTCTTTCTAGTTTGACGGAAAAATCAAACTGAATGTCGAGTCCTTCGGATGTGATTTAAAGAAAGCTAGTCTGACCTATGCGCTTTACGCATGTAAAAATCCCACAGCAGTTAAAAGTCGGTAAGAGCAGGGAGAAGGCGGAGATGGTCGGTCATTGACGGAGGGAGAGAGGAAGCTTGTTCCAGATGGTTGGCTTTGAAACAGCAAAAAAGCGCCGACCAACAGATGAAAGCTTATACCAGGGGATCTGGAAAGAGAGAGAGCGAGACAGAGAGAGAGAGAGAGAGAGAGAGAGAGAGAGAGAGAGAGAGAGAGAGAGAGAGAGAGAGAGAGAGAGAGAGAGAGAGAGAGAGAGAGAGAGAGAGAGAGAGAGAGAGAGACAGAGAGAGAGAGAGAGAGACAGAGAGACACAGAGAGAGAGACAGACAGAGAGAGAGAGAGAGAGAGAGAGAGAGAGAGAGAGAGAGAGAGAGAGAGAGACAGAGAGAGAGAGACAGACAGACAGACACAGAGAGAAAGAGAAAGAGAGAGAGAGAGACAGACAGACAGACAGAGAGAGAGAGAGAGAGAGGGAGAGAGAGAGGGGGGTTCGGAAACTGAATAAACCAGCTTATTCCCAAAGTAACCACTTACGTGTGAAGAATTGTGCTTGATTCCAGTAAGGTCCAGTGTTCCATGAAACCCTTTGATGTTACACAGGTCCTGCACCCCATTATCATCTCCGGCACTGTTAAACTCTCTGGCTATTCTGTCTATCTCTTCCAGATACTTCTGTAGACCGCACTCTCCGCTGACCGTAGTCCCGCCATCTTTGCTGTAGCTGAACTGATAGGTGAGCTGAGTAGCTGGAATGCAAAAGCACCACAGTCAAAGTCAAAGTCAAAAGTACTTTATTATCACGCTAGGTGAAATTACAGTGTAGTCTCGTACTGTAAGCACAATACAAACGAGGAAGCACATTTGCATGCATTAAAAATGGAAACAAAACTAAGGAAAAATGGACAATAAATCATGCTTCGGCTTCGCAAGAAGTTGGGCATAGTTAGGGTCGATACAAGCGACTATCAAAACATTAAGAACTGCCCTCTTTCCCACCATTTCTATCCTAGCATTCATTTATTCACCCCACCCCCACCCCCCACCCTCTCCAACTCACCCCAAGCTTTCACATATTTTGGGTCCCTTCCCGTTTCCAACATTTCATGCGCCTCCCTCCTCTCTCTCTCTCTCTCTCACGCACACGCATACACACACGGACATACAGACAGACAGACAGACACACACACGCATACGCATGCATGCACACTCACACACACACACACACACACTACTGTACAGGTTTTTAACATGACCAGACAGGCAATCCTACGCAGGAAGGGTCTTTTTTTTGTACAAGCACTCTGGGGCATTGATGTATCTATGCTGTGTGTGAAATCCATTTCCTTGCTTGCTTCAACCTGATGGTCCGGGCATAAGCTTGGCACTGAGTTAACTTGGCCAATTTGGCCAATTAACTGAAACAGTTACACCATAGCTACACCACAGCTGCTCGCGTTAGGTCCACGCTAGGAAGTTTGAATAAGCAGTGAGAGGCACAGTGATAAAAAGAATAGAAAAAAAAAGAAAAATCACAATAACCATACGATGGAGTACTTCGGTTTTTTCACTTTACAATCACATAGCATATATGCTTAGACACCAATAGAGCATTTGCCACGCGCCGTTGACCTTGAATTTCACTGAGTTGAATTTAGAGAGCTGTATTAGAGAGGTCAGCGCAACTCGGGCAGAACGAGCTCGGGCAAATTAGTAGTCTAGTATAGTGAACGAACACTCGTGGCAAACGCCCTATTGGTCGAATTATAGACTTGCAAGTAGACAATAATAATCCTAAAACATCCTTAAAACACAGAGCGATGTAAAGTATGACTCCACAAGTTAGCGTGTCGAGAGAGAGAGAGGAAAAGTAAACACGAGAGAGAGAGAGAGAGAGAGATAGAGGGAGCAGACGAACGAACAATAAACCCAGATTCTACTTACAAATGCAGACTGTGAGGTCGGGTACACCTTCATTATCCCACAGGCCGCCGTCAGAGCATGTTCGCGTGACCTTGTTTTTTGTGGTATCGTGATAGAAAACAAGTCCGAGATCGCACTGCAGTGTGCAACTGAAGCCACTGCCGCTTCGTGTGCAAGACTTGGTTCCGTTAACAGGTTCTCTCAGGGAGTATTCCGAGCAGGTTAGGGCTGCGCACACACACACACACGCACACACACACACACATGCATGCACGCACACACACCGCACACTCACACACTCATATACTCACACACACACACACATGTGCACACATGCGTACACAAACACACACACGCAGGCACGCACACACAAACACACACACGCAGGCACGCACACACAAACACACACACACAGACACAGAGACACACACACATTTAATACAACCGAAATCAAGTAGCTGGGATCAGTCTAATGTGGCCCCCATCTCTATGTGCCCTCGTCTCTATGTGCCCTCATCTCTATGTGCCCTTGTCTCTATGTGCCCTCATCTCTATGTGCCCTCGTCTCTATGTGCCCTCGTCTCTATGTGCCCTCGTCTCTATGTGCCCTCATCTCTATGTGCCCTCATCTCTATGTGCCCTCATCTCTATGTGCCCCTGTCTCTATGTGCCCCTGTCTCTATGTGCCCTCATCTCTATGTGCCCTCATCTCTATGTGCCCTCTCTATGTGCCCTCATCTCTATGTGCCCTCATCTCTATGTGCCCTCGTCTCTATGTGCCCTTCTCTATAAGTCCCCATCTCCATGTGTCTATGTGCCCCCATCTCTATGTGTCCCCCTCTCTGTATGTCTCTCTATGTGTCCCCGTCTCTATGTGTCCCCGTCTCTATGTGTCCCCATCTCTATGTGTCTCTCATCTCTATGTGTGTCTCTATGTGTCTCTATGTGTGTCCCGTCTCTGTCTGTCCCCGTCTCTATGTCCCCCATCTCTCTGTCCCGTCTCCCCATCTCTATGTGTCCCCGTCTCTATGTGTCCCCGTCTCTGTATGTCCCCATCTCTATGTACCCCCGTCTCTATGTGTCCCCGTCTCTATGTGTCCCCATCTCTATGTGTCCCCGTCTCTATGTGTCCCCATCTCTATGTGTCCCCGTCCCCCGTCTCTGTATGTCCCCCTCTATGTGTCCCCGTCTCTATGTGTCCCCGTCTCTATATGTCCCCGTCTCTATGTGTCTCCGTCTCTGTATGTCCCCGTCTCTATGTGTCCCCGTCTCTATGTGTCCCCGTCTCTGTATGTCCCCATCTCTATGTGTATCTCTATGTGTCCCCGTCTCTGTATGTCCCCATCTCTATGTGTCCCCGTCTCTATGTGTCCACGTCTCTGTATGTCCCCATCTCTATGTACCCCCGTCTCTATGTGTCCACATCTCTGTATGTCCCCATCTCTATGTGTCCCCGTCTCTATGTGTCCCCATCTCTGTGTGTCTCTATGTGTCCCCGTCTCTATGTGTCCCCGTCTCTATGTGTCCCCGTCTCTATGTGTCCCCCGTCTCTATGTGTCCCCGTCTCTATGTGTCCCCGTCTCTGTATGTCCCCGTCTCTATGTCCCCCCGTCTATGTGTGTCCCCGTCTCTATGTGTCCACGTCTCTGTATGTCCCCCCCGTCTCTATGTGTCCCCGTCTCTATGTGTCCCCATCTCTATATGTCCCCGTCTCTATATGTCCCCATCTCTATGTGTCCCCGTCTCTATATGTCCCCCACCGTCTCTATGTGTCCCCGTCTCTATGTCCACGTCTATGTATGTCCCCGTCTCTATGTGTCCACGTCTCTGTATGTCCCCGTCTCTATGTGTCCCGTCTCTATGTGTCCCCGTCTCTATGTGTCCACGTCTCTGTATGTCCCCGTCTCTATGTGTCCCCGTCTCTATGTGTCCCCGTCTCTATGTGTCCATGTCTCTGTATGTCCCCGTCTCTATGTGTCCACATCTCTGTATGTCCCCGTCTCTATGTGTCCCCATCTCTGTATGTCCCCGTCTCTATGTGTCCCATGTCTCTCTATGTGTCCCCGTCTCTATGTGTCCCCGTCTCTGTATGTCCCCGTCTCTATGTGTCCCCCGTCTCTATGTGTCCCCGTCTCTATGTGTCCATGTCTCTATATGTCCCCGTCTCTATGTGTCCCCGTCTCTATGTTGTCCCCGTCTCTATGTGTCCATGTCTCTATGTGTCCCCGTCTCTATGTGTCCATGTCTCTGTATGTCCCCGTCTCTATGTGTCCATGTCTCTGTATGTCCCCGTCTCTATGTGTCCACGTCTCTGTATGTCCCCGTCTCTATGTGTCCACGTCTCTGTATGTCCCCGTCTCTATGTGTCCATGTCTCTGTATGTCCCCGTCTCTATGTGTCCACGTCTCTGTATGTCCCCGTCTCTATGTGTCCACATCTCTGTATGTCCCCGTCTCTATGTGTCCCCATCTCTGTATGTCCCCGTCTCTATGTGTCCACGTCTCTGTATGTCCCCGTCTCTATGTGTCCACGTCTCTGTATGTCCCCGTCTCTATGTGTCCCCGTCTCTGTATGTCCCTGTCTCTATGTGTCCCCGTCTCTGTATGTCCCCGTCTCTATGTGTCCATGTCGTCTCTGTATGTCCCCGTCTCTATGTGTCCCCGTCTCTGTATGTCTCTCTATGTGTCCCCGTCTCTGTGTGTCCCCGTCTCTATGTCTCTATGTATGTCCCTGTCTCTATGTGTCTACGTCTCTGTATGTCCCCGTCTCTATGTGTCCACGTCTCTGTATGTCCCCGTCTCTATGTGTCCACATCTCTGTATGTCCCCGTCTCTATGTGTCCATGTCTCCATAAGTCCCCATATCTATGCGTCCCCGTCTATATGTGTCCCCGTCTCTATGTATCCATGTCTCAGTATGTCCCCATCTCTATGTGTCCTTGTCATTGTGTCCCCATCTCTATGTGTCCCCATCTCTGTGTGGGGTGGGGTGTATCTGTGTGTGTGTGTGTGTGTCTGTGTGTGTGTGCATGTGTGTTTGTGTGCACCTGCATGTGTGTGTGTGTGTGTGTGTGTGTGTGTGTGTGTGTGTGTGTGTGTGTGTGTGTGTGTGTGTGTGTGTGTGTGTAAGTGGTGTGTCACTGTGTGAGTGTATGTGTGTCTGTGTGTCTGTGTGGGTGTGCATGTGTTTGTGTTACTCAATTTAACGTCCTTCCACTAAAAGTGATTCAGACAAAATTATATTGTGTTGTGATGTTGGTGTGGTGAGTGTATGTGCATGTGCCTGTGAGTGTGTGCATGCATTAAAGTAAGTAACAGGATATCTATGCAGGCTTAATCATAACTCTCTCCACCTCCGACCTCATTAAAATGTTAAACGTACACTTAAAGAAGATAACCGAACAATGAACAATGTTAAAGATACGTAGTAAGTGTACTACTTAATAAACATTTACAAACAGAATCAAGAATAGAATAATTGTTTAGAATACTGGGTAGAGACAATGGTGTCGATCCATCAGTAAAACTGTCAATACCCGAATTCTGGAAAAGTTATCTTGCTTTAGGACAATGAATCAGTAAATGACTGACACTCAAGGATTCACCACACATACATTTAACATTATTGCAATATTTGGTTTTGAATGAATTCAACCGAAGTCTATGGATTAGACTTTCAATCTCCCTGGACGAGAAAGTAACGCGTTTTTGTAATGTTTTCCCGTTGCATCTATCATTACATTTAATACAGTTATTATAATATTGAACGTCTGAGTTCATCAATAAAGTTTTGACATTTTCTTGAGATGTTTTGTTTATAATTGAGAAACATTCTGTCAGATCTAAAAGAACATTGATTGATACAGCGTCATTAATATTTTGAGCTGCCTTTTTTGCAGCTTGGTCTACCCGTTCATTTGCTGATATTCCACAGTGAGAAGGCACCCAACAAAAAGTAACAATAATGCCTTTCAAAGAAAGAAGGTGTATTATATGATTAATTTCGAATACCATGTCAAGTCGTATACATGAATTGGGAGACTTAATAGCATACATTGCAGCTTTAGAATCAGCACATATTAAGATTTGACTGTTATTTATAGGAAAGCTTAGAATGAAATCCAAAGATTGAAGTATAGCAAGCAATTCAGCGCTAAATATAGACAACTTTTTACCAAGATAGAATAACTTTTCTACTTTTAAGCTGGGAATAACGAAAGCTGCTCCCGTGTTAGTATTGTCTAACACTGAACCATCTGTGAACATTTTTAAATGATGATTGTAATTGTTTTCTAAATGCGTGTACACAGACGTTCTTAAAATATTGGGAGAATCCTTCTTAGATAAATGAGTGTGATCAATATCAAAGATAGCTTTAGATTGCTCCCATTTCGGAATAGGAGAAAATGTGGGTTTTTTTAGCAATGTTATTTGTTCCTATTTTTGTATCACGTAGAAGATCGGAGGAAAACGAATAAATAGATTTTGTTGATTGAATATTCTGTGCACGTTTTCCAAAATCCTTTTCGGATTTTAAACATACTTCTTCTGAGCAAAAATTGTGTTGTGATAAACTTTTCAAAACAAACTTTGAAGCAGAAGCTTTTCGGAGTTCCGTGAGTGGTAAAACTCCCACTTCGCTATATGTCCCTAAGTTAGATGTATGTGTGGGAACTCCAAGGGCAATTTTATAAGCTTTGCAATCAGTACTCTGGAGTTTATTTAAAAGGTATTGAGGTGCATTAAAAAATACCTCTTGAGCATATGATAGTCTAGAGCGTATAAGGGCAGTTGCTAAAATTGTTAACGTTTTGGTATCTTGCCCCCAAGATTGTTTACTAACTATCTTAAGAAAGTTTAAGCTTTTCCTTGCTTTATTTAAAAGATATTCAATATAAGCATTCCATGTTAGTTTACTACTTAAGATGACACCCAAGAATTTCACACTTTTAACATAGTTTAAAACAATGCCATCCAAGATGAAAATTGGAAGATTTTCTGGATCATAACCAGAGTTAAAAAGCATCATATTTGTCTTTTCTGGCGAAAGAGAGAGACCGTTTTCATGTAAAAAAATATTGATTTGATTAAGTTCGTGTTGGTATTTAATTTTAATATAATTAAGAGACCTTGATGAAGTGTTTCGTTTCATTGTAACTTTCATCCATAGGCATATATCGTCAGCAAATTGAGCTAACTCTGTATCCTTAGAAAGACCTTTGGGCAGATCAGAAATCAATATGTTAAACAATATTGGCGAAATTACCGATCCTTGAGTTAAGCCCATTTGTAAAGGCCTTGGGTTCGAGTATGTATTTTCTATTCTTGTTTGAATATGTCTACAATGAAGAAAATCCTGAATATAGTTGTACATATTACCACTGATACCAATATTTTATATTTTATACAAAAGCCGCTTGTGCCACACATGTTCATAAGCTTTTCGTATGTCAAAAACTGTTGCAATTACGTTCTTACGACGTGCAAACTGATGTTTTACATGCGTTGTAAGTTTGACTAGATGTTCTATTGTGGACCTGCCTGTCTGGAATGCAGCTTGGTTGATTGGAATGATGCTTTGTTTATTGCAGTGATGAATTAGTCTTTTTAACACAATCTTTTCCATTAATTTACATGTATTGGATGTTAATGCAATACGTCGATAACTGTTTATATCTCTGATCGGCTTCCCCTTCTTATGAACTGGAACAATGATAGAATGCTTCCAAATTATAGGCATTCTACCATCGCTCCAACATTTTTGAAACAACAAATAAAGAAAATGTATTACATTTTGTGGAAAATGACCCAACATTTCATTGGAAATGCCGTCTAAGCCCACTGCTGTCTTTTTCTTTAAATTATTGAGACACTCTTTAACCTCCTGTAATGTTATAGGAGTATTCAAATAATGATCTTCTACTGGTTTTGGACTATTATAAATGTCTTTTTTTTCTTCACTCTCACGATGATTTTTATTTTCTGTTGATAAGTTGTTAATGCTACTATTTTTTGCAAACAAATCGGCAAATGCTTCGGCTTTATCAAAATTAGATGGGAATTCAGAGTTATTTAATTTAACTGGACAATGTGGTAGGTTAACCCCACTTTTCATTGTTTTTAATTGCGTCCAAACTTTTTGAATATCTTTAAAATTTGACACCTCATTTTTCACAGAAAGAAGACCAATGTATGTGTTTGTGTGCACCTGCATGTGTGTGTAAGTGTGTCACTGTGTGTGTGTGTGTGTATGTGTGCACCTGCATGTGTGTGTAAGTGTGTCACTGTGTGTGTGCGTGTTTGTGTGCACCTGCATGTGTGTAAGTGTGTCACTGTGTGTGTGTGTTTGTGTGCACCTGCATGTGTGTGTGTGTCACTGTGTGTGTGTGTGTATGTGTGCACCTGCATGTGTGTGTAAGTGTGTCACTGTGTGTGTGTGTGTTTGTGTGCACCTGCATGTGTGTGTAAGTGTGTCACTGTGTGTGTGTGTGTGTATGTGTGCACCTGCACGTGTGTATGAGTGTACGAGTGTGTGTGTGTGTGTGTGTGTGCGTGTGTGTGTGCGTGCTAGTCTTTTGTTTTCTTTGTTATATCACTGAATACATTTCTTTAATACATGAATGCTGTGAAAGAGGAAGGGGGAAAAATACAAGGAGAAAGGGAGTAAAGAAGAGAGAGGGGGAATGTTTTTTCTTGGCATTTTGAACAAACAAAAAACACCTTAGGTTACAGTATTTTACTAACCACACGGCGATACTTTTTCCCCAGATGAGACTCCTGCGTCTTACACTGTAATATGACTAACAATGTACAGTGGAGCCTCCCTTATAAGACTCCCTCCCACATAAGACCTACTTCTCTGAGACACTGCCCTTCTTTGTAAGTACAGTGGAGCCTCCCTTATAAGACTCCCTCCCACATAAGACCTACTTTCTGAGACACTGCCCTTCTTTGTAAGTACAGTGGAACCTCCCTTATAAGACTCCCTCCCAAATAAGACCTACTTCTCTGAGACACTGCCCTTCTTTTTGTAAGTACAGTGGAACCTCCCTTATAAGACTCCCTCCCACATAAGACCTACTTCTCTGAGACACTGCCCTTCTTTGTAAGTACAGTGGAACCTCCCTTATAAGACTCCCTCCCACATAAGACCTACTTCTCTGAGACACTGCCCTTCTTTGTAAGTACAGTGGAACCTCCCTTATAAGACTCCCTCCCATATAAGACCTACTTCTCTGAGACACTGCCCTTCTTTGTAAGTACAGTGGAACCTCCCTTATAAGACCTCCCATTATAAGACTCCCTCCCATATAAGACCTACTTCTCTGAGACACTGCCCTTCTTTGTAAGTACAGTGGAACCTCCCTTATAAGACCTCCCATTATAAGACTCCCTCCCACCTAAGACCTGCTTCTCTGAGACTCTGCCCTTCTTTGTAAGTATTAAAATTACTTCCCTCATAAGACCTGTCCCTTATAAGACATCATTCTGGATGATTTTTGGTCTTATAAAGGAGGTTCCACTGTATTAAAATTACCTCCCAGATAAGACCCGTCCCTTATAAGATTTCATTTTGGATGATTTTTGAAGGTCTTATAAGGGAGGTTCCACTGTATTAAAATTACCTCCCTCATAAGACCCCTCCCTCATAAGACCTCATTTTTGGATGATTTTTGAAGGTCTTATAAGGGAGGTTCCACTGTAGTGAGAAAATATAAAAGCCGGAGCCGCTGTAGCTCAGTTGGCAAGTCTAAGTCACTAGCTCGTAATCCTTCAGGTTTGCGAGTGCACGGGTTCAAACCCAGCTCGGTTCAAAGTGGTGTGTCCTTCAAGGAAAGGCAATTTACTCCTATTTTCCTCACTCCACCCAGGTGTAAATGGGTACCTGACGTCAGTTGGGGGGAAAAGTCCTTCGGATGAGACTTTTCAAAAACCGAGGTCGCGTGTGCGAACGCATGCACAAGATCTTGCACACACGTTAATGCCCATCCCAATATTCAGTACGAGTAGGCCGTGTGTGCCGGTGGGATGGATGACACGAATTCACATAGCACGCATCCTGTGAGCTATTAATGGTCTGAATGAAGACCGGTGAGCGAAAGGCAGGATAAACATCCCCAACTGGAAGAAGAAGAAGAAGAAAAGCAAGATCTGAATTGTGTGTGAAATTTGGGTGGGTGCGCCTTACATTCAGAAAAATATGCTACACATGTAGCACACAGTTAGTGCATTCGCATCGCAATGATTTTGAATTATTAAAAAAAAAACACTCACAAATCACTCCAGCCATACACACAAACAAAACAGACACACACAAAAGGAGAAATGAAAGATTACAGGTTTTCATTTCAAGCTTAGACATATAGGGAAGTGGAAGATCAGACTTTTTTTATATATAGACTTTACATAAAAAAAACTCTCTCCAGCAATTAGTTTCACCACTTCAAACCACTACAAACGCAAAGAGACCAAAGTGTGGTCTTAGGGAGGAGCGAAGCAAGTCTAGAAGTGACCAAATTAAAGTGTGGTGTGCGCACAGATTTACTTCCCTTGAAACAAATTCATCAAATTGACAGCTTGATACTAATTCCGCACATATACGGGTGGAACGACTTGAATGAGTTGAAAACATGACTCAAAGTAATGTGCACCTGAGTTCACTGTAAGTTGGAATTAAAATAAATCGGGAAAAAACCAGTGCAACCAATTCCTGCCTGAATAATAACATAAAATGGGGTGGGGAAAATGTACTCAGCAGGTTTTCTAAGAGAGGATAGCCTGCTTAACCCTATGCCTCCCGATCAATCGAACCGAGAATCGATCCTATTGCATAAGAGAAGGGGAGTAACTCTGAACGTCACACCAAATCTTTTATCTAAAAAAATCACCCAGAATAAAGTCGAACTCACATTTCATTTCTGAAAGATGCATATTGAATAGCAATGATGATATTTTCATTCCAAAGCTAACACAATGTCACACAACAAACCATGAATTAGAAGAAAAAATCCGTAATGGCGCTCTGAGCATCACGCCGAGTCAATACTGCGCACGTCACGTGGAAAGAAGAAATAAATTTGGGGTCACTTCGAAAAATCCGTTCAAAAAGACTATTGGGTGCTTTCCCTTGCTGTAAAGACCAAAAACGGATCAGTGAGTGTCAGGAACAGGAAGAACTAACCTAGTATATTGAATTGTGGGTAGGGAGAAAGTGAAAGTGAACGTACTAGACCTGGTATTCAGCGGGTGCAATCGGCGTTTACGCGAGCCAGGGAAGGAAAAAAATTTGGGCGGATTTGGCGTCTGCAATTATGAGAGGGTTAATAACTGTTTTTGTTTTCTTAACTCTGAACTCTGAACATTTTAATCGTAAGGCCACCGGCCTGTATACAATGGGTACATGTTGGTAATCGAAATAAAAATACATAGAAAGCAACGAAAAGAGGAATTAATTTACTTCTAATGAAACAACAACCAATTAATCACAAGGGAAGTAATTAGAATTCAGGAGAAAACACCAGACCAATATAAAACAGTGTTTTCGCTGTTACTTGCAATCAGTAAGAGAAGCAAATTTAGTCAATCATAAGTTCATTTCTAGTTTCCAGCGCATAAAATATAAACATTGCCAAATTTCTTAATATAAAGGTATTATCAGTTTGCAAGACATGAACAAGACACTCCCTATCTAAATATGAATACTAACATGACAGATATTTTTGGCGCAAACATACATACTTTGGACATTCAAACTGTTATTTTTTTAAAGAGCGCTTGAAGCTGCTCTGTGAGAGTACACTAATAGCCACATTAGAACGTCTTACTCGCCTTGGCTTAAAGACCCCCCACGTCACGTGTCGAAATCACGGTTTTCAAGTGTTTTCCCTCTTATAGCTGGTAAGAAATCTTAAGAAATCTTCCAAGCATAAGAGGGAATGTGACACGTGACGTGGGGGGGGTGTCTTTAAGACTTGTGTCAGACCCATTGACACATAGGCTAGAACACCAAGGCTACATAAAAATTTTGCTATGCTATGCATATGTTGCTATGCTATGCTATTTATGCGGGGATAGTTTTTATCCATCCTAGCATAACATCACCAGTCAACAAAATCCCCCTGAAGACGGAGCGTGGCTGCCCACGTGGCGGGGTAATCAAAAATGGTCACATGTGTACGTAATGTTCTCATCCCTAGCTGATGCATTCGTACCATAGTGTTTAAGTGCTTCGGCTGTTCAGATGGTCCCTGGAGTCTTTTAGCCAGGGTATATCAATAACAACAACAGCAGAACATTTTACAATGACTTCATCACAACCATAATTTGACATATGTCTAATATCATTGCTGGTGAACAGACATTAAAAAAAACCACTGAACTAAACTGAACTCTTTTTCTTCTTCTTCTTCGATCGCTCAGACAGTTTCCTGTCCTACGAGTGCAGATGCGTCATGCTGACGTTAAGCGCCTAACTAAGAAATCAACAGGCCCAGCATGTCCGTCTTCAGCTAGAGAAACTCTTTGTAAGAGTTTCTAGAACAGTGGCGGCAGGAGAATGCACCAGTTAAAGGCAGAAATATGGTAGATGACAGTAAGTAAGTAAAGGGAAAAGGCAGAGTCAAAGAGAGTGACAGAGTAGAGGAAGTTACCAGTACATAACTTCCAGAAGTTGGGGGAACTATTTGTAAAAACAAAACAAAAACAGTATCCCCGTGGGGAAAAAACTTGATTTAAAATGCTTCCTTTCTCATTTTACACAAAACACACACACACACACACGCACGGAAATCAAATCACAAAAAACAACGTGCAATAACGCATTCAAAGCAATACAAAGCACACACACGTATGACATAAATGGCATACAGCAGAAACAGACCTAAAGGCAAGAGAGAGATGAGAAAGAGAGTGGGGCCTCAATGACGGGGGGGAACAGGTGGGTTTTGAGAAACGGATCCAACTTACCCATGATGGTCATGGGAACGGAACATGTTCTCTCAGACGAACCAGTAGGTGTTGCTGTTACTATGAGCTCTTGGTACGGCGGGAAAGAAGGTTCAAGGTCACTGATTGAGTAAGTTATTGTCGTGGGATCCACAGTGTATCCGCTTCCAAATTCAGATGAAATGTCGTAGGTCAAATCACTCTCGGTGGCAAAACTCTTCTGGATGCTATCGGGACAATCCAGTCTGTCCTCGGGAGAAACAGTTTCTTCTACGTCTGTGAATAAACAAATGAGAATTATGATGACAAAAACCTGCATGCTGCAACCCAACAAACTACTGTATTGTTCAGACACAGGGTTTAGGAGTCGTGAAAAAAGCTGAGAAGTTGAGATTTGGGGGGCAAAGACCCCTGAAACTGAAGCCATTTCTTTGGTAATTTAAGCCTTAAAGACCCAGCACGTCACGTGTCAAAATCACGGTTTTCACGTGTTTTCCCTCTTATAGCAAGTAAGAAATCTGAAGAAATCTTCCTAGCATAAGAGGGAATGTGACACGTGACGTGGGGGGTCTTTAAAGACCCACCACACCGATGTGTATTTTCCCCCTCTTGCTCGGAACATTTCTCAAGATTTCTTACCAGAGAGAGAGGGAAAATGTTCACACACTGACGTGCTGGGTCTTTAAAAGCAGTATTAGAAACAGGATACGTTTCGTTCATATTGTATTCACTTTTAAGAGGCAAATCTATACCCAGTTGGTGGTCTTTTTTCTTCTTTTTCTTTCTTCAAAAAGTGTCATCTGGGGCCATCAAAAAGGTTGAAATCAGCCTTCAGTTTAAAGACCCCCCCACATCACGTGTCACTTTCAATCTTATGCTAGGAAGATTTCTTAAGATTTCTTACCAGCTATAAGAAGGAAAACATGTGAAAACCATGATTTTGACACGTGACGTGGTGGGTCTTTAAGGCTGAAAATAATCCCATGCCTGAAATGTATTCCTACACCCAACGCACATAACAACACAAGGATAGTGTTTGCCGAGGACAGCAACAGCACCTCTGGGCTTTTCACCTTACATCCTTACACACTTCACTCAGTTTCACGATCTTTTCCTAACCATCATTGTGTCCACGGATTCAGCAGACACAATGATCACATAGTCCCCCTCCACCCAGAGTGGCAGAGGACAATAACATACACGTGTACA
>CM065686.1:8129949-8194949 GCA_017654935.2 Phymorhynchus buccinoides | reverse complement strand
CATCAATCTTTGACTCCATCACGAAGACATGCCGTAAAAACTCATTCGCAACTTGGGGTTAGGGTAGAATTTGAGAGTACAGACAAGACCTTGCAATGTTGCATGTTTTCAGTGTGAGTGGCTCAAGACAACTGCCTCGATACACCCCTTTGCAGAGCTCAAACATGTTCGAATCGAGACCCAAAAATCACTGTATCAATGCGCGCCTGAATGCTACTAAATATAATTTCACTTACTCAAATCCACCTCCAGACCTGTTTACCCTTATAATGAAAAACCCGGAATTTGCCACAAAAAATCCCGGAATTTGAGAACAAAAACCGGAATTCACATGATCTGTACATGACTCGCGATAAAGCGGTTTCTTGTTCTTCTCCTTTCCGCGAACATCGGCGTCGATTTTCAATATTGTGATGATTTCTTGGCTCAATTTCGCCAGAAAAGTTTTATTAGTAAATTCAGTCACTAATTCTTAGTAAATTTTAGTATAAAACAAGCTGGAAAAAGCAAAATACCTGGAAATGTCCACGATCGGACAGAGAAAAATCACTCAGCCGCGGATCGGCGGATGCCAAGTTGCAACTCGGCGCCATCGCGATCAATTTTCACTTCATTTTCCGTTGAAAACTTCAAAATTCTCACATCATCGTATTTTCCAGTGATAATATAATCTAAATTGACTCATTTCAAGCCCTAATTACAATCTCTACCATTAAAAAACTGCCTGGAAAGCTCTTCGAATCGACAGTAAAAGTCTGACCGCCATTTGCTCAGTCCCGAAATAGATCGACCAAAATAAAAACATTATTTCACCCCTTTAACCAATGAAAATGCAGCATTTAATGCATGTGACGTCAAGCACAACCCCTTTTCTGATGACGTAGTGTGTTAGGTACACGTTTCGGTCAACCCTTGCGTCTTTTACTACGAACGGAAACAAATAATAGACGGTTTTTCGAAATCCGGAATTTTCAGCGTTCACCCGGAATTTACTATTTTACCCGGAATTTTAGCAAATTTCCGGAATAATTCCGGCTAAACCGGAATGGTAAACAGGTCTGCACCTCGTATCACATGATTCAGGTGGCTCTCGAAACCCAAAGGTGAAAAATATTTATGTACAAAAAAAAGGAAATTCTTTACTTATTCAAAAAACATCATGGACTTATTAACCAGCGGAATGATACAACCGCATTGCGACAAAGGGAGGTAATGCTCCACACTGTGACGTCTTTGAGACAAAAAGTGACCATGCAATGTTTCACACCAAAACAAACCAGACTGTCAAGACATTCTCACAGAATAACCAAGGTAAATGAATCTAGATCACACTTATGGTTTGTCCAACTTAAAATTCGTAACATCAACAAATAGATTAAAACATTGCTCACAAAATCGACAAACGGAGCTTCTCATTAAAAGTTAATTCAACATCTATGACGACAGTAACACGGTGTATATGTTTTCATGTTTGATGTATGTCGATGTATGCATGCTTGCTTAAAAATGAAAAACCCCTCTTGCTAATGATCATTTTTTATAACATAAATGTCCAAACCTTTCATTCAATGCTCAATATAACTGTTAGTTCATTCATTCATCATGCACTGTGCAGTCTGTAGCCATTTTGGTTTTTCACTCTTTCAACTCAGAAAAAACAAAAACACAAATATGGTTTGTAATTTGAAAAACAAATTCTTTTCTTTTTTTCTGTCCTACTCGAGTACCAAGACTTGTAATGTATACATGTAAGTGTAAATATGTATTGAATATCGAAGCATACATTGAGGAATGAGTTGTAGTGTTGTGTATGTTATTATTCATAGACATTTAGTGTTGAGAGTATAAGCCTGCTTAGAGGCTACTGTATCAGTATGCATAGTAAGTAGCGTTAGATGTGACATAGTGATGGTACTGCATGAGTTGCCCCTGAGCAAGAAGCCTACATTAAATTGTTATCATTTGAACTCCGAGTTCGTGTGTGATATTATGCCCTGAGCATGTGTATGTATATATAACAAGTGCCTGTCACTATTCTTCATGAGTGTGTGTAAGAAAGAAGGAATTGTAGAGTGGAAGGATGAGAGAGGGGAAATAAAATATGCTATAACAAGTCTGACTCACCAACGCAACGCAGGCTCCCAAAATCCCACTGTCCACTCTCAGTGCACCGCACAGTGGTGTCGTTCCATCTGCTCAACCCTTCAACTCTCGTTAGCGGTCCGCAGGCAAACTCAAAGCTAGAATTATAGTTGAAGTTGCCAGGTGCTGTGAAAGTGCTTCCACCCGGCTTATTCGTTTCAGGATCTCCACAGGTGATAACTGAGAAGAAGGACAAAAAAGGGCATGTCACAACCAAAAGATAGGTTACCCTGACATTTTGTGGGAAAAGGGAAATGAAGTATGCGTACGGGGCAGTGGGTGGATGCCTCGTGCCTCCATATGCGGAGCTGGATGCCCCTGCCCCTTCAACGAGTCTCTCCCCGCGGGAATAATGGGGGTGAGGGTGGGGGGTCTTTCGTAAAAATAGTTCCCCCACCTTCTTGAAGTTCTGTGCTTGTAACTTCCACTAATCTGCCACTCTCTTTGACTCTGCCTTTTCCCTTTGTTTTCTATCATCTACTATCTTTCTGACTTATCGGCCCATTCTCCTGCCTTATTTCCAACAAAAATCTTTCAAATAGTTTTTCTCCTTTGAGTTCCACCGAAATTGGAATGTGTCAGCTGTACGCAGCGGGGAGACCAGTGAAAACTGAAAACCGAACACATACATACCTTACCCATTATGGCCATATGGACTGGGAATGTAGAAGATGAAGAAGAAGTATGCGTAGCAGAAAAAAAAAGTACAAACTGAAATATTTTGAAGTAATTTAAAAGATCTGTGCAAAGCAATGACACGCTGAAAATCTCAGCCAAAACAGACCATACAATTTCAATTTTTAAGAAAATAAATAAATAAAACACCAGCACAGGACCAAACCAGACTGTTCCCTACATACAACAAAATGGCTGTACATTTCTACACATTCTTTGGGTTGGTCACAAATTTGTTTAATATTTACCGTGTTTTACCGACTACAAGGGGCACCTGATGAAAAGGCGTACCCCCCAAAGTTTACACAAAATTCAGATTTTGTGATAATAGTTTTTCTTACTATATTATCAGTCACATTATAAGGCGCAGGGGTCTCAGTCTAGGAAAAACATATCGTCTTATAGTCCGTAAAATATGGTAAATATCAAATCATTAGTTCTCTCTCTCTGTCTCTCTGTCTCTCTCATTGCATTGAAATTGAGGAAAAGTGTAACTGATGGAAACCCCTGATTTCCTCCCTAAAGCCGGAATTCCATATGCGCGATTTTAAAGGCGAAAATCGACGGCGATAATCGCCCGCGGTTAAAATTTATCGCCACCAACAATCACTCATTCTGTACACCCATAGGCGCGATAATCGCGAGCAGTCAGTCGAAAATCGCTCGCGATTTTATTTTATCGCTTGGTGAAGCGAAAAAATATTTTTGTCGCCGTCGAAAATAGTCTGAAAGTGGATGGAGCAAAATCATCACGCGATTGTTCAGCCAGTATGGCTTCCCAAACCGTGGAGAAACATGTGGTACTCGTGAAAAACGTTGCTTGCAGTTCCGAAGGCGCAATCAGGATTTTTTAGCGCGATGTTTGAATGGCGCCATCGAAAATCGCCGGCGGTTGTAGCGTCAATGAAATTGCAAGCAACATTTTTCGTCGCTGTCGAAAGTCGCGGGCGATTTAAGCCAGCGAAAATAGCGCATATGGAATTCCAGCTTAATACAACGAACTAGAAATGGCATATATAATACTTTGTACAAAATGGGTTTTGAATATTTCGAATGTAGTAATGCTATTATAGATTTATAACTACCCCCCCCCCCCCCCCCCCACTGTGTTGCTTGCATAAGGGCCCTGGATATGGCCAAAGTACAATAAACAATTTCAGTGTTCAAACAATTTCAGTGTTCAGTGTTTTCATTGCATTGATAACTGGATTGATAGATCAGTGAGTCCTTATCGTTGCACATATTATTGTATCCATTTAACATTTGATTCGACATGTCTTGTACGTTTTGTTCGTTTTATTATTCTCATTGATTTATGGAAATGCTAATTTCTATTTCTAACTCCAACCACTCCCCTTCATATGTATTGTGGCCTAAGGCCAATGTGCATTAAAACATTTTCAGTGTTCTCTCTCTCTCTCTCTCTCTCTCTCTCTCTCTCTCTCTCTCTCTCTCTCTCTCTCAATGTTCATTAATAGTATTACTATTAGTTAGCATGCCTAGGACCAAGGACAGAATGGAAGAACAGGTCCAGCCTAAATTCTCATCTTTGTAAAATAAAGTATCTGAAGTCTGAACTCTCTCTCTCTCTCTCTCTCTCTCTCTCTCTCTCTCTCTCTCTCCCTCTCTCTCTCTCTCTCTCTCTCTCTCTCTCTCTCTCTGTTTCAATGATCATTTATAGTATTACTATTAGTTACATGTTGCATGCCTAGGACCAAGGACAGAATGGAAGAACAGGTCCAGCCTAAATTCTCATCTTTGTAAAATAAAGTATCTGAAGTCTGAACTCTCTCTCTCTCTCTCTCTCTCTCTCTCTCTCTCTCTCTCTCTCTCTCTCTCTCTCTCTCTCTCTCTCTCTCTCTCTCTCTCTCTCTCTCTCTCTCTCTCTTTCTGTTTCAATGATCATTTATAGTATTACTATTAGTTACATGTTGCATGCCTAGGACCAAGGACAGAATGGAAGAACAGGTCCAGCCTAAATTCTCATCTTTGTAAAATAAAGTATCTGAAGTCTGAACTCTCTCTCTCTCTCTCTCTCTCTCTCTCTCTCTCTCTCTCTCTCTCTCTCTCTCTCTCTCTCTCTCTCTCTCTCTCTCTCTCTCTCTCTCTCTCTCTCTCTTTCTGTCTCAATGATCATTTATAGTATTACTATTAGTTACATGTTGCATGCCTAGGACCAAGGACAGAATGGAAGAATCCCCCCGTGGGGATACTGGAGGGTCTTTTGTACAAATAGTTCCCCTACCTTCTGGAAGTTATGTGCTTGTAATTTCCTCTAATTCTGTCATTCTCTTTGACTCTGCCTTTTCCCTTTGCTTACTGTCATCTGCTATCTTTCTATCTCACTGGTCCATTCTCCTGCCTTTTTTTCTATACATTCTTACAAAGATTTCTTCAGCCGAAGTCGGACATGCTGGGCCTAACTATTTTTTAGTTAGGCGCATAACGGCAGCATGACGCATCTACGCTCATATGACAGGAAACTGTCTGAGCGAACGAAGAAGAAGAAGAATGGAAGAAAAGGTCCAGCCTAAATTATCATCTTTGTTAAATAAAGTGTCTGAAGTCTGAACTCTCTCTCTCTCTCTCTCTCTCTCTCTCTCTCTCTCTCTCTCTCTCTGTGTGTGTGTCTCTCTCTGTGTGTGTGTGTGTGTGTGTGTGTGTGTGTGTGTGTGTGTGTGTGTGTGTGTGTGTGTGTGTGTGTGTAGTAGTGTGACTAAAAACAGATTTGGTTTGTCATGTAACACATCATGTGCATGATTGCGTTATTGTACAAGACTTCCTGTGTGTAACTTCCTGTGAATTCTTGTCTTTTTTTTTCTTTCTTTTCGCTGTCCCATCTTCTGGGATGTACCTCCCACGTCGCTCATTCCGAGTCCCAACTCGCAGCCACACCTCCGCACAACTTCTTGTGACTTTGACTACAAAGATTATACCATGTGTTCCCTCCTAACCTCTAGTCTGATGTCTGTATGAATGTGGGGTGAGAATATTCAATGTGTGTGTATGCATGCGTGTGTGTGTGTGTAAGTGTGTGTGTGTGTGTGTGTCTCCACTGAAAACATTCAGAAGCTTAGACTTTGCTGTTGCTTAATAACAGATACCAAACAAAACTCAAAATGATTGATATGATGAGAGAGAGAGAGAGAGAGAGAGAGAGAGAGAGAGAGAGAGAGAGAGAGAGAGAGAGAGAGAGAGAGAGAGAGAGAGAGAGAGAGAGAGAGAGAGAGAGAGAGAGAGAGAAAATTACAGCCCCATCAACAACTAAGACCATATCAGGGCTGTCACCACGTTTAATCTTACCACGTATATGAGAGAGAGAGACTGACAGACTGAGAGAAGCAACATAAAGTAAAGACAATAGACAATTTTTTTGGGGGAAAAACTAGGGGAGAGAACTTCATGAAAATCGAGTTGATCGACCAGAGAGGGACAAAGTCAGAGCAATGATGGCGTCGAGGAGATAAACCAGGATGCGAGTGAACGACTTGCAAACATTTTTTTTAGAGAAATGAGGGGTGATTACAAGTGGCCACAACTGATCGAACTCTGCAAAATGTCACGTAAATACAAATGACGACAATGTTAGAATGACGCAATGTGTTCTTTGTGATGTCTGTCTACTCAAAACACACAAGGACGACAGCTACATTAATTAAGCCAACGCAACTTCCTGTCTCTCCCCACTCGGCTGGGCGGGATCATTCATACACACCTTGAAATTACTTCCCTTAATTATTTCCGAACACTTGCTATTGAGCCGCGTTTCTCATGCCTACCTTCACAGTTGAAGTCGGCTCCAGCCAGCTGATACCTGCCCTGGTAGAAGATGCACTGCTGCCAGAGAGTGTAGCTGTCTCTGCCAGGCACCTGGCAGGTCATGGTGGCTCTCTGTTGAAAGGGCACTCCAGACGGGTAAGATTGCTTCACTTCAGCAGGTGCGTCCACAGGAAGGTCACACGAAACCTCTGTAGGAAGAGGCAGAAATAACATTGAATGCCTAGCCTACTTCACCCAAAGGGCAGAAGTAACATTGAATGCTTAAAGCCTACTTCACCCAAAGGCAAAAATGACATTGAATGCCCAGACTACTTAATTCACCCAAAGGCAGAAATGGCATTGAATGCCTAGCCTACTTCACCCAAAGGCAGAGATGACATTGAATGCCTAGCCTACTTCACTCAAAGGCAGAAATGACATTGAATGCCTAGCCTACTTCACCCAAAGGCAGAAATTACATTGAATGCCTAGCCTACTTCACCCAAAGGCAGAAGTGACATTGAATGCCTAGCCTACTTCACTCAAAGGCAGAGATGACATTGAATGTTTAGCCTACTTCACCCAAAGGCAGAAATGGCATTGAATGCCTAGCCTACTTCACCCAAAGGCAGAGATGACATTGAATGCCTAGCCTACTTCACTCAAAGGCAGAGATGACATTGAATGCCTAGCCTACTTCACCCAAAGGCAGAAATTACATTGAATGCCTAGCCTACTTCACCCAAAGGCAGAAGTGACATTGAATGCCTAGCCTAGCCTACTTCACCCAGAGGCAGAAGTGACATTGAATGCCTAGTCTACTAGAAGTGACATTGAATGCCTAGCCTACTTCACCCAAAGGCAGAAATGACATTGAATGCCTATAGCATTGAATGCTACTACTTCACCCAAAGGCAGACTTCACCCAAAGGCAGAACATTGAATGCATGACACTGAATGCTTAGCCTACTTCACCCAAAGGCAGAAATGACACTGAATGCTTAGCCTACTTCACCCACAGGCAGACTTCACCCAAAGGCATGACATTGAATGCTTAGCCTACTTCACCCAAAGGCAGAAGTGACATTGAATGCCTATAGCCTACTTCAGTGACTACTTCACCCAAAGGTGAGAAATGACATTGAATGCCTAGCCTACTTCACCCAAAGGCAGAAGTGACATTGAATGCCTAGCCTACTTCACCCAAAGGCAGAAATGACACTGAATGCCTATAGCCTACTTCACCCAAAGGCAGAAGTGACATTGAATGCCTAGCCTACTTCACCCAGAGGCAGAAGTGACATTGAATGCCTAGCCTACTTCACCCAAAGGCAGAAGTGACATTGAATGCCTAGCCTACTTCACCCAGAGGCAGAAGTGACATTGAATGCCTAGCCTACTTCACCCAAAGGCAGAAATGACACTGAATGCTTAGCCTACTTCACCCAAAGGCAGAAATGACACTGAATGCCCAGAAATCATCCACACATACACCGCTATACATACTAAAATGCGCTCTCGCAATCTCACACACACACACACACACACACACACACACACACACACGCACACGTATAATATGTATGCATTGACACTCAGTCTACTTCTTCAGGTACCAAAAGACTGGCCATCAGCTTACTTCCTCAAACACTAAGATAGACTAAAATTTCAGCCCATTTCTTTTTGCCCTGAAACACCAACAATCGGCATAAATAAATCTAAACATTTACTGATCGTTTGATATTGTAAGATTTTTTACAGCCTGGTTCTGACCTACACACATGTACTCACAAGCATCACAAATAAATCTAAAAAGTTAGTTACCTAATCGCAAGGGTGAAACCTGGATAAAATTAAAAGCAGGAAGGCCTTGGTTCCGGCAGGCCGCCTTGGTGGGGTCATGGGGCGGAGTCGTTTGTAGGGGTCAGGAGGCGACCCCGCAGCTGAAGGTTTGTTTCGGTACATTTTTACTAATAAAATAAGAGCATTTACAGCCAGCTTTCATTTTGTAAACAATAAAACAAGGTTTATTCCCTCATCCCAATGTCATTATTCTTCAATAAAGTATTGCAAATTCCTGATTTCAGGAAAAATAACAAAGCTAAAATCAGGATTCCTGCTTTTCCTGCCATGTGGTTTCATCCATGTAATCGTTTTATATTGTAAGTTTGTTCTGCCTGGTTCTAACAAGCACGCGCGTGTACTCACGTTCACACTGAGGAAATTGGGCAGTGTTCCAGTCTCCATTTGTATCACACCCAACGACAGAAGTCCCGCTCAGAGTAAAGCCGTGAGGGCAGGTGTATGTGACGGTTTCTCCGTAGTAAATCTCGCTCTTGCCTTCCGTTTGTATAGCATTAGTTGGGGGAGGGTCGTCGCATGGAATGGCTGAGCAAAAAGAAACGCAAAGCTTACATTCAAACAATAAACACAAACATCTGCGGAACACCAAACAAAAAATAAAAAACAGAAGTTTTGTTTTAGTCAGGGTCGAGTTTCTCTAGATAACGGTCGCCGCGCGAGTAACGCTTACGCCAAAAGGGGCCTAAGAAACACCCTAAACGTTTGCTAAGATCAGATAACTCTTTAAGCTTACTCTTCATTTTTGGGAGAGAGGAAAGGGTTGCTATCATAAGGGAGATAAATTATACCTCTCAGTCACTTTGGACAAAGTTTTCGATTTCACCCACGACTATTTGTGAGCAGACATTAAATTTGCACTATATTATGCCATCTAACATGATGAAACATTAAGAAAGAGTACTCAAAAACACTTGCGTTTCTTTTATTTGCTAAAATGATCCCGTATCTTCACATAGACTAAAGTGTATTTGCTGTGGCAAGCTTGTTGTTTTGGTCTTCAAGTTCAAGTCTCGTTTAATCCGCTCAAACAGTTTCCTGTCAATTAAGAGCGCAGATGCGTCATGCTGCCGCTATGCGCCATAACTAAGAAACAGTTAGGCTCAGTGAGTCCCACTTCGGCTGGAGTAAATCTTTTGGAAAATGCTTCTTGAAAGAAAGGCAGGAGAAATGGACCGGTAAGGCAGAAAGATAGTAGATGACAGTAAGCAAAGGGAAAAGGCAGAGTCAAACTCAAAGAGAGTGACAGATTAGAGGACGTTACAAGTACAGAACTTCCAGGAGATGGGGGAACTATTTATACAAAAGCCCCCCCCCCCCCCCCCCCCCCCCCCCCGGTATCCCCACAGGGGAGGAGGGGAAGGGGTTACTTTTGGAAAGTAATTTTTGTCCCTTCTGTGCGCATGTGTTTGTGTGCAGTGTGAGGTTTGTGCGGGGCGGGGGGGGGGGGGGGGGGGGGGGGTGTTGTGTTGTGTATGTGTGTGTATGTGTGTGTGCGCTTTTGTGCGCACGCATGCGTGTGTGTGTATGTGTGTGTGCAAAGCCATTTTTGACAGTGGGTGGTGGGGGTATTCATTTATTTGTTTATTATTGTAAGCGCCTAGGGCTTAAGAATAAGCGCATATAAATGCTCATTATTATTATTATTATTATTATTAAAGCTACAACTGTTTTGAATCGCCCAATACCGTGGCGAATGAGCAACTCACGCAGACACGTGTGGTCGAATCTGTAGATGTCTCCGGGTCTCCTTCCATCCTCCCTCGGTTTCAAGCTGTAGCCATTTTGTTCGTTAAGCGTGAAAAGGAAGAAGCCGTTTGGGCAGGTACAATCGTAACTGCCCGGTGAATCCGCACAATCGTCGCTACAGCCGTCTGTGTCTTCCATGCACTCATCAACATCTGCAAATACGACAACAAAATATTTGAGCACCTCGAATTCTTAGCCAGCCGAAGACTGGCTATAAGACCAACACCCCCCCCCCCCCCCCCTTATAAGACTCCCTCCCACTTAAGACTTACTTCTCTGAGACATTGCCCCTCCCTATTAGTACAACTCCCTTGGGATGATTTTTCGAGGTCTTAAAAGGGAAGTTCCACTGTATTTTCTTTTACACGCTTTTCATTGGACCACCTATTTAGTTTAAGTTCTTCAGTTAAACTATATTAAACATACTGATACTTGCATATATTATACCTAATATTGAATTTTTCATTACTAAATGAACCAAACTCAATTAAGTTATGATTGGTACTAGCTCAAAACAAAACACACCCCACCTAACAAACACAAAATTAAAGTTAAAAGATCAAATGCAAGGGTTGATCCATCTCATTGGCCATGGCTTCTAAACAAACAAATCTACAAATTCACGCTTATTTCTCGCTTTGGCATAAGGCTGTGTCAAACCAACTGACATAAGCAAGAACACCAAGGTTAAATCAAAACGCTGTTATGCGGGGATTGTCTTTAGCCATGTCAAGCTCCTAGCATAACATAATCAGTCCCAAACCTTCCAACTTCCCACGTGGTGGGGTAATCAAAAACGGTCACACACGTAAAGTTCTCATCCCCAGCTGGTGTATTTGTACCATAGTGTTCAAGCGCTTCGGCTGTTGGGATTATCCTTGGAGTCTTTAAGCCAGGGTACGATAACAACAGACTTATTTCACATACTACTGCAGGTGCAGTCACTGGGTCTGTAGCCGTCCGGGCAAATGGCTCGGCGCTCCACAAACTCGGAATCCTCACAGTAAGAAGAGTCACACCCTTGACTTTCGTTGCACTGGTTCTCATCTGAAAAAGATTCCAAATACTACTGTATCAGAGCACAGATGTACAAAATAAGTCATTGCAAGAAGCTGTAACAAATAAAACATTCCAAATACTACTGTGTCAGAGCACAGATGTAGAAAATAAGTCATTGCAAGAAGCTGTAACAAATAAAACATTCCAAATACTACTGCGTCAGAGCCACAGATGTAGAAAATAAGTCATTGCAAGAAGCTGTAACAAATAAAACATTCCAAATACTACTGCGTCAGAGCCACAGATGTAGAAAATAAGTCATTGCAAGAAGCTGTAACAAATAAAACATTCTAAATACTACTGTGTCAGAGCACAGATGTACAAAATAAGTCATTGCAAGAAGCTGTAACAAATAAAACATTCCAAATACTACTGTGTCAGAGCACAGATGTACAAAATAAGTCATTGCAAGAAGCTGTAACAAATAAAACATTCCAAATACTACTGTGTCAGAGCCACAGATGTAGAAAATAAGTCATTGCAAGAAACTGTAACAAATAAAACATTCCGGGTCCAAAAAACGAGTTTGAACCTTTTTAGACAACTACACAGAGATGACTTCCATAACTGAAAAAAAAGAAGAAAAAAGAGGTCAGCATAGTTATATTTTCTTTACAGAACCATCCCTGCGCTGTGATGCACCACCACACAAAATTTGAAGCGATTCTGTTCACTGGTTTGTGAGATACAGCTCGGAAATGAATTTGTTACTTAAAATTGTTTTATTTTTTTGGTCCCATCTTCTGGGCCATACAGTGGCGTTGCTCCCATGCTGCTCATTCCGAGTCCCAACTCGCAGCAACACCTCCGCATGTTCAGGTCGCAGAATCCGAGACCAGCAGTCCAAGAGGAGCGAATCTATGTTAGGTCGTCAGAAGGCAACCAACCGAGGAGACACTGCACTGTCGCTGAGTCACTTCGGTAGAGTTCAGAAGAGCCTGTTCAGGACACTACCTACTAAGACCCCTACTGACGACACTATTCTCTTAGTCGCGGAGCCAGCGTGAGTGAGGTCCTCCTCCGAGGGCACCACCACGACCGTCCATCGACAGCTCCCCAGAACACACTGATCCCCATGACTTTGACCCGAATGTACCAAGGCATAGACTGGATCGGAAACCGAAACTGAGGTCACCATGAGAGCAGGGCTTACAAAGCCACAGAATTTGAGACATTTTTTTCTTTTTTTTAATGATTGATGGAAAATGAGGCGGATGACTGTGATGATGATGATGATGATGATGATGATGCTATGGAGTTCCGTATCGGTCTGAGACTGCATGGCAGGGCTGTATTCTACGCTTCCTTTCATAATGATATCCCGGCGTTAACCAGGCCCGAGAACTACAGGCACCTGCAGTGTTGGTCTTAAAATTAGAGCAACACTCTCAGAACCGCATCCGTTAAGCGGATGAAGCTCGACTGTGTGGTTTCAGTCTTCCCATTGAGCCCACAGCCACTCACTCTGGGTAGGAGTCGGTCCAGGACCGAAAAAACCCTCGCCTCTGATGGGATTCGAACCCGTGACCTCCCAGCCAGTAGTCCGTGACGCTAACCACTACGCCACGGCGGCTGGTCAATTTGAGATTTTGTATGGTCAAACCTCAAGGTCATGGTCAGCATGGTTATATTTTCATTACAGAACCATCCCTGCGCTGTGATACACCACCACACACAATTTGAAGCGATTCTGTCCACTGGTTCATGATACAGCTCGGAAACGAAATATATAGCCCAAAGAAGGGAATTTCGGTTTTCATGGTCAAACTTCAAGGTCAAGGTCAGCAGTCATGAATATCGAATTTCCAAGATGCCTACCCCTCTACCAAATTTGATTAAAATCCGTCCAATAGTCTTTGAGAAAATCGACTTACAGGCAGAAACACAGACCCGATCACAATAGTTCCCACTCAGGAACTAACAAAGCCTGAAGGTCTACATGACTAATCCAAGAATAAAGACAAACTTTCCACACTTCTCTTTCTTACGTCATTGTGACTTCAAGAATGTATCGTTTGTGATCGTACTCCCTTTCTCCACAGTTTATTTATTTAAGAAAATGTATATAGCGCTTCACCTTCAAGCTCTAAGCACTTTACAATTGCACTAAAATGATTCATATTAAAAACAACCCCTTACATACCCCCCCCCCCCCCCCCCCCATCCTTCACATTCTTACACACACACACAACCACACACACACACGCGCGGACACATACACGCACACACACACGTGCACGCACGCACACACAAACTCACACACGCCAACCAAGAAGAAATTTGTATAAATGACGCCTTTTGTTGTCAATAACAAGGTTTAAATCCTTGCCTGAACAGGATGCAGATAATAAAATTAATATTAATATTAAAGAGGTCCTCCGAAGTCGGGGTGTGGCTAACCACATGGCAGGGTAATCAAAAACGGTCACACACGTAATGTTCTCATCCCTAGCTGGTGCATTTGTACCACAGCGTTCAAGTGCTTCAGCTGTTGGGATGATCCCTGGAGTCTTTTAGCCAGGGTACAACAACATATTAACCCTTTCACTGCCAATGTCGCATTTTTGCACCACAATGATTTAACAACCATGTCATAAAAACTCTTGAAATCAGGGTCTGTTATTCAATGATATTGTGTTCCTAAATTTGGGCAGTAAGGATTGACCCCATTCTAAATGTGTCACAAAGAAATCCAACAAATATTGCAGACAAAATCTTTTCTGTAGCCAAGTAGCTTTAATGGAAATGTTTTGCTCAAAGATGGCTGGCAGTGAAAGGGTTAAAGAGAAAAGCAAAGTCTCCTGCCTTTAGCAGAAGATATGTGGATCACGTACACACACCGGCCAATGGTCCTTGGCTATTCACTGTGTCTGTACATGTGATGCAAGTGAAACTGACCCATGGCCAATATTAAAATGATGCGGCTGTGCCCAATGGAAGCTGTCTTTACCAGTGGCAGTTCTCCCTACACGCCGTAAAGAATTGTTGGTTGTTGGCACTCCATGGGTGGAGTGAATGTGTGGGTGGCTCCATGAATGGAGCGAAATCCCCTGAAGTCGGAGTATGGATGCCCATGTGGTGCGGCGGGGCCCTTTAAAAGCAGCCATACACGTAATCTTCCCACCCAAGGCCATGCGAAAAAATGTTCACGTGGCACTGGGTGTGCCCCCAGAGTGCTTAAGCCGGGAAACGAAAACAACAACAACAACTTACTCTTCTCCTCTTTATTGTTTAGGCCTGTGTGGATGTGTGTCTGGATATGTAGGTGTAATATTGTGTGTTTAAGTATATTAAGTACCCCCCCCCAAAGGCAAAACAAACTTTTTTCTCTTTTTTTCCCCTGCTTATTCATCTTTATTTACAGGTAATCACTGTTCATTATACATGAATGATGAAGCATACATATATATGAATGTTATTTGTAAATGTATGAAGAAGGAATAAAATGTTTAAGTTAATACCAAATTTAAAAAAACTATAAAAATAAACCCACTAACTTACACACACAGCTGACAGAGTCCATCCCTGGTAGTGCCCCCCCAAGGCCACACGTCACAGAGGTGGTGGAACTGGTGTACGTGTCGTTACAAGTGACAGTAACAACCGTTCCCTGATCAACGAACCCTGAGGGACTCAACTGGCCATGGCGAACGAAAACAGGCACATAGCACTGCAGCGCTGAAGACAAAGTAACCAGGGACGGTATTCACGTTGATATAGCATGAGACTTAGCATGATGCTAACTTAGAAGCTCTTCCAATGTCCTATAGGATTTAATAGGACTTTTGGAAGAGCTTCTAAGTTAGCATGATGCTAAGTCTCATGCTATCTCGACATGAATACCGTCCCTGAACACATATTACAGTGGAACCTCCCTTATACATGGGTGCATCTGACTGAAAAGAAAAAAACTGAATGTGGGGTCCAGGGGCAACGCCCTGGTCGGGGGTCTGGGGGGCGAAGCCCCCCAGATGCTGACGATAATTCATAAATTAAAAGACAATGGATGCATTCCAAGGCATAGAACAGATAATCGATCTCGGTATTCAACACGCTTTTTTGTTTTTGTTTTTGTTGTTGTTGCGAATTCTTTTCAAAAACGGAATTTCCGTTTTGGGCAATATTAAAAAAACGGATTCCGTCCAAAAACGGAAGAAGATGCACCCATGCTTATAAGGACCCCCCCCCCCCCCCCCCCCTTTATAAGACTCACTCCCCCCCCCCCGTGGGGATACCGGGGGGTCTTTTGTATAAATAGTTCCCCCACCTTCTGGAAGTTCTGTGCTTGTAACTTCCTCTAATCTGTCACTCTCTTTGACCCTGCCTTTTTCCCTTTGCTTACTGTCAATCTACTATCTTTCTGCCTTACCCGGTCCATTCTCCTGCCTTTTTTTTCACACGAAACACTTTCAAAAACATTTCCTCCAGCCAAGTCGGACTTGCTGGGCCTAACTATTTCTTAGTTAGGCGCATAACGGCAGCATGGCGCATCTGCGCTCATTATCGATAGGAAACTGTCTGAGCGATCGAAGAAGAAGAAGAAGAAGACTCCCTCCCACTTAAGACCTACTTCTCTGAAGGGCCAGCCACACATCCCACTAAAATTGTACGACTGTACGATACAGTTTGATCACGTGGTCTCCAAGAACGAATGTGATTTGCGCTTCAAGATCGTGTGATCGAATCGTATCGTACAGTCGTGCGATTTTAGCTGACGTGTGGCAGGCCCTTAAGACGTTTGCGTCCCTTCTTTGTAAGTATTAAAATTACCTCCCTTATAATAATAATAATAATAATAATAATAACTAGATGGCTTATATTTGTCTTTAAGACAAACATGACAGGATTCTCCCTTTTCATCAACCATCTTTACATCATCTTCAATGAAGTACCTCAGCTTCTATTTTTCGTCATTCTAATCTCTCTCTCTCTCTCTCTCTCTCTCTCTCTCTCTCTCTCTCTCTCTCTTTCAGTGGCGATATTGTTGTGGCCTACCGCAATTTTATAAGCTACTATACGTCACAGCTTACCTCAAGACACCAATGACGTAAGTGTCACTTTGCGTCACTGTAACACTTTGTTATGACATGCATACTCTAAATAGCATTCTATGCATTTTGTGGAAGGGATTTTGAGTAAAGAAATTTCAAAACATTTGTCCCCACTTCCAGTTGGCACTTCTGGCTCAGTTTCATATCGGAAGTGTTGCAAAGATATTCCTTAATAAACAGTGAAAATATGAATGCAATCCGTGAAGCCGTTTTCGAGTCATTCAAGATTGAATATTGTCCGAATTTGGCCATTTTTAGCCCATATTTCGGCCAAAATTTGGCCAATCGGCATAATATTGGATATTGAGCATTGAGAATGGTGTCCGTCAATTTTCCTGTCAATTGTTAGCGAAATTGGTTGAAAAGTAAATAAAAATGGTGAAAGTAACTCAACCAAATTTACATATATTTGAATAACTTCCAAACTATTTAACATATCGTCAACAAACTCCTTTCAGACCTGGGCCAACATAATGGCTACAATATCCAATAGTTAGTTTTGTGACGGCACTTCCGGTTTTGGCTATGACTCCAACCCACCTGCGTGCGCATCTCGACCATTCCAACGGAAGTGTCGCCATCTTAGTCCTTATTTGTGTGTAAACAAAGTGAAAATGTTATCTAAATGTGTAAAGAAAACATCCAGATGTTATAAATACAGTTTAGATAAGTTTTGAATTGGAACAGCCAAATACGCAGCATCGATCTGGCATTTTTCAAAAAAAGGTAAGGACTAAGATGGCAGTCTCCCATAATATGGCGCTCCTTGTGGCCGGATATGACGACACGTGGGTACCAGCAATTCCGTGAACCAAACAAAAGCTGCCTGACAATGGCGGGGGCACTTCCAGTTGGCTTTTATAACGGAAGTGTTGCAAATCTATTTTGTAGTCAATTCGGAAAATATGAACAGAATCCGTTTTTTGAGATATTCGAAAGTGAAATTTCGTCAATTTCGCGGTTTTTCGGTCATATTTTGCCGAAATTTCGGCGAAATCATTTAATATTTTACATTTCACATACCCATATGGTCCTGCAACTTTTCTGAAAATGTCAGCCTAATCCGACAAAAAAAGGGGAAGAAAAAGAAGAAAGAAAAAAAAGAAGAAAAAAAAGAAGAATTTTGACGAATGCAACAGTATTCTCCTTTAGGGAGAATCCTAATAACAAGTGGATCGTCGAGCGACAGATAAGTTCCCGAGCGGGCAAACTTGGGCACATAACAGCAGCATGACGCATCTGCACTCCAGTGACTAGAAACTAGGAAATTGCCAAAAAATGACAAATAAAATAACAGAGCGGCAGATATGTCCCTTGCCCGTTACACCCTGTACCTCCCCTCCCCTCACATCTTAGCCCTTATCCTCCTTGCATCTTACACACGTAGTGTTCTCATCCTCAGCTGGTGCATTTATACCATAGTGTTCAAATGTTTCGGCTGTTGGGATGATCCCTGGACTCTTTGAAAGCCAGGGTACAACAACAATAACAAGCATGGTCACTGCCACAGGGATGTGGGTGGATGCCTCGTGCCTTTCGTCAAAAATAGTTCCCCCACCATCTGTAAGTTCTGTGCTTGTAACTTCCGCTAATCTGCCACTCTCTTTGACTCTGCCTTTTCCCCTGTGCTTTCTGTCATCTACTATCTTTCTGACTTATTGGCCCATTCTCCTGCCTTTTTCCCAAAAAATCTTCTAAATAACTTTTCTCCTTTGAGCTCCTCTGAATTCGGAATGCGTCGGCGGTACGCAGCGCACAGTAGCTTTTCTCAGCTCCTTTCAGTTCATGCCTTTTGTTAACACTCGTCACCAGCATAAACCAATTTAAAGTGTTTTATCCATTAGGCTTACATTGTTTTATGATGGCATACCACTTGTAAGGTCTTTTCCTATCCCTAACCACAATCAATGATAAGAATATTTGCCGCTGTTAAAAGAAATAACTTGAAACACATAGCTCTCTGTGGAAAACTGAAAGGAGCTAGAATGAGGGGAATTAGTGTGCTGTGAGCGGGGAGACCAGTGATAACTGAAAAGCGGACACATACGTACCTTACCCATTATGGCCATATGGCCTGGGAATGCAAAAGAAGAAGAAGAAGTCACTGCCAAAGTCTTACCGTCACACGTGGGCTGCGTTCCATCCCAGCTGCCGTTTCTACAATACAGCGTAGGGTCTCCGTTAATCTCGAAACCGTTGTTGCAGGTGTAGGTCACGATGCTGTCTGCGTATCCAGATGCGTTGTTTTGGCTGTTTTGCACATTGGTGACAATGCAACTGGCACCGCCTGAAAGGGAATATCAACCATATTTGATACCAAACCGGGTCAACATATTTTGTTTTTAAATTCCCACGAGTATATCAGAAATTGTCCGAGTCTTTTTTGCCCAATTGTTGTACTTCATCGGATATTAGGGATAGGGTTAGGCCGGGTTCACATTAGACGCGTAAGTTCCATACGGAAAAGCCTAAATAAGTGGAAGAAAGAAGGATAAAAGTTTATGCATGTAGGGGAAATTCGGACACGTGCGCAAATCTTTTCCCTTCTTTGTTTCACTTATTTATGGATTGCGCACGGGTTTCCGCATGGAATATCCGCTTATGTGTGTACACGGCCTTAGAATCAGCTTAGGGTTATTTTCGTCAGAATCAAAGATTTATCATTATAATTTAAGAAAATAAACAGCTGCTCGAAGCATTACTGTATATGCAAACTTTGCATTTAACGGTCGCCATTTTTACGGGAATTTCCCATGGTTTACGGCAACGCTGAGTGGCGATGCTGAATTTAGAGGGTTTACGTTTGTTTTTTCTTGCTGATTATGTTCATGCTTCAAACTTACTGGGCATGAAAATAACCCTAAACTGATTCTAATCCTATCCCTCCTCCGAAGACGGAGTGTGACTGCCCACATGGCGGGGTAATAAAAAACGGTCACACACGTAATGTTCTCATCCCTAGCTGATGCACTTGTACCATAGTGTTCAAGTGCTTCGGCTGTTGGGATGATCCCTGGAGTCTTTTAGCCAGGGTATGCCACCAACCAACCAATCCTATCCCTTATCTGATGAAGTACGAAAGTTGGGCTAAAAAAGAGTCAGGCAATTTCCGATATACTCAGAGGAATTATCACATTTTTCCTGAAAGAATTTTTTTTTTTTTTTAAAAGCTCCACCAACGGAGACTTTTTATTTGTTTTAACCCCTGCACTGCCAGAGAAAAACTGAAAAAATATTGATTTTCTTATAGAATTTTAAAGAGACCTGTACGTTAGACTGAACCTGAGAAAACGGCCTAGAGATACACCTTTCCTGACTTGTCTAAACCAAAAAGCATCATTCCAGAGCTATGACATCACAAGTTATGACATCACACACCCGTAGTAGACAGGGGGCAGGCAGTGAAAGGGTTAACCCCTCCAAGGTGACATCACTGGCTGACGCAAACATCATTACAACTAAAACTGATCTCCTTAAAATAAAATTAAAAATTAAAAAAAAAAGTTTTATTATTCTAACACAACAGTTTATTGTTAACTGATTTGAATCTGATGTTCACAGTGTAAAGACAACTAAATAATACATACTTAAAGGTGGACTCTGGCGGATGAGTTTTTGCAAGAAACACGTCGAGATCACCAGAAAGACAGCCTTTTCAAGGATCGGATCATTTTGCTCTGGTTTCCTATAAATTAAACCATCAAAACGGCGATTCCTCCTTGGCAGAAATGCCAGAGAGAGTAGCCATTTTGGATGAGATGGGTGGAGGTCACTCACTATGGTTGAAGCGGGGTTTTTTTTTGTAGTCCATTAAAAAAAAATATTGGAGCTGTTTCCTTTGTTGTGAGCGAAACTCCTTTATAATTAGCTAATCTGTATAAAAAAAAAAAAAAAAGAAAAAAAGGCTTGTATTGTGAAAATTTTGTGCAAATGATTTGGTCTAAACACAGGCAGCCATTAGAAGATACGGCACACGACTTCTCTTTGGGTGAAAGAATTTGACTTCCACACGCCACCCTCACACACACACACAGAGCTTAAACCAACAATTTGCATAAAGTAATAGCAGGACAAATATATGCATAAAATAATATCACAAGCAAAATTTATAATAGGGGTACATAAAAACAAAGTTTAGATTATAAAAAAAACAGTGACAATGCGCAGCCAGTAGGCAGCGAACGTGTCGCGCCTCAAGAAAGATAACTCTCTCGCAAAACCTAGCCAGGAAAACGCGTACAACTCACTTTGACAGATTGGTAGGGGTGACCAGTCGCCGCTCTCCGTGCACTGTATGGAGGAATTCCCGGCCATCTCAAAGCCAGATTGGCAGCTGTAGGTGACCGTCCCTTCGTACCTCATCATCCCATCGCTTTCGTCGATAACAGCGTTGGCTATGACGGGTGCATGACCACAGTACTTCCCTGCACGCAGTGAAGATTAACCCTTTCACTGCCAATGTCGCATTTTGTTATAACATTTTTTATTTCCCTCTCTCATCCCTCCGTTCTACAATTCCTTCATTCTCCCACACACTCATCCATCAACATGCATTTTTCAATATTAAGCATATTAATAATTTAATTTATATAATTTATATTATATGTATAATAAATGTATGAATCAGTCAAACAATAAATTCCATTTACAATCTAAAGTTTCTTTGTGCTTTTGAGTTGAAACTGAAAGTGTGCATGAGTGGGTGAGTTTGTAATAGTGTTGAAATGAGAGGGTTGTAAATTGTGTATAACGATAACTTAGTGATTACCAAGAGGGACAATGTCGCATTTTAGCACCACAATGATTTAACACCCATGTCAAGAAAAGGCCTCAAATCAGGGTCTGTTATCCAAAGACCCTATTTTCATAATTTGAGGAGGTAAGGATAGGCCTTACTTTAAATATGTCATAGAGGAATCCCCACTACAGACATTTTTCTCTACCCAGGTAAGTTTAATTGACATTTGTTGCTGAAGAATGGCTGGCGGCGAAAGGGTTTTAAAAAAAAGCTTGATACCATATTTAACGGACTACAGGGCGCACCTGATTATAAGGCGCACCCCCCCCAACAATTTTACACAAAATTCCGATTTTGTTATTATAGCATCTTATTATTTTACTAGTCACATTATAAGGTGCGGGGCTCTCAGTCTTGGAAAAAAGTACAGACAAACCCCTATTTTACGACCCTCTGTTAAGCGACCACCTCTCATTTGAGACCGGATTTGTTGGCACGGATGCATTTTACTATGTAAACGACCTCTCTTAAACGACTTCCTCTAAAACGCGACTTACGACCGCCATTTTGTTGGTTTTTACGACCGTTGTTGTCGTCTGCATAGACTTCGAGCAAAGGGAAACAACCACGGTCAAGGGCCTGAAAGCGGAGTCGCTTCCCTTGTTGTAGAAAAGATGGCGGAAAGCGTAGGAAAAGCACATGACTTTGAAAAAGAAAACCACTGACTTTGGACGAGAGTGGAGGTGATTAACAGAAGTCAGCGAAGTGAAACTGTAATACATCGATTGCACAATCCTATGGAGTTGGAAAGACCCAAATCCAGTTTTAATATGTCATTGTATGTGTGCATGAAGAAGAGAGTATGAACTGTGCTGAACTTTTTCTTTCTACGGCTGCCAGTGAAAACCTCCGTCATACGACCCCTCCAATTTACGACCGATTTTTCCGAACATTTTGGAAGTCTTAAAATAGAGGTTTGTCAGTAGTCCATAAAATATGGTGTGTGGGGGAGACTATTCTTTCTTTCTTCTTTATACATTTTGGAAGAGGTTAGAGTTAAAGCATGGTGGATATATAGTGCCGATACTTTGTGATACTTTGAAACTTTGGATGTTTGACGCAGTGAAAAAAACAACCCACCTATTATTATTAATCCTATGGTGAGAATCGGATAGTTGTGATTCGATTGGGAGACATATGCTCACAAGATGAATGCTCACACACACACACACACACACACACACACACACACACACACACACACGCAGCATGCACGCACACACACACAAGCATGGCACGCGCATGCACGAACGCAGGCACGCACATACAGACACACACACATTTTTGTCTAAGATCACTGTAAGGTGGATAAATTAAAGAATGAACGAATGACACACACACACACACACACACACAAGCATGAACGCAGGCACGCACACACACAGAGTCACACACACACTTTTGTCTAAGATGACTGTAAGGTGGATAGACCTTAAATTACAGAATGAATGAACACACACACACACACACACACACACACACACATGTTACGCGCATACGCACACACACACAAACACACTGTGATGTGATGTGCTGTGGCATGCTTAGCAAGGAAATGGAGAGATGAGGCATGTTGGGGTTGTGGAGTAAAACACAGGTACAATGTACTGCTGATCAACGTGCTCAGTAAACTGATGCAGACATCACACCACACCTTTACCCCACATTCTGATTCCTTCTAGCTTTTGTTTCTGCCACGGTCAACTTTTCTGAGACTTCAAAAAACTTTCTAGCTAAAAAAAACAGGCACTTGTTCCAAGTTGTTTACCGTATATTTCCGACTATAAGGCGCACCTTTGTATAAGGCGCACCCCCCAAATTTCAGATTTTGTTATCATATTTTGTTACTATTTTATTAGTCACATTATAAGGCGCAGGGGTTTCAGTCTTGGAAAAAAGTATCGCCTTATAGTCTGAAAAATATGGTACTTTCACACAGGCAAAGAATGTTGCCACTATTTGTAGCTTCGGTGAGGGAAAGAGCTTACAGATGCTTACTGAGAACAATAGGAGGGATAAAAAACAAAACCCACCTCCTCTGGATGGACTAATGCTGAAGTGGGTCCTGAAAATAAATTATTTGGAAGGCTAAGGGACTTAGAATAGACATATTTTTTAGAAAACAACAAAGGGAGAGCACTATATGAAAATTAGAGTAGTCTACCTTGAACGAATCAATGAATCGGTCAAACCATAACAATTTTGAAACAAAGCAGGAGGCGATCGCATGGTGTTTGTGTTTGACCGACTCTGTCAAGCGGGATCACTCACGTTCACCACGAGATTAGTCCCCTTAATTATTTGCAAATATTTCCTACTAGCGCAACGCTGAGTACCGCTAACGCCTAGTACCGGTAATGCCAAGTACCGGTAACGCAGAGTACCGGTTTCGCCGGGTCCGCGAAATATTATATTATTATTACTTTTGTCTCTCTCCCTCCTTCCATCTTCTTCTCTCATCCCATTCCACCCCCCACCGCAACCCCCACCCCCACCCCCTACACACACGCACACGCGTTAACCTCATACTCAACGTCATTGAGCTGGAAGACAATAGTGGTGAATAGCGCGATATTGTACCTCGCTAAAATAATCTCCGCTCTCCAACCCTGAAATTCCGCGCATATGTAAATTGGCTCATATCACGCGCGTTTATGAATGGATGCTGTTGACATTTTGCAGCAAGATAGTCACTATCCCTGGTCATGCACGTTCTAAATTTCGAGTCAATGTCGGGTCTTGTTTTACCGCGGTTTGTGAAAAGGTGAAGCGGCACATATCGCTTCCAATTTGGCACACAGATAGTCATTGACCCTGGTCATCTACCTTCCAAATTTGAAAAGTAAACATTATAACATCTTCTTCTTTAACCCTCTGACTCCCAACCATTCGAACCGAGAATCGATCCCAGTTCCCACAGAGAAGGGCATTAACTCAGAACGTCACACCAAATCTTTTCATTAAAAAAATCACCCAGAATAAAGTCTAACTCACATTTCATTTCGGAAAGATGCGTATTGAATAACAATGATGATATTATTATTATTCCAAAGCTAACACACTGTCACACAACAAACCATGAATTGGAATATAAAAAAATCCGTAATGGCGCTCCGAGCATCGCGCCGAGTCAATACTGTGCACGTCACGTGGAAAGAAGAAATAAATTTGGGGTCACTTCGAAAAATCCGTTCAAAAAGACTAGTGGGTGCTTTCCCTTGCTGTAAGAACCAAAAACGGACCACTGAGAGTCAGGGACAGGAAGAACTAACTTAGTATATTGCATTGTGGGTAGGGAGAAAGTGAAAGTGAAACTACTAGACCTGCTGTTCAGCGGGTGCTATCGGGCGTTACCGGAACTAGACAACGACCAGGTTTTGGAGGCTCCCGGAGCTTGGGGGTCTCAGAGTGTTAACAAAAAAAATCTACTCACGTTCACAAACAGGCAGAATGTCCACGTCCCGGTCCCATTCGCCTCCCAACTGGCAGTTGAGTTCAATTTCCGACGCGTTCATAAACCGCTCGGAGTAGAAAGCGTAGCCCTGGGCACAGCTCATTGCAACAGCGGTACCCACTTTGAAGGGGGCGGTGTCATTGAAGTCGGTGAACTCGTTGAACGTAGGGGGAGCCACACAGTCTATAACAGAAAACATTGCAGCAAGTGGCGGCAAGAGGTAATCCATTTGGATATGATTTGTCAAGAAAGTGTTATTAAAGTCACTCCAATGTAGAAAGTTTAATATTGTTGAGTGAGAGACGAGTGAGAGAGAGAGAGAGAGGGGGGGGGGGGAGAGAGAGAGAGGAGAGAGAGAGAGAAAAAAAGAGAAAGAATGAGAGATAGAGTAAAGAGAGAGAGAGAGAGAGAGAGAGAGAGAGAGAGAGAGAGGGGAGAGAGAGAGAGAGAGAGAGAGAGAGGGGGGGAGAGAGAGAGAGAGAGAGAGAGAGAGAGGAGAGAGAGAGAGAGAAAGAAAGAGAGATAGAGAGAGGGAGAGAGAGAGAGAGAGAGAGAGAGAGAGAGAGAGAGAGAGATGAGAGAGAGAGAGAGAGAGAGAGAGAGAGAGAGAGAGAGAGAGAGAGAGAGAGAGAGAGAAGCATAATGGGGAGGGGAGGGGAGGAGAGAGAGACAGAGAGAGTATGTCATTTCATTCACAATTCTGTCAATTCATTCTTACTTCATGCAATTATCCATGTATCATTCATTCATCCAGCCTATTTTGTTTGTTTACAAACACATCGCCTTTGAAAAAGTCTTTTTTTTTACTTTGCTTATTTTCCCTGTCTTCATCTGTTTGTGTTAATGTGCAGCGTTTTGGTGGGTTTTTTTAGTCCACTTATAAAAAAAAAGTAATTCTTAATAGGTTGGATTATTTCTTATCACAAAAAATTTCCTCTTGGGCTAATCAAAAAAGATGAAATTTGCTTAAAAGCTGAAAATTCCTAATAAAAAACAGCTAAATATCTGTTTTAGCCACTGACCTGTGGTCCATGTCTGCTATGTCTGGATGGCTTTTGTACAGAAGTCAGTAGCTCTAAGAATCAGTCAACCTAGCCCCACTACACTAGACCCCCCAGTCGGTGTCAACTACTCAGTCCTATCCAGTCTTAAGGTGGCACACTACCAAATCGTAGGGCATTTTTTGTTATTTTTGTTTCTCAGGCACTAATTAAGATATCTACTTGCAATTTTGCACACCGATACGAACATTACCCTGACCATACATGCCAAATTTGAAGACTGTGTGAAGACACTATGAAAGTATGGAGTCCCCCCACAAAAACTTCACACGAAAAAGTACCCCCTCACCTGCTCTCAAGTTACCAGCTCAGTCATGTTAATTTTAGCACCATTGCACTCACTGATGTCTTAGGAAAGAGGACAAATGATTAGCATCAACATGTAGTACTTGAATTGAGAGCAGGTGAGGGGGTACTTTTTCGTGTGAATGTTTTGTGGGGGGACTCCATACGTTCATAGTGCCTTCACACAGAGTCTTCAAATTGGGCATGTATGGTCAGGGTCATGTTTTGCATCAGTGTGCAAAAGTTCAAGTAGATATCTTAATTAGTTCCTGAGAAACAAAAATAACAAAAAATGCCCTACAATTTGAAAGCCCTACACTCAGTCAGAACGGCAGTCAAGATCGTCGCTACTACACACACACACACACACACAAGGCACACAGATAGATCTACCACATCAGCAAACACTTCCCTAGCATGCACGTCCATCTTTCAGTCCGTTGATTGAGTCCCAGTTCTAGGCTTCAAGTTATGTCATTTATGGTTTCCAAGGCGATAGTATTGCCCACGTAATACATGTGTTTTAATCAGTCTAATCACCGCTTTACCAGTCTGCATACGCGACACAACATTCCCATGCCTGATCTGTGTAACAAAATATTGGTCCCATTCACTTACTGGGACGGAGACACTCTGCCTCATTTCCAAAGAGAGTAGGATGGCACAGAGCTATATGTTCGCCTCGTGCACGATAAACCCGAGTTCGAACCTGGGTGCAGGGGATTTTTCCTCTCACTTCTGCACTAGGCCTTAATATGGTCTGAACGTGGAGTCTTTCAGATGAGATGATAAACCGAGGCCCCGTGTGCCCATGCACTTAGTACACGTTAAAGCCAGTGGCTTTAGTTGTCATTTGGTCAAAATTTACTACCACCCCCCCTCCCTTTACTTCTTCATCAGTCACACAAAAAATCGCATGCAAAAAAATAGTTTTTTTAAATGGGTGGCGGGCCTCCGGCTGCGACGCGCTCTCCAGGTGGGAGCAACCCGAATTTCACAGACGCTTCTGTGACTATAAAATACCAAATACCCAAAATTCACATAATACCCGTTCTTGTAGAACTGGTAGTACAAAAAAGCAATAAAGTATGGTGCAGAAGAACTTCCCTTATAAGACCTTCAAAAATCGTCCAAAATGAGGTCTTATTAGGGAGGGGTCTTATAAGGGAGGTACTTTCAATACTTACAAAGAAGAGCAATGTCTCAGAGAAGTAGGCCTTATGTGGGAGGGAGTCTTATAATGGGAGGTCTTATAAGGGAGGTTCCACTGCAGTACGGACGTAACACGACTTACCAAGAGAATAGGCCAAGCGAAATCCTTCAGCGGTGACGACGCCATTAGAGTCAAAGCGGACGGTAAAAGAACCAGTAATGGTGAAGGTTTCGGAGAAATTGACCCCTAGTTGGCTTCCACCCTGGTAGATCTTGCAACACATAAGACAAAATGGCATGCACTTTTATCTGTGAAAATAAACATATTCAATGAAAAATCGACTCCTAGCTGGTTTCCACCTTGGTAGATCTTGCAACACGTAAGACAAAATGGCATGCACTTTTATCTGTGAAAATAAACACATTCAAGGAAAAATTGACTCCTTAGGTTGGTTTCCACCTTGGTAGATCTTGCAACACGTAAGACAAAATGGCATGCACTTTTATCTGTCAAAATTTATAAACATATTCAAGTAAATGTACACACAAAAAACATTTACATAATCATAGAAGTTATGGGTGTGCATCTCAACGTACTTATGCGGTACTATTGCACGTGTGTGTATTGCGCATAATTATGTGAGCGTGAGTTAAGCATGCTCAGTGTAAATGCACATACATAGGAACATGGGTGGATTGGGGGTTATGTACTTCACATGAACATACATGTAAGGTTTCTCTCTCTCATATATATGTGTGTGTGTGTGTGTGTGTGTGTGTGTGTGTGTGTGTGTGTGTGTGTGTGTGTGTGTGTGTGTGTGTGTGTGTGTGTGTGTGTGTGCGTGCACGCGCGCGTGTGCATGCATCTGTGTCTGTGCACATATATGTATGTGCGAGTGCACAAATGTCATGATTCGCTAGTGTATGTGTTGTTACTCAATTGAACATCCTTCCACTAAAAGTGATTCAGACAAAAATATATTGTGTTGTGATGTTGGTGTGGAGATGTGTGTGTGGATGTGCCTGTGTGTGTAGGCATTAAAGTAACAAGACAGCTATGCAGGCTTAATCATAACTCCCTCCACCCCCCACCTCATTAAAATGTTAAAGAATACACTTAAAGAATATAACCGAACAATGAACAAGGTTAAATATCAATATTATTAAGTGAACTACTTAATAAACATTTAGAAACTGAAGTAGTGTGTGTGTATGTGTGTGTGTGTGTGTGCTTGCATGTGTGCGCATGCATCTATGCATTGGCACTCCACATCAACATCACACCTCATTCCAACCACTCTTTTCATACCGTAACTGGGTCAGATTCGTCCACATCCATGCGGTAGGTCTCAACAGTCACGCTACGATTTCCAGGGACGCTGACTTCGTAAACACATTGCTGGCTGGTGGGATAGTCGCTGACGCCCAAACCGGGAGACTTGATCTCCCCGCTCGTATCAGTCAGTGTCACATGGCAACCTGTGGGTCATAGCAAAATATAATAATGATAATAATAATAATAATAAGTATTTATTGCACTTAATCTTAACACAAAGCCCTAAGTGCTTACAATAATAAGTAATCAATATTGTATAAATCAATAATATTAAGCAACATAATTTATATAAATTACAAAACATCCATTACGCATGTCACACAGGTGCGCGCGCACACGCTCACACACACACACACACGCACACGCACACACACACAGATCACACACACACACACACACACACACACACACACACACACACACACACACACCAACACACCAACACACACACACACACACACACACACACACACACACACACACACACACACACACACACACATAATACATGGTAGCAAGAAGAAGAAAGTCAGTAGAAATGAAATGCAGGTTAGGATTTGAATAGTGGTCTCGAGGGAAGCTTTAAAATAAGAAGCCAGAGAGTTTGAGCTACGCTGCGGAAGAGGCAGTTTGTTCCAAGAGGTTAGGGGCACTGAAGGAGAAAGAACGATCACCATGGGTCCTGGAGTGGAAACGAGGGATCTGGAGGATGTGAGAGGCAGTTTGTTCCAAGAGGTTAGGGGCACTGAAGGAGAAAGAACGATCACCAAGGGTCCTGGAGTGGAAACGAGGGATCTGGAGGATGTGAGAGTCAGTTTGTTCCAAGAGGTTAGGGGCACTGAAGGAGAAAGAACGATCACCAAGGGTCCTGGAGTGGAAACGAGGGATCTGGAGGATGTGAGAGTCGGAAGAGCAAAAATATACTTTATTTAATTATTTTGTTTTTATATTGCATTTGTCATGATCCTATCATTCCATCTATTGAATTATGCACACTTAACGGGTAACATATTCAAGACTGTTTCCACAAAAGGTTACACGCAATTTAACAAAACATCACAAGCCATTGTAGAGACTAGTATACCCCCCCACCCCCCTGTGGGGATACCTTTTTTGTGCATAAATAGTTCCCACACCTTCTGGAAGTTCGTGCTTGTAACTTCCTCTAATCTGTCACTCTCTTTGACTCTGTCTTTTCCCTTTGCTTACTGTCATCTATCTTTCTGCCTTACTGGTCCATTCTCCTGCCTTTTTTCAAGAAACACTTTCAAAAAGATTTCCTCCAGCCAAAATCGGACTTGCCAAGCCTAACTATTTCTTAGTTAGGCACATAACGGCAGCATGACGCATCTGCGCTCATAACTGACAGGAAAGAAGAGAGAGAGAGAGAGAGAGAGAGAGAGAGAGAGAGAGAGAGAGAGAGAGAGAGAGAAAGAGAGAGAGAGAGGGGAAATCTCTGCCTACCTTGGCGGACAGTACAGCTGAACCCTTTGCCCATCTCCACCCCCCTGGTCTGCATGATGAGATACATGTCGGGCATTGTGGTCAGGACATAGGGGTTGGAACCAGAGGCCGACGTCCATTCGGCCAGCAAGGGAGAGTACACACTGTCGCCGTCACGGATTCGAATGCGGGATCCTTCTCCTTCCAAGTCCACGTCGTCACACTGAAGAATTCACAAACCACGTAGGTGTGCTTAGTTATGTCTTCAACTTATGGCAGTTTTCTTCTTCTGCGTTCCCAGGCCATATGGCCATAATGGGTAAGGTACGTATGTGTCCGGTTTTCAGTTTTCACTCAGGTGTCCCCCCGCTGCTTACAGCCGACACATTCCGATTTCAGAGGAGCTCAAAAATATTATTTGGAGGGTTTTTTGGAGAGAGAAAAAGGCAGGAGAATGGGCCAATGTGCGCTATATACTGTATTTTTCGGATCATTAGGCGCTGTTGTACATAAGGCGAATAGGGCAATTTTCCAAAACAATCTGGAAAAAATAAAGTAAAAGGCGCCATCATTTATAAGGCGATACACACCTCGCAAAAGAAAGTCGAAGTTTGAAGCCCGTACACGTCCTGTAAACGCTTACCGACCGCCATTACTGCTGTCATAAACGAGAGCTGGCTCCCTTCTCAAATAATCAAACTTCCGTTTTTGCGACTACCGGGTTGTTGTGTTTGGACTTTTCTTCGCGAAAACTAGTAGAATTATGGCATCTTAAGCTCTACAACGATGCTTTTTACATCCAATGAAGGGTTATGGCATCTGTTGGACGGTATCTCGGATGATAATAGGGATTTTGAAGCATCTTAAGGTGAGTATTCGTCGTATCGGCGACTCGCTTTTCGATGTTGTGACTCACAGTAGACTGTACTGAGTACGGCAATCGTTGCCTCTCTTCTCACGATTTTGTTCACAAATAGGGCGCCCTCGTTTATTAGGCGCATAGGTCGAAATTGGAGAAAAAAATATCGCCTTACAGACCGAAAATTACGGTAAGTGTCATTATTATTATTACATTAATGTGTACAGAGGCCTTGACCTGCAGAGTGAGGGGTTGGCTTCTGTTCTGGGCACTGACGATCCAGACGTTGTCCTGAGAGCCCCCATACTCACTGCCCGTGTGGTAGAGCTTACAAAGATTTACAAACATTTTCTCCAGCCGAAGACAGACATGTTGGGTCTAACTATTTCTTAGTAAGGCGCATAACGGCAGCATGACGCATCTGCACTAAAAAAATTACAGGAAACTGTCTGAACGGCCGAGAAAGAAAAAGAACACTTTCCTGCTCCGTGAGTGCAACTCCTGAAAATGAAACAAAAAACTGAAGGGCAAGGGCAATTGATTTTTTTTTTTTTTTTAATTAGGAAAATTGACCGTAATACACCTTGACTACATTTTCGTTGTAATACTTTATGTATACGATGGGACTATATAAAAAGCTTAACAGCTTATTTTGTCCCTACCACCACTACTACTACTACTACTACAACTACTACTAAGGGTTCAGGGACTGCTGAGGCCCTGGCAGGGTACAGGGGCAGAGCCCCATCAACGGTATTTCTGTTTCTGGGAAAATTTGAAAAACTGAAATATGTGTAAAACGGACAAAGTTGCACCCATGCTGCTCAAAACAATGCCTTACCTCATCAGATGATGCTGACGAAGGGAGCACGACGCCCCCGAAAGCTCTGAGGTGAGCATAAACTTTACATAGTTGAGTGAAACTGTTTCAAAATTTGTTTTATAATGCCTGACCTGCAGAGTGAGGGTCTGGCTTCTGTCCTCGGCACTGACGATCCAGACGTCGTCCTGAGAGCCCCCGTACTCACTGCCCGTGTGGTAGAGCTGCGAGGCGAAACTCTGGAGGGTACTAGTTGCCGTCACATAAAAGTATGGTTTACTCACTCGAGCAGTCACTGAAAAAATAAAAAAAAAGGCAATGAAATCAATGAACTACAATGGAACCTCCCTTATAAGACCTCCCATTACAAGACTCCCTCCCATATAAGACCTACTTCTCTGAGACATTGCCCTTCTTTGTAAATACAGGGAAACCCATTTAGTATGAGTACGGTTTAAACGAGAGCCCGTGTTTAACGAGTGGTTTCAAAATTCCCAACCACAAGCCTTCTTTTTCCTTGTTAAATAATTCTGCATACAACGAGCTCGCTACAACGAGCAACTTGCATATAACGTACAATTTATTGACTCCCAAAGTCAAGCTTTTATGCAAAAACTACACGGTTAGAACGAGAACGCACTTACAACCACACCGCCATCCCAAAGTCAAGCTTTCTTGCGCAACTACCTGGCTAGAACGAGAACACACTGACAACAACATCGCCATCTTGACTGACCCCTCGATATGTAAGCGACATTCTGATTGGCCGATATAACAACTTGGGTGTCTGCAGCGCAAGCAGACGACACTGGATTCACTCTTTGCGCACTGATCTTGTGACTTCCGGGAAATTTTAACTTTCTCTCAAAGCGCGTGTGTGGATTTTATGTTTTTGATGTTATCGTGTGTTAATAAACTGTTTTAAAGTGTTTGTAATCGGCATTAAAAACCCTATGGATGCAGAATACTGGGCTTACAACCATGCTTTGTTGGGTAAGTGTGTTGTTTCCGTTTTTCTGTCTTTTTCACACTTTACCAGCACGCACATCACAGTAGATGTGAGGACCGATTGATAGGTTCGTCAGGGTTGCCAAAATCGATCAAATGGTTTGAACGAGCAATGCTTACAACGAGTAAATTGGCCCTCTCCCCTGGAATTCGTACTAAACGGGTTTCACTGTATTAACATTACCTCCTTTATAAAACCCCTCCCTTATAAGACCTCATTTTTGAAGGTCATATAAGGGAGGTTACACTGTATTCAAGAAATTGATAAGAAAGAACATCCACATTTTGAATTAACAAAAAATAACCCATCTGTAGTGTACATTTCTGTGAAGTCTATTTTGAATTCATATTAGTAACAACTACAAGAATTACTTCAGCAATTGATATTTGTTCAGAATACCTTGCAAGAAGCCATCAAGTAGCAATGACTTCACAAAAACTATGGTTGGTGCGATATGCATCCAAAAAAAGAAGAAGAAAGGTAGATACCAACTGAATTATAAAAAATAAAGAAAAGAAATTAAATACTCAACTGACTTGATTCAGTGAAATAAAAACCCAAATAGAAGAAAACGTTATCAGCATTTTGGGATTACCTCTTTTTGAAACAAGTTGAAGTAACTTTTTTTTAAACCAAACAAATCAACCCCTCCCCCCTCCCCCTTCATGTTGTTATTTGATGTTTTTATTGTTGCTGTTTAAAGGTACAAAGTGTCAAGCAAATCCCATGCTCCTCCGAAATCGGAATGTGTCAGCTGTATGTGTCAGTGAAAACTGAAAACCGGACACGCATGTACCTTACCCATTGTGGCCATATGGCCTGGGAACGCAGAAGAAGAAGAAGAAGAAGAAGCAAATCCCATATCAAATTAAAATGTTACCTATCATGCCTCGTTTCAGGTTTTAGCCATTTTAACCCTTTGGCCACCAGCCATTTTTCAGTCCAAAATGTCTGTCAAACTCACCTGGATAAAGAAAAGTTGGCGTCTGCAATACTGTGAATCCCTCCTATGACATGTATCAAATAAGGCCTTTCCTTATCTCCACATCTGCAATACTGTGAATCCCTCCTATGACATGTATCAAATAAGGCCTTTCCTTATCTCCACATCTGCAATACTGTGAATCCCTCCTATGACATGTATCAAATAAGGCCTTTCCTTATCTCCACATCTGCAATACTGTGAATCCCCCTATGACATGTATCAAATAAGGCCTTTCCTTATCTCCACATCTGCAATACTGTGAATCCCTCCTATGACATGTATCAAATAAGGCCTTTCCTTATCTCCACATCTACAATACTGTGAATCCCCCTATGACATGTATCAAATAAGGCCTTTCCTTATCTCCACATCTACAATACTGTGAATCCCTCCTATGACATGTATCAAATAAGGCCTTTCCTTATCTCCACATCTGCAATACTGTGAATCCCTCCTATGACATGTATCAAATAAGGCTTTTCCTTATTTCCCAAAATTAACAACATAGGGTCATTGGAAACAGATGCTACTTTCATGCCTTTTAAGCGGGCGACAGACTATGTGACTGTCTCATGTGACTCGATCAGGTCGTGATGTTTCACCTCATTTGCATACCATCCTGCTCGATCAGTCTGACTCAGTCGGGCCCAGTCAGGTGACAGTGACGGATAGGGCGGGTTCTAAATTTCACTGATCGAGTCTGATCGAGTCAGATGGCTTGTGACCTCTTCTGTGCGGGAAACAAAATTTGGTCAACGTCACGACCTGATCGAGTCATATGAGGCAGTCGCATAGTCTGTCTCCAGCTTTAGTGACAAGGGTGTTAAGTTAGTATGATGCAGAAATGCGACATGGGTGGCGAAAGGGTTAAGCAAGACAAGACAGACTGATGATACACACCACTTCGATCAACAACAAGACCAACACCAGAGCCAAAGGATTTCAGTGTGCATGCATGTATGTCTGTCTGTTGTTTCCAACTACATGACTGCCAGATAGCAGAGAGGGCAGCTGCTATTCCGGCGGGCTGGGTGACAATTTGTTTATAGTGGACAAGCTTTGCCCAAACTACATCCCCACTCTCTCGGCCATAGAGATTTTGAGGACAGCAGGTGTTGGGGAAGGTCCCCAAAGGCCAACTTATCTCTTTGGCTGCAGCACTCGAGCCAGTGCAAATGCCCCCCCCCCCCCTCCCCTTGCTTCCCTCCACCCCCCCAATTTGAAAGTCATAGTCTTGGATTTCAGCGTAATAATCCGTAAAAAATTGCCCCCTTAGTTAGAGTCAGTCTTGGATTTCAGTGTAATAATCCATTTAAAAAAATGCCTCTTTAGTTTGAAAGTCATAATCCATCAAAAATTGCCCCTTAGTTTGTTGAGAGCCATAGTCTTGAATTCTGGTGTAATCATCCATATAAAAAAGGCCCACAAACCTGAGTCATAGTCGTGGATTTTAGTGAAAAAATCCATCAAAAACAAATGCCCCCCCCTAGTTTGTTGAGAGCCATTAAGTCTAGGATTTCAGTGCAGTAATAATAATCCATCAAAAGGCAGCCTTGTAAATTACCTGGCGAGTAGCGGGCTGTGAACCCTGCGCCTGTAACGCTTCCATCCGAGGAGAACTGCACGGTCAGGAAGTTGTTGAAGCTGGTGAACGTCATCGGAACCGTCAGCAGACCAGACAGTCGTCCTTCCAAATGGAGCTGGTCTGGCTGTGTGCCCAGGAAAACGAACACCTCATCCTGTTGATTCTGAGTGGCGAAAGCTGTGAACTGAAAAGAAAAGCAAAAAAGCATTGCATTGTTCCTTCGCTGCCCACGACGTACATATACATCCTCTATAGCGCTTCAGTACTTGCCACCGACGTATATATACGTCGCCGCTAAGTAGCGATGTTGCCGCGTTCAAAAATCGCGCGGCAAACCGGCGGTGCAAGCGCAAGTAGTAGCCGGCAGCGAAGGGGTTAAATCCCACTGAGCATAATTATCAGAAATGCCTGAGCCTTTTTTTCATTCAACTTTTGTACTTCATCGGGTAAGGGACAAGGTTAGAATCAGTGTAGGGATAGTTTGTTATTTTCATGCCACAGAAAGCTTGAAACATTAAAATAATCAGCAAGGAAAAAACTAACGAAAAACCCTCTACTGAAATTCAGTGTCGCCATTCAGTGTTGCCGCACAGCATGGTAAATTCCCTGGTAAAAAATGGCGACCGTTAAATGACATAAAGCTAGAACACCAAGGCTACATCAAAATGTTGTTATGCTCTGCATAGTTATGCGGGGATTGTCTTTAGCCATGGCAAGCTCCTAGCATAACATCATCAGTCCAAACTCCTCCGAAGTCGGAGTGTGGCTGCCCATGTAATCAAAAATAGTCACACAGGTAATGTTCTCATCCCTAGTTGATGCATTTGTACCATAGTGTTCAATTGCTTTGGCGGTTGGGATGATCCCTGGAGTCTTTAAGCCAGGGTACGACAACAACAACAACAATCAACAACAACCCTTCTTGGTTATAGCATTTTTGTAAAATTCTCAAAATATCGGTTATCTCAAAATAAAATTTCAGTCCTTACAATTTTGACTTAACAGATTTCAATTGTATTCTGTTATTTACATTAGATATACAATGCATTCGTTATAAGAAGCATGGTGTAATGGCTTACAACAATTTAGATGTGCTCATTATATTGGGAGGGGGGTGTGTGTGTGATAATATATAACAAAATTCCATGTGCATCAAGCCCATCCGATGCCCACAAACACCTGTAACTGATATACAAATAATTGCGTTCCTTGTCATTAAAAAATAAGATGAGAAGGAAAATCCTTCTGTGTCATGTGGGGCCCCGAGTGTTTCTGGCTGAACCGGGTATGCTCAACGGTTGGCCATGACTCAAACAGATATCTTTTTCTGCATGTATCATGTGGGGCCCTGGTGTTCCTGGCTGAACCGGGTATGCTTAACGGTTGGCCATGACTCAAACAGATATCTTTTTCTGCATGTATCATGTGGGGCCCTGGTGTTCCTGGCTGAACCGGGTATGCTCAACGGTTGGCCATGACTCAAACAGATATCTTTTTCTGCATGTATCATGTGGGGCCCTGGTGTTCCTGGCTGAACCGGGTATGCTTAACGGTTGGCCATGACTCAAACAGATATCTGCATGTATCATGTGGGGCCCTGGTGTTCCTGGCTGAACCGGGTATGCTTAACGGTTGGCCATGACTCAAACAGATATCTTTTTCTGCATGTATCATGTGGGGCCCTGGTGTTCCTGGCTGAACCGGGTATGCTCAACGGTTGGCCATGACTCAAACAGATATCTTTTTCTGCATGTATCATGTGGGGCCCTGGTGTTTCTGGCTGAACCGGGTATGCTTAACGGTTGGCCATGACTCAAACAGATATCTTTTTCTGCATGTATCATGTGGGGCCCTGGTGTTTCTGGCTGAACCGGGTATGCTTAACGGTTGGCCATGACTCAAACAGATATCTTTTTCTGCATGTATCATGTGGGGCCCCGAGTGTTTCTGGCTGAACCGGGTATGCTTAACGGTTGGCCATGACTCAAACAGATATCTTTTTCTGCATGTATCATGTGGGGCCCCGAGTGTTTCTGGCTGAACCGGGTATGCTTAACGGTTGGCCATGACTCAAACAGATATCTTTTTCTGCATGTATCATGTGGGGCCCTGGTGTTCCTGGCTGAACCGGGTATGCTTAACGGTTGGCCATGACTCAAACAGACATCTTTTTCTGCATGTATCATGTGGGGCCCTGGTGTTCCTGGCTGAACCGGGTATGCTTAACGGTTGGCCATGACTCAAACAGACATCTTTTTCTGCATGTATCATGTGGGGCCCTGGTGTTCCTGGCTGAACCGGGTATGCTTAACGGTTGGCCATGACTCAAACAGATATCTTTTTCTGCATGTATCATGTGGGGCCCGGTGTAGTGCATGACTTACTCCTTCTTCTATCTTGCATCTCACTAAAATTTACTCAACCCCTCCCCCACCCATTTCAAGCCTACAAAATACTCAGCCAAGTTCATCTTTCCATATATTTTAAATATCATCTAAAACAACAAAAAGAACAAACGATTAATTAATATCTATCCGAATTTGTAAAATACCAAACCAAATTACTCTCTTCATATCCTGTCAACATCATTCTAAACAACAAATGCTTTTCTATTATATAATATCTTTCTCAAATCCTTTCTCATCCCGTGCTGCGCAATCTTCGTCTTTGAACCCCAGGCATGGTAGTGGGGGCAAAGTGAGTTTTGCGGAAGAATATCCAACCGATTCTGCATTTCATTTGAAAGATGTCGACTCAAACTAAAATGATGAAGTTGGGCGTCAAAATGAAGAAGAAGAAGAAAAAGAAGCACTAGGATCACAAATCTGGAAACGTGAGGCGTGAGCTAGGCCGCGCACGACTGCTAACTTCGGCGGGAAGTTGCTTGTTCAGTCATTCACATCCGGTTCCGCGAAGCGATAGCATAGGTTTTAACGCACGTAATTCTTAGGCACCCGAGCGAATTTTACCCCGTTTTTGTGTGTGTGTGCGTCAACTTTTCACTTTCGCGGGTTTTCCGCGATTACGGAGGTCTACCATGCCTGGAACCCCTGTATATGTCAATAATTGCCGATAAACGGCAGGTGGACATTACTGGAAGAAGAAGAAGAAACCGTACCTCCACTTGGGCATTAGTGCCCACGGGTGTTTCGATCAGCCAAGCACAGTTCTTCCAGTTTGGGTAATCACTGGGGTTCCCCGGGGAAGTGAAGGTCCCACTTGTGTTGGTTTTCAGATGGTAAGTGCACTGCTCATCTGAAACACCAATCAATCAATCAAATCTTCTTCTTTGTTCGCTCAGTTTCCTGTCATATGAGCATAGATGCGTCATGCTGCCGTTATGCGCCTAACTAAAGAAATAGTTAGGCCCAGCAGCATGTCCGACTTCGGCTGAAGAAATCTTTGTAAGAATTTTTTGAAAAAAAGGCAGGAGAATGGACCAGTAAGATAGAATGACAGCAGATGACAGTAAGCAAAGGGAAAAGGCAGAGTCAAAGAGAGTGACAGATTAGAGGAAGCTACAAGCACAGAACTTCCAGAAGGTGGGGGAACTATTTGTACGAAAGACCCCCCAGTATCCCCACGGGAGGAATCAATCAACTAATTTACTGTCTTTAAAACATAAAGAAAATCTTTGTCTGGCATGCACATGAAATGTGCACATAAACGTAGGAAAAACATAAGACATGCATAATTCACAAACGTCCACTCATAAACACATTTTCTGCAATATTTCTTTTATAAATACATCAGTGTATAAGTACAAAATTACAATGCAAAATAGCACACTTGGAAGCGTACACACACACACACATATACACACACACACACACACACACACACACACACACACACACACACACACACACACACACACACACACACACACACACACACACACACACACACACACGCACACACACAATCTTAACCAACAAATTGTAAGAAAAATAATGATCACTGTAAAAACTGGACTATAAGACGCACCTGTATGTAAGCCGCACCTCTTAAATTTAAAGAATAGTCAGTATTTATTTACATATAAGCCGCAGAGAAAATTTCTCCAACAAAAAAATTAACAAAGTCAAAGAAAATAAGCGGAACGTTCTACCGACCTTAGCACAGAAAAATTAACATGTGCTGAAAGCAACAACACAAAAACAGAAATTCTGCGATTACAACATGAGTATTTAATGCATTGAAACACATTCCAGCATGGGATTTGAATCCCGTGGGGATACCGGAGGGTCTTCCTATCTACTATCTTTCTCTGTGTGTGTGTGTGTGTGTGTGTGTGTGTGTGTGTGTGTGTGTGTGTGTGTGTGTGTGTGTGTGTGTGTGTGTGTGTGTGTGTGTGTGTGTGTGTGTGTGTGTGTGTGTGTGTGTGTGTGTGTGTGTGTGTGTGTGTGTGTGTGTGTGTGTGTGTATTTGCTTGATTTGCTTCAAGTCCTCCATGCCCCAAAAGGGGTCAAAGGATTAAACAATCTTTGAATCTTTGTGTGTGTATGTGTGTGTGTGTGTGTGTGTGTGTGTGTGTGTGTGTGTGTGTGTGTGTGTGTGTGTGTGTGTGTGTGTGTGTGTGTGTGTGTGTGTCTGTCTGTCTGTTTGTCTGTCTGTTTGTCTGTGTGATTCATTAACGGTGCAATATTTTCTGCCATTTTTTAAGTTGTGTTTTTGAAAAAGACATTAAAGTCGGAAATTGCCGATGTCAGTAACACGACTTCAAAAATTCGCATCGATCGAACAAACACAAGCTCGCTGCCGAAATAGGTCAGAATACACTCCTTACTCATCACTTCGCGATCTCATAAGTCCCATCTTTCACAAAAATAGGACTATTCATTGTTTCCTCAGTCAATGGACGCCATAACTGTTCGTCATCCATATTGGAAAAATCGCGAAAATGCCGAAGTCGGTCACTAATTTTCAAAAATTCATATCTTTCAAACCAATCGGCCTAGAAGCCATTGCAAGCAACAGGACGGAAGTGTAATCTACAGCGAAAGCGAGGCTGAAGCGCTCACGTGACTGCCATGTGATAGAAACAAAATGGAAGCGCCCAAACCGGCCACGTGGAATCCGTACGTTCCCGAACGTTCTAGACGTTTCCGATCCGATTTTTTTTTGAACGTTCACGACCGTTCACCACACAAGAGAGTTAAGGACAAAAACCTTGTATCTTCGTTCTTTTCAAGTCTAAAATTATTATTTTTAAAGTAATTTTAACAAAATGCCATGCAGCCTACAGTCGAATATACCATGCAGCCTACAGTCGAATGTACAATGCAGCCTACAGTCGAATGTACAATGCAGCCTACAGTCGAATATACCATGCAGCCTACAGTCGAATCTACAATGCAGCCTACAGTCGAATATACCATGCAGCCTACAGTCGAATCTACAATGCAGCCTACAGTCGAATATACCATGCATCCTACAGTCGAATATACCATGCAGCCTACAGTCGAATATACCATGCAGCCTACAGTCGAATATACCATGCAGCCTACAGTCGAATATACAATGCAGCCTACAGTCGAATCTACAATGCAGCCTACAGTCGAATATACCATGCAGCCTACATTCGAATATACCATGCAGCCTACAGTAGAATATATGGTGCAGCCTACAGTTGAATCTATAATGCAGCCTACAGTCGAATATACCATGCAGCCAACAGTCGAATATACGGTGCAGCCTACAGTCAAATATATGTTGCAGCCTACAGTCGAATCTCAAATGCAGCCTACAGTCGAATTGACAGATATTTAATAATAAATAAAATAATAATACATAGTATTTATTTAGCGCCTTGTTTTAGAGTTAATTTCAAGGCGCTCATATTTACAGTAGAATATACAATGCAGCCTACAGTTGACTGTAGGCTGCATTGTATATTCGACGGTAGGGGGCACTGTACATTCGACTGTAGGCTGCATGGTATGTTCGACTGTAGGCTGCACTGTAATTTTTTGACTGTAGGCTGCAATGCATAATCCGCCATGTATTTTCGACTGTAGGCTGCATTGTAGATTCGACTGAATTCCTGTCACCCTATTTAATTATTTAAAGTCTTACCACCACAGTTCCGTTCGTCAGAGTTATCCCCGCAGTCGTCCATCCCATCACAGGCCAGCTCTTCTCTCACATAGTTGTGATTATCACACTGGAGAAATCCTGCCACGGCACAAAACAAGCAACCAGTTTTGAAAATGTTGAAAGCGTATGTGTTACGCCCAATCCATGAAATTGCTTATTTCATGAAATGGGCAAAACATTTTTGCCCAATTCATGTAATACACAATGTACATCACATTTCTCAATTCCCATTCACACAGGTATTGATTAAGATTGATTCAACAGTAGCACACACTTTCTACATTGTGTTTGCAGCCCATCCTGCCCCCCCCCCCCCCCCCCCCCAACTCTACCCAATGCTACTCTGGGGCATGCCTGAGCCACATGTTGTATCAAACGTTTTATTAAATGAAGTCTGAATAAAAGAATATTAAACTCTTCTACAGCTGTGATTTCTTGTTTGTTTGAACCAATTCTTGATCTCTGTGTGATAAAACAAAAACTATTTTTCATTCATATTGCTTTACTAAATAGCAAGTTTTAAATTGGCTATTTCATTAGATTGGGCAATTTTACGTATTGGGTGTAACACATGCATGAATAATTATGTGTTGTGTGTTTCCTGTGCCTTATGGGTACTTTAAACATGAAGCATTTCTATTTCAACATAACTTTTTTTTATTGCAATCTCTCTAAACAATATAAATTTGCAGACAACAGGACCAAAATAAATTTGAAATCATAAGTGTTAGTTTTCAGTCATCAACACAGCCATAAGATCACATCTGTGGTTTTTTCCCCTGCTGATATTACTTTGACATTAAACGGTCTGAAAAATGAACATGTCAGTTTAAAGAAAGATTGGTAAAGGTCAAGATGTGCCACCCCCCCCTACCTATCTCCGTTAATTGTATTTTTCCGTTATTGCCTTTCTTACCATACATAAAGCTGTATTTTAGGAACATTTTTAGCTAATAACCTTTTTGGAATACTAACCCTAACCCTAACCCTAGCCCTAAACCTAACCCTACCCCCCACCGTATAAGACGGAAAAACGCAACGAACCACAACTGTGACAAATCGCGGTGTACTGCAGTACATAGTGGGGGGTAGGGTTAGGTTTAGGGGTAGGGTTAGGGTTAGGGTTAGTATTCCAAAAAGGTAATTAGCTAAAAATGTTCCTAAAATACAGCTTTATGTATGGTAAGAAAGGCAAAAACGGAAAAATACAATTAACCGAGAAATGCATGGGGGGTGGCACATCTTTACCTTTACCGAAAGATTTTTTTAAAAAGCAATTAAACATCTAATCAGGCTTCTGATACAAAACCGCTATAAGATCGCATGTTTTTTGTGTGTGTTTTTTTATGATGGTATTGCTTTGTCATTAAACTGTCCGAAAAATGAACATGTAAGCAAAAAAATATTTGAAAAACAAACAAACAAAGAATTAAGCATCAGGCCTTTGAAATAAAACCCCTATAAGATCACATTTTTTTCTGCTGTTACAGACAAACCCCTATTTTACGACCCTCTGTTAAGCGACCACCTCTCATTTGAGACCGGATTTGTTGGCACGGATGCATTTTACTATGTAAACGACCTCTCTTAAACGACTTCCTCTAAAACGCGACTTACGACCGCCATTTTGTTGGTTTTTACGACCGTTGTTGTCGTCTGCATAGACTTCGAGCAAAGGGAAACAACCACGGTCAAGGGCCTGAAAGCAGAGTCGCTTCCCTTGTTGTAGAAAAGATGGCGGAAAGCGTAGGAAAAGCACGAAAACCACTGACTTTGAAAAAGAAAACCACTGACTTTGGACGAGAGTGGAGGTGATTAACAGAAGTCGGCGAAGTGAAGCTGTAATACATCGATTGCACAATCCTATGGAGTTGGAAAGACCCAAATCCAGTTTTAATATGTCATTGTATGTGTGCATGAAGAAGAGAGTATGAACTGTGCTGAACTTTTTCTTTCTACGGCTGCCAGTGAAAACCTCCGTCATACGACCCCTCCAATTTACGACCAATTTTTCCGGACATTTTGGAAGTCTTAAAATAGAGGTTTGTCTGTATTACTTTGTCATTAACAATCGAAAAAAATGAACATGTAAGTTATAAAAAAAACACCCACAAACAAACAAGCATCTAAGCATCAGGCCTTCCAAGCAAAACCCATATAAAATCACATCTGGGTGGGTGTTTTTTGCTGTTATTACTTCATCATTAACAGTCCAAAAAATAAACATGTAAGTAAAAGAATAAAAACAACAACAAAAAACAACTAAACAAACAACAAAACAGTTAACTAAAGATAAGGGTCTGTATTCACATTGAGATAGTATGAGACTTATCATCGTGATATCTTACAAGTCCTTCTAAATTCCTATTAAACCTACTACTTTAGAAGGACTTCACAGACGCAGAAGTTCCGCACGAAAACCCCGTATATCAGGTCAGGTCAGGTAGTTAGGACATTAGGCCTTCACTGTCCTTTCATTTTTGTTTGAACTTTTGCACAGCTGAGAGGTTTTTATATTTTGTTTTTACCAAATCTGCCTTTTAGTCATGCTCATATTGCAGTTTTGAGGTGTTGGTATATTTACCAAGGAGGTTTTTGAATTGTGTTAGATTCTGTGCTCGTTTAATACATGCAGGAAGAGTATTCCAAAACTTTGTTACTCTGTTAGAAAAGACATTTTTTCTAATATTAGTTCCGCTATACTGGGTTAGTATTTTTAAATCACTGTTACAGGTTCTTAAGTCAGTTGTTAGCTGGAACAAAGATTTATTAGTATTGTTGGTTTAAACAAGATTTAATCAAATAAAGCACATACAGCAGCACATAATTTAAATGAGTAGAGCACAACAAGCTTAGAGCTTATGCAAGGTACTCCAACAATTTTCAATTACATAGTATTGGCTGCCACAAGCATGGAAATAAACAGCACAACATCAATGTTAGTGTACAATGGAAAGAAAAACAAATAAAACAATAACTTACCAACAAAAACATGAATCAAAACAACAGATTAGAAACGTATTATAATCACATAAAACTCTCTAATCAAAATTTTGCCTTTGGGTTGCAGGGGCAAGGCTGAGACGCGCACCGGTTGCAAACTGCATCAAATCAACAATTTCATCACATAAACTATACCAACCAGGGCTTAAATGTAACGAGTCACAATAAGGACACACATTAGAGACAGTTATTCTGCCAAAAATCTGTTTGACAGTTGGATGAAATTACTAATAGACTCAAGTATTGTTCTATTTTCACTTTGGTTTTTATCACAGCTTCCGAACAAAAGCAATGATACATTTGTTTTGACATCGTCAGGTAATAAGTCGATAGTCTGTCTACGGGCTTGTTGGAAAAGGGGACAGTGAAAGAGAAAATGACATGCATCTTCTACAGGTGCATTGCAAGTACAAGCTGGGTTGTTCAGAATATGTCGTTGGAATAAATCATTACGCAAATCACTCATTTGGAGTCTTAATTTACAAATAATTATTTCAGACAGTCGATCTTGTAAGTAGTAATAAGGGGGAACTGTGCTATCGTCGCTACTGAGAAAACGCTTTAAGACACTGAGAGAATCGCACTGCTTGATATTCTCTGGAAGGCTATTCCAAAGGACAGTAGTGGATGGAAAATAAGAGGATTTATAAAGTTCTAATCTACATCTAGGCACTTGTCTCTCTAGGGGATATCGTCTATGGTAGGGATTGATTGATGCAACTAGTTGGGGGAGGCAATTGATTAAATACATAGGTACAGAACCGTTGACAATTTTGTGATACAAAATTATTTTATGACGCCGCCGCCTTTCTTTTAAAAATGTGAATCCTGTTTCAGTATACAGCTTTTGATGGCTAGTCCCTCGGACTGAGCCAGTAATTGTTCTGAGTGCATCCAGATGTATTTGTTCAAGATCTTCTGCTTGTTTTTGCGTGCAGTTGTCCCATACCACATCTGAAAAGTCTAAATGGGGCAAAATAAACGATTTATACATTGTTACAAGCGCTTTACGACTTAGTCGGTATTTGTATGACCTAAGGCAAGCAACAAGTGTGCGACACTTAGATAGAATAGATTTGATATGGAGATTCCACTTGCAATTATTTTGAATGATAACTCCTAGATGTTTGTGGTTGTCTGTCTCTTGAAGTACTACATCGTTAAATAGTAATGGTTGTGTGTGAGGAAGTGCTTTGTTAGAGATTGTCATCAATTCAGTTTTGGTTTGATTAAATTTAACTTTCCATGTTGATGCCCATCTGTTCATCTTTTCTAAATCCGAATTTAAAATTTCTGTTCGTATGTCAGTATTTTCAAGGCCTAAATACATACTAGTACCATCAGCAAAAAGCTTGATGATAGATTCAATGTCATTTACAATATCATTAATATAGACAAGAAAGAGTAGAGGTCCGAGGACAGAACCTTGAGGGACGCCTGCCGACACAGGGAGATAAGGGGATTTACTACCTTTTAGAACAACTGCTTGCATGCGCTCCCTTAAATAGTCAGCAAACCACTCAAGCAACTGTCCACGAATACCAAGTGCAAAGAGTTTGTACAGCAAAGCTTGGTGCCACACTTTGTCAAACGCCTTAGATATGTCAAAGAAAACTACCTGCCCGGTTGTCTTAGAATCTAAAAATTTGCAAAAGTCGTCATAAATACCTAACAATTGATAGACGGTAGTCTTTGGGGATAAATCCAGATTGTGCTGTGGTTAAAAGGTTATTGTCGTTAAGGTATTTGAAGACATGTTTTTGCACACATTTTTCCATAACTTTGCCTATACAACTCAATAAAGATATGGGACGGTAGTTGTCACACTTTTGTTTATCTCCCTTTTTGAATATGGGAGTGACATGGGCCATCTTCCAAACAGATGGAAATGTGCTTTCTGTTAACGAACGATTAAACAGTATTGTTATTACTGTGAAAAACGGTGTACGTGTTTATCAGATCCCCACTAATTCTTCTATATTTCAAACTATAAATAAATAAAAGAAAGAAGGAAAAATAAACGGACGCATCTCCGCGCGAAAACACATCCACTTATTTTTTTCTTCTTTCTTTTACTTATTTACAGATAAGCGCATTGGGTTTCCACGTCTAATGTGTACGCAGCCTAAGTCTCATACTATCTCAATGTGAAACGTATGGATCGGTGCAGGGTGTCAACCACGGCGCGATTCACAGAAAAACAGCCCAATCCGGGAGATGGGTCGGTTTTCTTCCTGTTCTAACTCTACCCCAACCCTGCTTCAGACCCCATCCCTATTCTGGCTGTTTACTAATTGTGTATTCACTGTCAATTGACGAACCGCACAGTGGCTGACGCCCTGCACCGATCCATACGTCAATGTGAATACAGGCCCTGGCCTACATACATGTAGAGTGGCACAGTGGTAACGCATTCGCTTCGTGTCAAGTAAACCCGAGTTCGAACCTGGGTACAGGGGATTTTTCCTCTCACTTTGCACTAGGCCTTACGGTCTGAATGTGGAGTCTTTCGGATGAGACGATAAACTGAGGTCCCGTGTGCCCATGCACTTAGCACACGTTAAACCCAGTGGCAACAAAAAAGTTGTCATTTGGTCAAAATTTACCCCCCCCCCCCTTTCCTTCCTCAAAAAATCGCATGTGACGTGCTCTCCAGGTGGGAGCAACCCGATTTTCACAAAGATGCCTCTGTGACTATAAAGTACCTAATAACATCTATAAATCCTAATAATAATAAAATACCTTCTGGGGCAGGCGGTCGCTGACAAACCACAGACCACTTTTCCTCGCACGGAGCTAGGCGCATGCCCAGGCTACTATCTCCGGTCATTTGAACGCCCACGCACTGCTCGTGAGTGGTCTCCACAGTGGGCTGACCGTTTGCCCACCATCCCTGCGCCATGTCTCCCGGCAAGCCTGTGCTCTCCTGCAGGAAAGTCCAGCTTGCATTCTCCAAGTCTTCCTGACGCAGGCCTGAATGAACATCCCAACGCACAGCTGTTCCGTCACACACAAAGTTAAGCTCTTTAGTTCGTGCCTCCATACGGGGAACTGGACACAGAGATGGGATTCTCAGAAAACCAAAAAGGAGGAAAAAAGAAGCCGGGGGTCCAGGGCCCGGTGAAGGCTACATCAGCAAATGGATAACAACTTCTGATTTCAGTTAGGCAAACTGCAGAGTAATGATAAATAGAGCAGTCTTGGCTGTCCCAAACAGTAACTGGAAACGTCCATTTGAGAATGAACCAATCGAGAACAAAATATCAATCAAACTTTTTGCTGCATTTACGATTCAACACAAAACCTAACACCCCTACCCCCCAATTTTCTCAATGGATTTACACTGATCTCAACAATGACCCCTGGGGCCATCAAAAAGGAGGAAATCGTCCAAATGGAGGGAAAATCTCATCTTTGTGGACAACCCCCCGCCCCTTCCATGAGTCTCTCCCCATGGGGATACCAGGGGCTCTTTCATAAAAATAGTTCCCCCACCTTTTGAAAATTCTGTGCCTGTAACTTCCTCTAATCTGCCACTCTAGTTGACTCAGCCTTTTCCCTTTGCTTTCTATCGTCTACTATCTTTCTGACTTATTGGCCCATTCTCCTGCCTTTAAAAAATAAAATCTTCCAAATAATGTATTTCCTTTGAGCTCCTCCGAAATCGGAATGTGTCGGCTGTGCGCTGCAGGGAGACCAGTGAAAACTGAAAACCTTACCCTTTATGGCATGGGAACGCAGGAGAAGAAGAAAAAAAGCTCTTTAGTTAACAGACAGAATCTAGAAATCTTAGATAAAAACCATACCAAGCATTTCTTCATGAAAATATTTCGGCTGTATGTTCTTCATAATATTATCATTAATATATTTCTTCCATCAGAATTATGGTTAAATACTTCTTTTTTTATTTATTGAGCAGTATCATGAAACGTATTTAGTAGAAAATGTTCTTAAATAATACACCTAGTATCGCAAACATAAATAAAATTGCTCATGAGTGAAAATCTAGCAAAACTTTCTGAATATAACTTATTTTCTTACAAACTACAACATATTCTTGACCGCTATGTATCAAACGTTGCCGGTACTGAAGGTAAGCTTGGCTTGAAAAAATATTCCCAGTGCATATTTTTACATACAACTATTACAACTACAACACAGTAATAATGTGAAAAATCACAGAACAATAACATGTTCATAATACCGTAAAACTGGACTATAAGATGCACCTGTATATAAGCCGCATCCCTTAAATTGACAGAATATCAGGGATTTATTCACATATAAGCCGCATCAGTTTATAGCCGCAGATAAAATGACATTCACAAAAAGGTGTTAAAGTAAAAGCGAAGGCAGAAGATTTTGCCTGCCTTATTACAGATAATAAACACATCATGTGCACATTCACATGAGTATGAGTATGTGATACTGTTAAACACTTTAGATATGGGATTTGAATCAATTAATTGTGAAAACCAATTTTGAGAGCTCAAAATAGACTGGAGACTGTGTCTGGAAACAAATTTAATTATACTGATAAATATAGAATTGAAAAAATCCACAGATAAGCCGCATCAGTATATATATAAGCCGCATGGGCCAAAGTTCAGGAAACAAATAATTTGCTTATAGTCCGCATTTTACGGCAATGACCTGAGAACTTTGAAGGAAAATCAAAAACGGGTAACTCTTTCACAATTTTTTCGTTTATCAATATTTTTATGACAGCGTATTTAAACTCACGTTAACGGAAAACAAAACTGGCATTGTGTGATCAGTGCCAGCAGCATAGCCCAGCTTTCTAAAACAGCAGCACATCGTTTTGGGGGAAATAACATGCCATATATTGAAAGACGTCACTTCACAAGTGACAAAAAAAAGTCTCAATACTTCGGTCATTTCAGGTCAAATGGACTCATTTTTCTTCGTTTGGCATCACCATCAGTGTTTCATCTTTCCAATACACATGATCGCTTACAGTTTTGTCAGATGATGGCTTGATGAGAAAAAAAATCTGTTTAACTGTCCTCCGGTCTGGAACAGACACGTCCTAGATATAAAGATGGTGGGAACGATCTGGCAATGCCAGGAACAGCAACACCAGTAAAGTCCCAAATATTTAACACGATCCAGGAGGCAATGCCAGTGGTGAAACGCAGTGCAACACCAGTGCCAAGGCAGTGCAACACCAAATTTTTTAACAATACAGATATGTGTGATGTTAGATGACAATCTGTTTAATGTCCTCCGGTCTGGAACAGACACATGATGGGACATTACTAGATATAAAGACGGTGGGAACAATCCTGGAGGCAATGCCAGGAGGCAGTGCAACACCAGTAAAGTCCCGATTTTGTAACCATACAGATGTGTATATTGTACTATGATGCCTTGATCAACTGGTGAGCGCAACATATAAACATTGACCAATAGCTTAACCCCTCCCCTGCCTGCTAGGAGATAGTCTGGTAGTGAATGATGTCATTGATGATGTCATGACTTTTGATGTCATAGTCCTGGGATGATGGTTTTTGGCTTAAATAAGCCAGGAAAGATATATCTCTCGACCATTTTCTTAGATTGAGTGTAACAGATTTGTTTTAAACTTTATAATAAGAAAATCAATAACTTTGCAGTTTTCCTGTGGCAGTGAAGGGGTTGACTCCCCTGGCGGCGACATGTCAACAGAAAAATGCAAAATGACTCGCCTGCCCAGTAACCTGGTTGTTGGTAGCATTGCTGATTCTGTACCATCTGGCCCACCATGACATAGCTTTCGTAGTCCTTGGTCATCAACATGTCTGATGCATACCTGATCCAAAGGAAAGATTTCTTTTTTTTTTTATTACAATCATAACTTTTGCCTGAAAAAGAAATGAAGCCGAAACTTAACAGGAACAATACGGCGTTTGCCACGAGTGTTCGTTCACTATACTAGACTACTAATTTGCCCGAGCTCGTTCTGCCCGAGTTGCGCTGACCTTTCTAATTCAACTCTCTAAATTCAACTGTTAAATTCAAGGTCACCGGCGCGTGGCAAATGCTCTATTGTCATACATTAAAATCTTATCTTAACACATATATAAATCATATTTCCCCCCCAAAGTCGGAGTGTGGCTGCCCACGTGGCGGGGTAATCAAAAACGGTCACACACGTAATGTTCTTATCCGTAGCTGATGCACTTTTTCCGAAGTTTTCAAGTGTTTCTGTTGTTGGGATGATCCCTGGAGTCTTTTAGCCAGGGTAAGCCAACAACAACATAATATGAAACTATGATCACAGAAACACTGTAAATTTAACAACAAAACACAACAGTTTAGATCATGTAAAGTGCCTTCTATCTACTAAAATAAATCCCCTTTTTTGTCTCATTTCGAGCAATCAATGACGAAGCCATTTCTAAATGACACAACACATTTTTTCTTGCAAAAAATAGCCAGGTTTTACAAACCAAAAGTTTTAGAACACATTTAGAAAGGGCTTCGTCATTGTCTGCCTGAAATGAGACAAATGAGTTTTAGCAAAGGGAAACGACTCTCACTCCTTTGACTTGGTACAAAAAAGGGGATTTGTGTCTCTTACATCCACACAAAACCTTTTGTGTCACAAATTTAAAAAAACACCATGATTTAGAGTGAGATTGGGCAACTTTATTATTTAAAGTGCCAAAACAGCGATGCCAATTTCAATTATATAACAAATTGATAAAATTCACAAGAACTTATATAACTTGTCATGATGTAAGATTTTGTTGTTGCATAGCACTAATTACTTTATGACAACATGATTGAGTTAAATGTACGATAATAGACTTAGGTAATGAATTAATTAGCTTACAAAATTGACAGATATTACATAATGTAAAGACAAGTGTTACTTTATGAGGATGTAAGAGACACAAAGAATGTTATTCAAAGTACTGTCCTTTACACTCTTTCTTAACACACCCACCCAAACACACACACACACACGCGCGTTTACCTAACGTTGTGGAGTACAGCTGATTTGTGTGTGTGTGTGTGTGTGTGTGTGTGTGTGTGTGTGTGTTTATGTGTGTGTGTGTATGTGTGTGTGTTTACCGTAGGTTATGCAGTAACATACTGTACCCAACACCGATTTTGTGGAGTAACATTTTTTTTCATGGAGTAACTTTTTCCATTACTACACAAAGCTCACATGTGAGCAATCTCACAGTGGTCTTCTGAGGTATGTTAGATATTTATTTCAGGGCAACGAGGACAGACTCTGGACGCTGTTTATGAGGTTAGCGTTGTGGAGTCATGGAAAAAGTTACTCCATAAAAAAAGTTACTCCACACCGTCGGTGTTGGGTACAGTTTTTACTCCATAACCTACGGTAGACAGACGCACACACACACATATATATACAACTAAAGTAGTGATCATCCCATTATTGTAAGCTGAAAATGTTCTGAGTTGACATCATTTTTTTAAATAAACAAAAAAAAGAAATACAGTGGGTTCCTGCTAACTCAAAAAACGGATAACTCAAAACCACTGGATAACTCACAATAATGTCCTGGTCCCAGTTTAATCATCTTTATGCTAAAATGTCTTTTTAACTCAAAATATTGGCTATCTCAAAATAAAATGTAAGTCCCTTAATTCACTGTAAAAACTAAACTAAACTAGTAAATACTGTAGTAGGAAAGAAATTGAAGTCATGTCACCTAACTGAAATGTTCTCGATCAAATGCCTGTGTACACACTTTGCAATATGTGACCCAGCACCACAAAAGGGACATTAAGTCGCTGGGCAAGTTTCTCACAACAGGCTTGCAAAGTCAAAAATATAATTTGTTGTCAATTTTGAGTTACAGGTATTTTTGTGTTCTCTAACATCTTAAATCTATTTATAAAGGATAATCTTTAATATTGTCTCTAAAAGGTCTTAAGTGCTTTAAAACGAGTAGGTCAGTGCATTTTCTTCAGCTAGGCTAGACTTTAGACTGTTTTCTCAAAATGGCCGATGCTGACCCTACTAACTTTAAATGCTCATAACTCTGGAATTGAAAAAGATACAAGAATGGTTCTTGTATTGTTTGAAAGAGAATTGTCTGAAGTTTTCAAGTGTATAATTTTAGAATGGTCAGTTTGACACTTAATGTCCCTTTCATGGTACTAGGTCACATATAAGAAAAGTACAGTACATTCAAAACAATATTAATTCACATTTCACCTGCCACAAACACTTTTGGCACTGTCCCAAGGCATATTCGGAAAGCATCGATAGCACATGTTGTTGTCTAAAAGAGTCCAGTCTGCACACAGAAATCACATTCCATTTCTTCCATTATACCATCAATAACACATGTTGTTCTCTAAAAGAGTCCAGTCTGCAACAGAAATCACATTCCATTTCTTCCATTATAGCACCAATATCACATGTTGTTCTGTAAAAGAGTCCAGTCTGCACACAGAAATCACATTCCATTTCTTCCATTATAGCACCAATATCACATGTTGTTGTCTAAAAGAGTCCAGTCTGCACACATAAATCACATTCCATTTCTTCCATTATACCATCAATAACACATGTTGTTCTCTAAAAGAGTCCAGTCTGCAACAGAAATCACATTCCATTTCTTCCATTATAGCACCAATATCACATGTTGTTCTCTAAAAGAGTCCAGTCTGCACACAGAAATCACATTCCATTTCTTCCATTATAGCACCAATATCACATGTTGTTGTCTAAAAGAGTCCAGTCTGCACACAGAAATCACATTCCATTTCTTCCATTATACCATCAATAACACATGTTGTTCTCTAAAAGAGTCCAGTCTGCACACAGAAATCACATTCCATTTCTTCCATTATAGCACCAATATCACATGTTGTTCTCTAAAAGAGTCCAGTCTGCACACAGAAATCACATTCCATTTCTTCCATTACACCATCAATAACACATGTTGTTCTCTAAAAGAGTCCAGTCTGCAACAGAAATCACATTCCATTTCTTCCATTATACCATCAATAACACATGTTGTTCTCTAAAAGAGTCCAGTCTGCAACAGAAATCACATTCCATTTCTTCCATTATACCATCAATAATATCACATGTTGTTGTCTAAAAGAGTCCAGTCTGCACACAGAAATCACATTCCATTTCTTCCATTATACCATCAATAACACATGTTGTTGTCTAAAAGAGTCCAGTCTGCACACATAAATCACATTCCATTTCTTCCATTATACCATCAATAACACATGTTGTTCTCTAAAAGAGTCCAGTCTGCACACAGAAATCACATTCCATTTCTTCCATTATAGCACCAATAAGCACATGTTGTTCTCTAAAAGAGTTCAGTCTGCACACAGAAATCACATTCCATTTCTTCCATTATAGCACCAATATCACATGTTGTTCTCTAAAAGAGTCCAGTCTGCACACATAAATCACATTCCATTTCTTCCATTATAGCACCAATATCACATGTTGTTCTCTAAAAGAGTCCAGTCTGCACACAGAAATCACATTCCATTTCTTCCATTACACCATCAATAACACATAGGGAAGTTCCACTGTAATATTAAAAAGAGATGAGATAAACACGGATACATATTTGTTAAATAAAAATTATTAAAGCACATTAAAACACTGTTCAGTCATAAAATAATTAATTGTTGAATATTTATTTATTATATAATTTTATTATGGTAGTTAATTAATCCTGAGACCAAAACTTTCCTGTAAATAGCAGACGATGTTCAATGTTCTTGTTCTGCGTTCCCAGGCCATCACGGTCAAAACGGGTCAAATATGTATGTGACCGGTTGTCAGTTTTTACTGGTCTCCCCTTTGCATTCAGTCGACACATTCTGATTTCAGAAGGAGCTCAAAGGAGAAAATTATTTGTAAGATTTTTTTTTAAGGCAGTAAAATGCAGAAATACAGTGGAATTCTGATAACTCAAAACACTGGATAACTCAAAACCACTGGATAACTCAAAACCACTGGATAACTCACAATAAGTTTTTGGTCCCAGTTTAGCAGTCTGTATGCTAAAAATGTCTTCTTAACTCAAACTATTGGCTATCTCAAATTAAAATTCAATTTTGACTTATGTGATTTTCACTGCATAGTAGATGGATAGTGCAAGTAAAAACCCGGGGTAAAGGTCAAGATGTGCCACCCCCCCTACATTTCTCGGTTAATTCCATTTTTCCGTTTTTGCCTTTGTTACCAAACATGAAGCTGTATTTTATGAAGTTTTTAGCTAATTATCTTTGTTCAATAATTAATTGCAGTCATGAAATAGGCCAATTATGTAGGCCATTATGTAATGACCCCCCCCCCCCCCCCCCCATGTACTGCAGTACACCGCGACATTTGTCACAGTCGTGGTTCATTGCGTTTTTCCGTCTTATAGGGGGGGGGGGGGGGGGGGGTTAGGGGTAGGGTTAGGGTTAGGGTTATTATTCCAAAAAGATAATTATCTGAAAAGGTTAATAAAATACAGCTTTGTTTGGTAAGAAAGGCAAAACGGGAAAAACTGGAATTAACCGAGAAATGCAGGGGGGGGGGGTGGCACATCTTTACCTTTACCAAACAGGATAAATTACTTAGTTTATAGGGTCTGTCTTTGCCTACCTTGTGGGCATTCCAGTTTGATGTTGGTCTGCAACAAATTTGAAAGCAACAAACATTACCAACAGTAACACAATCCACACGTTCAACAACAAAAAGTGCTCTCTCTCTCTCTCTGTGCGTATGTCTGTGTGTGTGTGTGTGTGTGTGTGTGTGCTTGCGTGTGTGTGCGTGTGTAAGGGGGAGGATGGGTGGGAGTTGTTGTCATACCCTGGCTTAAAGACTCCAGGGATCATCACAACAGCCGAAGCACTTGAACACTATGGTACAAATGCACCAACTATGGATGAGAACATTAATATGTGTGACCGTTTTTCATTACCCCGCCATGTGGGTAGCCACACTCTGACTTCAGAGGATGTAGGAGTTGCTGTGTTGTTGTTGCTTTGTTGTTGTCGTACCCTGGCTGAAACCAAAAGACTCCACGGACCATCACAACAGCCGAAGCACTTGAACACTATGGTACAAATGCACTAGCTAGTGATGAGAACATTACGTGTGTGACCGTTTTTGATTACCCCGCCATGTGGCAGCCACACTCCGACTTCGGAGGATTTTGGAGACTAATGATGTTATGCTAGGAGCTTGTCATGGCTAAAGACAATCCACACATAACTATGCAAAGCATAGCAACATTTTGATGTAGCCTTGGTGTTCTAGCCTATGTCAGTTGAACTGACACAGCCTTAAGCCAATTTAAGGCGGAGTAGACGACAGGAGGATAATTCTCGCCAATAACCCCTATTTGATGCCACTAAATGGCTGCCTTTCGCAAGAGTGAATGCCCTTGCCAGTACTGACCAGCAAGAGCAATTACTCTCACTGTCAAGGGCGTTAATAACCCTAGTTGCAAAGGCCTATTCTGTAGGATTTGCAAGAAAACAAGAACAGCTCATTAACACGATTTTCTTCTTCAAAATTCACCATTTGGTGCATCACAATATATTATGAACATGCAGTGTTTTGGGTTGGTTTTGTTGTCGTTTTTTTGCTTGCTTGCTTCTGAAAGTGGGGCCTTGGGTTGAGTATAGGCGTTCCCAGCTGAAATGGGATGGTTTAATGGTCTTAACCCAGGTTAAGCAGTAGGTCTTTCTCCTCCTATATTTTCTGTTAGGTACATGTGACCTCCTATTTCCGTCGCCATTTATCGTCAGTAGTGGCGTCTGCAATGTATCCAGACAGAAACAGAAACAGAAAGACGTGTTTTCTGCTAGAAACAGCCATGCTGAATCGAGTTCCGAACCAGTTCAAAATTCCGAACCGTTTTTTTGCTTTGAATCGTTTTTTTCTAACCGGTTTTTTTCAAACCAGTACTCACATCAGTAGTTTCACCTATGGCAATGCATATTTATTTGTCAGAATGTTCAAACACACACACGCGCGCGCATACATGCACACATGCACGCAGACATGCGCACACATGTATACACACATGTATACATACACACACTCACAGACACACACATTATCTCTCTTCTTACAATAATAACGACATAATTCTACTTTTAGACAATAGCTTCAGTACATGCATTTATTTTTAATCAAAAAAGAGTTACTGAATGTACACTAAGTAGTTTATGAAGCACTACTCCCAATCCCAGTTATAACAATGACCCACCCACCCACTCCCCGGCCTCCTCCAAAAGAAACCCACAAGCAAATCAAAAGTTAGACAAAATCGCACATCTTTTTAATGGCCAGTACAGACAGAACAAACAAACGAACGGATGTTTAATGCTTTTAAGCTTTGTCCAGTAGAGAGAGAGAGAGAGAGAGAGAGAGAGAGAGAGAGAGAGAGAGAGAGATTGAGAGAGAGGGAGGGGGGGGGAGTGGGAGAGAGAATACGCATACACATTTACATATGAATAAAATACAGTGCAAATATCATCGCAAGGTCATGTCCATTTATTGATAAGAAAAAGCGTGTGTGTGTGTGTGTGTGTGTGTGTGTGTGTGTGTGTGTGTGTGAGAGAGAGAGAGAGAGAGAGAGAGAGAGAGAGAGAGAGAGAGAGAGAGACAAGACAGACAGAGCGAGAGAGAGAGAGAGAGAGAGGGGGGGGGGGGGGAACGGACAGAGAGAGAGAGAGAGAGAGAGAGAGCATGTGTGTGTGCGTGTGTGTGTGTGCGTGCGCTCGCGTGTACAATCATTCAATCATTCTTTCTTTTCTTCAGGAAAAATGGCTCCAAATGTGTGACTTGCCCTTTTACTTCGGGTTCAGTACCTAGTGTAATCATCAGCCATACTAGCTGCTGCTTTTGGTTTAAAACACCCAATCTGCGCTGAGATTCAGTGTAAAAAGAAGAAGAATTAATAATAATATGCTTAGGCTATATTATAGTATATAGCGCATAATCTTGCTAAGCAACTCAATGCGCTTTTCACTCACCATTCGTACACAGATTTTTAACAGACTGGCCCACGCATCCTCACGTAAAATACATCTATGAATTCTAAGAAAAACTTACTTTCAGTTTGCAGTTTAAAAACCGGTTCACAGCAACTCGAACCGGTTTTTCGAACCACGAAATTTTAGCATCGGGTTTTCGGTTCAAACCGGGGTTTCCACCTCTAATGTTGAATTGCTCGTATAAAAAAAATAATAAAGATAATTATTTTCTTTTGATATAGACCTATGTGTCGCTTTAATTAAATCTCACTCTGATCTTTACCTTTACCCTTTGTTTTCATAAAAATCATTGAAAAAGCATTTTGCTGCATATAAATATTTTCATTTTGTATTATTAGAGTTTTAAGCCACATTTTTGTCGCATACAACCCAAATAAAAATGCTTGAAAATCCAGAAAAAAATATGTATTTTCCTTATTTCAATTTTTAACCCTCAGTACACAGACACAACATGTCTTAGAAGCATACACTTTATTTTTGAAGGAATTAAACGGCCAAACTACTGTCTAATTATATGAATCGTAAGGAAGCTCACTATTCACAAGAAATCGTGAGCTTTGCTCTAGACAGCATACTCGTAAACAAGAGAGAAAGCACATTAATATTTTTCCAGTAGCTTAAAGCACAGACAGAGACAAATATAAGCATTTGTATTTGTCTGAAACGTTTTTTGTCTGTTCTGAATTGAGGGGTGGGGGTGTCAAAGTTCCTTCCTTTTTGAAACAGTATGCGTGCATGGGGGCGCGTGTGTGTGTGTGTGTGTGTGTGTGTGTCACTGTGTGTGTGTGTGTGTGTGTGTGTGTGTGTGTGTGTGTGTGTGCGTGTGCGTGTGTGTGTGAGTGTGTGTGCCGCGTGTGCGTGCGCGTGTCAGGGCCGGATCACAGACTTTTGAAGGGGGGGGGGGGGTGCTTGAAACCCCGGTGGGGTCCAGGTAGGCAGGGGCCCCCCCTGCCGAAAACGAGTTTTCAACATTTTAAAACTGTTTTGTGGCATCTCCTGTGAGCTCAGAACAGAACTTCTTAAGAGCGTTTTATCAGTTTTGCACCTTGCTTAGCTTGCAGTCATACCACACAAAAGACAATCAAACATTATCACCTTATCAGATCCGAGGGGGGGGGGGGGGGGGGGGGGGGTGCTGCAGCACCCAAAGCACCCCCTTAGATCCGGCCCTGCTGTGTGTGTGTGTGTGTCTGTCTGTCTGTCTTTCTGTTTACTTTGTTTGGCTGCATCATCATATAATTAAAAATAAAAATAAATATATATTTGCTTAGCAAATTATAAATACTGATAAAAAGATTTCACATTCTCCAACTTTAGCAGATGCATATATACCAGTACGTGCAACTGCCTGTCCCCAAATACAGATGATTGAGTTTAAATGTCACACGTCACTACTGAGAGCAAGAGTGTCTACATTATTAATTAGAACAAATATCTGTACATCTTTCCCCTTTTTTTCCTGATCAGTCACACAAAAATCGCATGACAAATAAAAAATTTTTTTTGGACAACTAAAAAAGGGTGGCGCGCCTCGGCTTTCAAACCTCATCGGCTCTGGCTGTCTCTGCTTTAGTAGGTCTTTTTTGATATATCAACACGCATCTTCCATGTGGGAACAACCGCATGAATTTCAAAAAAACTTCTCTGTGACTATAAAGTAACCAAATACATCTCTCTCTGACTCTAAAGTACTACTCTCTCTCTCTCTCTCTCTCTCTCTCTCTCTCTCTCTCTCTCTCTCTCTCTCTCTCTCTCTCTCTCTCTCTCTGCATTTTCATTTTGATTCTTGTTTAATAATAGCACACGTTATCTGTTAAGGACAGATTGTAAGAATAGGCATCGCCTAAAATCTTTATCCTTATTAAATAAAGTGTGTCAGTATTCAAAGTTTGTCAGTGCTCTCTCTCTCTCTCCCTCTCTCTCTCTCTCTCTCTCTCTCTCTCTCTCTCTCTCTCTCTCTCTCTCTCTCTCTCTCTCTCTCTCTCTCTATCTTCTCTCTCTCTCTCTCTCTCTCTCTCTCTCTCATCTCTCTTTCTCTCTCTCTCTCTCTCTCTCTCTCTCTCTCTCTCTCTCTCTCTCTCTCTCTCTCTCTCTCTCTCTCTCTCTCTCTCTCTCTCTCTCTCTCTCTCCGCATTTTCATTTTGATTCTTGGTTGTTTTTCTTCTTCACAATTTGTTGTTATAATGGTGATGGTGGTGTTTTTTCTTCTTTCCTTTTCACTTTTATATATGAGGGCTTTTATATATGAGGGCTGGATATTCCGGATGCAAACAGGCCTGCATAGTGCGTATTCTTTTCCCTCAATAGAAAAGGTTTGCTCATTCGTTCCGGTTCTCTTTCCCCCTCCTCTCTCTCTCTCTCTCTCTCTCTCTCTCTCTCTCTCTCTCTCTCTCTCTCTCTGCTTTTGGGCGATTTTAATATTGATTTACTAAAACCGCACAAAACGTGGCTAGAAACGTATGAATCCTTCAATCTTTCACAACTAATTGATAAACCGACAAGAGTCAGTGCCACCGCCCAAACGCTTATAGATCATATCTACTCATCTTCAACTAACACTATAATAGAGACATGTTCACCTACGTACGGCGCTATAGTGATCACTTCCCTGTCTGCTTTACGTGGTCAAAGCGAGGTGTCAAAATTCCAAAAAATTCCCATAAGCTAATAACTCGCAGATCCTTTGCTCGTTTTAAGAATGAAGCATTTCTTTCAGATTTAGCTCATTCCCAGTCATTGCGCTCTGTCTATCAATTTACTGATCCCGATGAAGCTTTTGAAATTTGGTACCACAGTTTCCTTAACATTTATTGATAAACACGCTCCTTTAAAAACAATGCGAGTAAGCTATAATTCTAGAAACCCTTGGATATCGAAAGATGTAGATGATGCCATCAATGAAAGAGAGTCGCTTTTGGCATCAGGAGATAAAGATAATTTTAAAAAGCAAAGAAATTTGGTTAATTCTATTAAACGATCTGCGAAGAGAACATACTTTAAAAATCTTATATCTACTAAATCTGATAGTAAATCAATTTGGAAAGCAATAAATCAATTAACCAATAAAAAATGTAAAGACTAAGAACCCATCTGTTAAATTATCGACAGAAGACATGAATAAACATTTTTGTAACATGGCCACCACAATAATAACATCAAATAGAACTTCAGAAAACAATCTAAATATTCTGCAGAACTTCTGTGATACTAAAAAAGTTAAAGAGTGTGCTGATATTCCGCTATTGAGTGTACACGAGGTTTTCAACACTCTTACCCACTTGAAACAGACAAACACGCGAGGCATTGATGGAATGATGCTAAGATACTGAAGTTATCTGCCCATGTAATTGCTGAAACACTCACATATGTCTACAACCTATGTATTTCAAAAAATCGTATTCCCAAAGCTTTTAAAGTAGCCAAAATAATACCAATCCACAAGTCAGGTGATTGCGAAGATCCTGCCAATTACAGGCCCATTTCTATTTTATCTACCCTATAATACCCTTTGGAAATGCACATAAATAAACATATTCTGAATCATTTCAATTCCTTTGACTTATTTCATCAAAACCAATCAGGGTTTAGAGCTAACCATTCGTGCCACACCGCTTTAACCAACCTGGTAGATCAGTGGCTTATTAATATTAACAACGATGAAATTACAGGTGTTCTTGCTGTTGATTTCATGAAAGCCTTTGATGTTGTTGATCGTAACCTCTTGCTAAAAAAACTAAAAATGTATGGCATTACTAATAACACCTTAGAATTCCTATCGTCTTTTTTTATCAGATCGAAAGCAAAGAGTCTTTCTAAATGAATCTGATTCCTGTATAAAGCCTGTTGATTTTGGCGTTCCCCAAGGTTCAGTCCTTGGCCCCATCTTATTTTCAAGATACATTAATGATCTGCCTCTTTTTCTTACAACTCCCACTGAAATGTTTGCAGATGATACGACTATATATACTAGTGATAGTAAAGTAGATAAGGTTTTTACTTGTTTACAGGACAATGTTGACAAACTAATTGAATGGTCTGAAATTAACCATATGAAACTACATCCCAAAAAATCTAAATACTTACTTTGTACTTATCATTACTAGACAAAAACGTCAAAATCTATGCCTTGGTTCTCATTCGCTCTATATCAATGGTGAAATCATGGAAGAAGTTGACCATCACAAGATACTCGGAGTTATTGCTGATAACAATCTCTCGTGGTCCTACCAGATATCTATGCTTTGCAAGCAAATATCTAAAAAAAAGTCTATCAGCTTTCCAGAATTAAACATTTTCTTGATTTCGACAGCCGTAAATTGTTTTTCAATTCTTATATCCAATCACATATTAACTATGCTTCTACACTATGGGATTCAGCTAGTGGAAAGAATCTAAAACCTTTATTTAGTTTGTACAGGCGTGGTCTTAAGTTGATCCTTCTGAAATCATCGTCCATTACTCATACAGACTATCAGCACCTAGGAATATTGCCTCTACAATGGAAACTTGAATATAACAAAGCCATTTTCATGTTTAAAATAATGTCTGATCGCGCTCCTCCTGCTTTAAAACAAAAATTTGATTTAAACATCGTCCGCAATCTTCCTAAAATCAAAGTACCTCTTCCAAGAGTTGATCTCTTCAAGACTAGTCTGTTGTATTCGGGCGGTTGTTTGTGGAATACGATTTTAGCTTCTTTTAATGTTCATTCCAGTCTCAATGTTTTCAAGAAAAACTACCATAAGCACCTTATGATCAAACATATAAACAACATCACATATTAATCTCTTATGTAGCTTCTGTTTTAAACGTTTATTCATGACATGGTTAATTTGTACATAAATCTTGTTTCTAAACATGAGGTTTTTATGTTGTTGCTTGTTTTTTGTTCACTTTAAGGGGGGGGGGGGGGGGGGGGAGAAGGAGGAGGAAGAGAGTAATTCCTTGTGTTTTGATGATGTCATACTCATTACATTTGTTTAGATTGATTTTTATTAGTCCGTCACCAAGACGGACTATTGCGATGGGCTGGTTTGTATTTTTGTTTGTTTGTTAGTCCGTCACCAAGACGGACTATTGCGATGGGCTGGTTTGTATTTTTGTTTGTTTGTTTTTGTTTGTTTGTTTGTTTGTTTGTTTGGGTTTTTTGGGGGGGGGGTGTTTCTGTCTGTCCCAAGGATATCTCCCGAACCGCTTGACCGAATCGCGTCAAATTTTGTGTGAAGGTGTGCCTCCTTAATAGGAAGAGATTGGCGCAAACCATTTTGCCGTCGTGATCTTGATCTTGACGTACGACCTTGAAAACCGAAAATCTATTTTTAGCCATATCTCGGGCACCGATCAACATAGGATGTTGAAACTTGGTAAGAAGGTGGTTTGGCTTATGCCCGTTCTGATGATGGCATACCGATCAAGGTCAAGGTCAAGGTCAAAAAGATCGCTGGAGCCTGAAAATCGGAGGGTCATTTTTTTTCTTCTCCTTCTGTCTGTCCCAAGGATATCTTTCGAACGGGTTGACAGAATCACGTCAAATTGTGTGTGCTGGTGTGTCACCATGAGAGGAAGGCATCCGCGCAAACCATATTGCCGTCGTGACCTTGACCTTGGCGTACGACCTTGAAAACCGAAAATCTTTCAGGGGCCATAACTCCCACACCGTTAGTGTTAGAGTCTTCAAATTTGGCATGAAGGTACTTTGGCTTATGCCCGTTCTGATGGTGGCATACCAATCAAGGTCAAGGTCACGGTCCGGGCGATCCGTAGGCCTTGAAAGTGGTAGGGGTCTACACATTGGGTTTTAAGCCATATTTTCCACATTGGTACTTGACAGAAGCGCTTCAGATTGTGTGTGGTACTGTATACCCTAGAGAAGAAAACATCCGAGCATAAATTATCACCATGCTGACCTTGACCTTGAAGTGTGACCTTGAAAACCGAAATTTCCTTCTTTGCGCTATATGTTTCTTCTTCAAGCTGTATCTCGTGACAATTTTGTGTCAGGATGTGACACTCTACGGGGTGTCGCAAGTGCGTGGCATTGCTGGTGACGGACACGTCTGCCGCTCGGCGACGCCCTTGTTTTTTTTAATTTTCAAAAAAAAAGAAAAAATCAATCACGTCAACTACAAACACAACTGCCATAAATATCAATAATGAAACCAGCACAAAAGACCACCCCGCCAACCCGAAGCGGATGTTTCGCTTATATAATGAAGAATTGTTGTTATAAACGATCTTCGCATCATAATATGTTACCTCCCCCCACCCCCCACCTCCTTTTTTTTTATAACGTTTTGCTCTGACATGACTAGAGCAAACAAAAGAACTACAACACGTACGGTTCCTTTGATTTGAATTTTTGTTTTCGTGTGGGGGTTAAAGTTACGAACGGTTGTAAAAACGGAGGAATCTGTAACTGTCAAAGCGTACAAAGGGTCCAACGTCAGCCACAAAAGAAGACAGACGATATTGTCTGCTTCAGTGAACGTCAATAAACACTGCCTGCCTGCCTGCCGCCCCTACCCCTAACACACACCCCCCCCCCCCACCCCCACCCCCCACGGGCGGGGGCAGATATGAGAGGGGTTTCCAGGGTCCCCCCCCCCCCCCCACCGCCCCTTTTGCCCCATGCATGTAACTTATACATGGGGAAAAAAGTAAGAACATGGTTCAATTTTTGCTCTAATAATCACTAAAGTGCAACATTTTCGGGGGCTTTGCCCCCTGAGCCCCCACAAGTCCATTAGATCTTAGCTCAGGACCTAGGAACTCCTATCCAACTCCGCTGGACTCCCCGTGGACCCCCCCCCCACCCCCCACCCCCACCCTACGAATCATTTGGTCCGGCCCTGACCTGACCCCCCTCCCACCCCCCAGTGACACACATATTATATATAGCAATGACACAAGGCTCCGATAGCTCTGACATACAGTTCAAACCTAGACGATGTATCCCAAAAAGGTGGTTTTAAAAACGAAAATTTATTTAATAATATACGAATACGAATGTTTTTATTCAGGGTAGAACAGATATAAAGCCGGGTAATTTTTTTTTCTTCCTTTTACAACATTGCCCTCAAACAAAAGAGATAACAATCAATGGAGAGAAAAAAAACGACGAACAGAAAAAAATCAACAACAGGGACAAACCTATACAAAGCAACATAACACAACAAGGCAAAACGCACATACAACAGCAATTCAACGAATTAGAACATAATGAATAAATAAATAAACAAACAAGGGCGTGTTTTTTCTTCTTTCCTTTTCACTTTTATATATGAGGGCTGGATTTTCCGGATGCAAACAGGCCTGCATATTCTTTTCCCTCCCCCCCCTCCCCCTAAAAGGGTTCGCTCATTCATTCCGGTTCTCTCTCCCCCCCCCCCCCCCCCCCCCCCCGCCCTCTCTCTCTCCCCCTCCCCCTCCCTCTCTCTCTCTCTCTCTCTCTCTCTCTCTCTCTCTCTCTCTCTCTCTCTCTCTCTCTCTCTCTCTCCTCTCCTTCTCCGCATTTTCATTTTGATTCTTGGTTGTTTTTCTTCTTCACAATTTCTTGTTAATGGTGGTGGTGGTGCTTTTTCTTCTTTCCTTTTTACTTGTATATAATTTTTATGAGGGCTGGATATTCCGGATGCAAACAGGCCTTATATGAGGGCTGGATATTCCGGATGCAAACAGGCCTTATATGAGGGCTGGATATTCCGGATGCAAACAGGCCTTATATGAGGGCTGGATATTCCGGATGCAAACAGGCCTTATATGAGGGCTGGATATTCCGGATGCAAACAGGCCTGCAT
>CM065686.1:8109949-8124949 GCA_017654935.2 Phymorhynchus buccinoides | reverse complement strand
CACATGTATGCATTTCCAAAATATGTGGTCAATACTATCTTTTTCTAAGCAACAGAAATTACATTTATCGTCGTTTTTTATTCCAATTTCTTTTAAAATAATATTTGTGCCTAAACATCTGTGTAATATTTTCAGCTGAAGCCATTTTAATTTGACATCTTGTATCTTATGGACATGCCAAAAACAGGATTTCCAATCGTGATATATTGAGAGTTTCATTTCCCATTTTTCACAGCATTTAGGAGGGATTTTGTTCTCAATTAATATATCGTAATACAGCTTGGAACCTTTATGAATCGAATAAAGTTTCCGGAGACAAAAAGTAGAGTTAATATATTTATTATCTTTAAGGGTAACCTTACACTTTTTAATATATTCTAATATGGCAGATTTATACCCAGCATGTGTGATGAAATCAATGTTAATGTTATATATATTTTTGAATTGTGCATAAGAGAGAATCTGTCCCTTATCATCAAAGAAATCAGCAACAAAATTAATATTTTTATTCATTAGATTTCTAGAAACGACGTATGTATTTCCAATCAAAATTATTTTATTATAGCAAATAGGTTCAGCTAATATTTCAGCAGATTTTTCAGGTGTACATTTGTAATAAAAAAAAACTTTGTACGCATCTATAACATCAGACCAAAATAGGTTATATCTTGGAAATTTATGCACAATTTCTGGGCCATACTTAGTGATAAGATGCCATTCAGGACAGTTAGCTGTTAATACATGTTTCCATTTATGAGTTGTAGATTCAGTTTTACGAATCCATGACAATTTCAAAGAAATTACAAATGTTTTTATCTCAGGTAGTCCAATACCTCCATTTTTAATACTTTTGTGTGCTGTTTTCCGGTTTATTTTATCTGGTTTCTTATTCCAGATGAATTTATAACAAATTTGTTGCAATGTCTGAATAAACATGTCTGGTGGGTTGGGCAGAAGCAACCAAAGATGTGTTAATTTCGAAAGTATAAGAGATTTTAAAATTGCTATCCTACCTAGTGGAGTAATCTGACGTTTCACCCATATCTTAAATAACTGTTTGATCTCTGCTAGCTTATCTGAAAAATTAATGTGTACACATTCTTTTAAATCGTTAGTGAACCATATTCCTAATAGTTTGAATTTTTGAGGGGTTCCAATCGAAACCTAAGTGTTCCATATATTTAATCTGAGAATTTTTTCTGCTACCTAACCAAATTGCACTAGTCTTGTTAGAGTTTACATGAAGACCTGAAACAGACCCAAACCTGAAAAGAACATCTGTACACGTTTCAAAAGATTTCCTATCGCCTGCAAGCAGAAATTCTGTGTCGTCTGCATATTGTGTAAGTTTATATTCATTATAATTCATTGTTATTCCTTTAATATCTGAATTTTCTCTTACCATTATCGCTAAAATTTCTACGCATAATATAAACAAATAAGGCGAGATGGGATCCCCTTGTCGACAGCCTCTCTTAATCTCAAACCAATTGGACACCTGACCATTAACTACAACACATGATTTGATGTTTTTATAAAAGGTACTAATCCACTTACAGACGTCTTTCTTAAAACCAAACGCTTTCAACACTTTATACATAAATCCCCAACCTATTGTATCGAAAGCTTTCTCAAAATCGATGTTTAGTAACATTCCAGGTACATTATGCTCATCTAGGTACGCTATTGTGTTGTAAATCAATCGAATATTGTCACCAATATATCTGTTTCTCATAAAACCAGTTTGGTCCTCATTAATTATGTTTGGCAGAACATTCTTAATACGATTTGCAATACAGGACGATCCAATCTTATACACAGCATTCAAAAGTGAAATGGGTCTCCAATGTTTAATATATTGTCGTGGTTTATTTCCTTTAGGAATACATACAATTATACCTTCTCTCTGTGGACATGACAGTTCTCCCTTTCTAAACCCAGCGTTTAAAGCTCTCACAACCAATATTCCAATTTTTTTCCAATTTTTTAAAAAAGAATTCAGTTGAGAAGCCATTAGTACCAGGGCTTTTGTTATTTTTCGGTTTTTTAAAAAACATCCGTGGCTTCTACAAGGGTAATTTCCCCTTCTAACTCATTGGCTTCTGAATCCGTTAGGAATGGAATGTCATTAACTAGGTCTTTAATTTCACATTCTTCTGCTTCAGATTCTGTGTAAAGCAATTGATAAAAGTTCTGAACTTCATGAATGATATCTTTCTGGGTTGTCAATACCTTATCTTGCTGATCTATTAATCTAGCCATATTCTTACTAACAAAATGCCGTTTTTTCGAGATTACAAAAATAATTACTAATTTTTTCTCCCTCAGCTATCCACCTAGCCCGAGACCTTAACAAAACACCTTCCATTCGTTTATCTCTGATTTGTTTTAACTGTTCTTTTTTAGTTTCTATAGCTTTTGCATCGTCTTCACCTATATTTCCTTTTGTTTCAAATCTACGAATGTCTATTTCTAACAGTTTTTCTTCTTCTTCCATTTTCCTCTTTTTCATTGTTGCATATGAAATCGTCTTTGATCTTAATTTCATGAGTAGAAAATCGAGAAAAATGTCATCGTCCACAGAGAAAAGTAACTCTTTGTCTGATGTATCGCCGACATTTTCATTTACAGCGTATTCTTCAATGACATTCTTTATTTCACTATTAATTTCGTCAGCATATGTTTTATCTTTTAACAACGAGGCATTAAATTTCCAAAAAGTGTTATGTTTGATATTTTCGTTAAATTTTAGTTTTAATAAGATACTGGAATGGTCCGACCGGTAACTACATTCAATATCTACAAAATCTACGTATGTAACAATTGGGTCTGAAATCAAAAAGAAGTCTAATCTAGCTTGCTGAAAAGGATTTACTCTTCGCCAAGTATAGGGGAAGACGGGGTAAAAAGCGCATGGGCGGGTAAGAAGCCCACCCCAATTATCTCTTGAAATGAAGCAAATTTCAGTCTCATTTTGCCCATGAGACGAGCGTTAATGTCTAGCATTCGTCTTATGGGCAAATTTGACTGAAATTTTCTTTATTTCATGAGATAATTGGGGTGGGCTTCTTACCCGCCCATGCGCTTTTTACCCCGTCTTCCCCTACCGTAAGCAATCAGGGTTTAGTTCTCGCCAAATATCATTTAAGTCTAGATCTTCAATCATATTTTCAACCTCTTCTTTTGCCTTTGGGTTATTAACATTTTTATAATTATGGTAGTCTTTTGTAGGATCAAGGACTAAATTAAAATCACCACCGATTATAACTATTCCACATTTTCTATTCCAAAGTTATGAATCTTTTGTTTCAGGTCCACATAAAACTCAGGGTTATCTCGATTTGGTCCATAGACGTTGACTAAAAGGAACTCTTTCTCATAAGTTTCAATCAATATTGTAATATAATTCCCAGACACATCTTTAGTAATTCGTTTTACTTTAAATTCAAAATTATTATTAAATAATATCCCAACCCCTCTAGCATTTGAAGAATAACTTGAAAAATAGGCTTGATACCCCCATTCAGCTAATACATTCTTTTCCATTTTTTGTTGAAAGTGTATGTCTTGTAAAAAATAAATTGAGTATTGTTTACTCCTTAGAAAATGAAAGAAGTCACGTCTCTTTTGAGAATCATTGAGGCCCTGGCAATTAACAGAAATAATTGATAAGTTACTATCCATTTTCAAATATGTCTCGTAAAATTAATGCTACGTAAACAGCCAATATAGATATGCAAAAAAGATAAGAGATACACACACATACAATCATATTGTACACAAAAAGGACAAGAAAAAAAAAACAAGACCCCCCAAGACCCCCCAAAAAAAACACTAAAAAAAGAAAAAATACACACACAAGTGTAACAAAATGAAAAAGAAAAAATATATAAGAAAAAATAACAATAAACAAATTTCTTTAGTTGACAATCACCGTTTTCGTAGGCGAGACAGACAGAGCTTCTCTTATTCTACATTATTTGACAGGGGTACAAAACAAATCAAACCAGCCAGGTTCAAAACCATAATTATCATCGAAAAAAAACATAATCTTTGGGCCTGTATTCACATTGAGACAGTACGGGACTCATCACCCTGACACCCCAGAAGTCCCTCCAAAGTCCTATCACACCCCACTATTCCAGAAGTCTCCAAGATACCCTGATGACGAACACCACACCATCCCAACGCCAACACAGGCCCTGGATACCAGGTTCATGTCTAACACCATAATTATCATCGACAAAAAACACACTGACATAACCTTACCCATAACCCCGCCAATCCCTTTGTATATTCACACACAAAAAATCGTCACAAGAGCAAGCTATTTACATTAACATTAGCAACAGTTCAATAAAATAACATTAGTGATGGTTTCAAGGTATTTGGATGACACTAGCAGTAAACAATGCAATAGACCATCAAATACAAACACAATTTAACCTGACCTTTTTCTCAGAAAAAAAAAGATTATTTCGAAAACATAGCATTTCTATGTTTGAAATGAGAACGGACCAGAGAGAGAAAAAATAAGAAAACATATGGCGTCCAAAACTATAAGTTATTCGAATCCTGATCTTTTAATTCATGATAAAACTCGTGCCAAGTTACATAAAGTGGAGGAAAGAAAAAGCACGTCTTTACTGACGCGTTTTTGTAAACACACACACACACACACACACACACCACACACGCACACGCACACACACACACACACACTCTCTCACACACATCTCATCACTCTCTCTCTCTCACTCTCTCTCTCTCTCTCTCTCTCTCTCTCTCTCTCTCTCTCTCTCTCTCTCTCTCTCTCTCTCTCTCTCTCTCTCCCTCCCTCTCAACCTGTGATGTTTTCCTCCCCCGCCCCCATCTATTTATCTTGTGTATGGGCTGATGACCTTCAAAATAAAATCATGTTTGAAGCGCATCCTTCTCTCTCCCCCTCCCTCCTACTCCACATATACACATATACATGTATGTTCGCGCGCGCGCTCGCACACGCACACGCACACGCACACACACACACACACACACACACACACACACACACACACACACACACACACACACACACACCCAATGTTCAATAACATGTGTGAAGCAGCTTCCAATCTTTCCCAACTTGTTAGATTTTTTGTATGTCCAGTACATTCGTTTTACTTCCATTTATAATGTCCGTAGCTAAGTGTCATGGATGGGTACAAGAAAAAGCAAGCAACGAATCCAACGAAATCTCAATGTTACATTCACCAAGGGGAAAAATCCAATCCATTTGTCAAAATCAGCAGAAGTACAATTAACACTAAGATATGAAAAGTAATAGCAATAATGCATATAACACGTCACCATCATAACCAACATTATTATTAACAATCTCATTAATATACATTAATACGCAACCATAATTGTATTAATCGCATTGCCGTGTGCACTCATCTACTATTATTAAATTCCTTTCTTCCTCTGCCAGAAATGAGCAAGGCAAGAGAGAGAGAGAGAGAGAGAGAGAGAGAGAGAGAGAGAGAGAGAGAGAGAGAGAGAGAGAGAGAGAGAGAGAGAGAGAGAGAGAGAGAGAGAGAGAGAGAGAGAGAGAGAGAGAGAGAGAGAGAGAGAGAGAGAGAGAGAGAGAGAGAGAGAGAGGTGGGGGGAAAGGCCGGTCCAACTATCTCTAGCTAATATTCATGGGTAATAGAGACTCACACAAAACCCGTCTTTTACCGCTAAGGCAGATCAGTCTACTGTAAAACCCAGCTTTTAAAGCATAAATACATGTTAAGCCTTCTCCTGTTCCGTATTTTAGGGGAGGGAGAGGGGGGGGGGGGGGGGAGGAAGAAAGAAAGAGTCGCCCCGTCATTTCAGTTCACATTATCTTTCTGACATTTTTTTTAGCGATATTCAATTTCCCGAACAAAACATCATGAGACTTGCAAACCCTCCGCTCAACACAAAAAAGTATCCACTGACATTTTCTCTTGGCGTTCACACCCATAAAAAGAAAAGAAAAGAAAAAAAGAAGCCTTTGGTCCACACCCACATTTCTCCTCTAATCCTATCTCCTACACACATAGTTCGTGTTTCACATAATTATTACTATCCATATTATCATTACCATATTCAATATTATTAATTATTATTATTACTATAAATATTACTCCGAGAATACATATCAAGTCACACACACAATTATGAATACACTCATGTTCAAAAATACGAATGTCCATTATATCTGTAATCATGCTAACACCCCTATACACACACATGCGCGCGCATATACACACATAGATACATACTCGCACTACCTCCACTACACGCACGCACATATGCATACACGCAAACACACGTATATCCGTGCGCTCAAACACACATCCCAGTGCGAATGTAAACTATGAATAAACTTGTGCTATAGACCATTCCACACGAATGCCTTGTACAAATGTCTTGCACACGTGAATGCCGTGTACAAATGAACATGCGCATACTTAGTGCACATATTATTATAGTGTTCGGTCTTTCTGACTGAATGAAACTCTTTGACCTTTAAATACTTTACTGCCATGTGGATGGGGAGGAGAAGTCACTATCAGACCCCTTCTCACCGGGTTGTGTCTGTGTGCTGTTCATTCCATCCTCCACCTCAGAAGGTTTCCCAGGCAATGAGTCGGGAATCGTCTCTCGCTCGGTGTCACCAAGATGGTGAGGATCACAACCTTCCCTGTCTTCAGAAGCTACCCGAGCTACGAGCACTAGATCTTCATTATCTCCCCCCGGTTGATGAGACTCGTCAACGCCACCGAAACCAGCTTTCCCCGAGCACGAAGGCCCTCCCTGCATGTCCTTATTGTTCTTAGCTACAACTCTGGAATTAGCGTCTAATAGCAGGCCTATAATTATGAGGTACATGAAAAATCAAAGGTGTTCACGTGGTAGACTAGTCATGAATTTGCCCCCTTTTCCTTTCTTTAGTATGTGTGTTCAAAACCTCTATCACCCCCACCCCCATTCCCGTTTTATCTGACCATGGAAACAAACGGTCCCAGTCTGGCCGGTTGTCTGGCTGTCTACCCACCAAAACTCTCTCTCTCTCTCTCTCTCTCTCTCTCTCTCTCTCTCTCTCTCTCTCTCTCTCTCTCTCTCTCTCTCTCTCTCTCTCTCTCTCTCTCTCTCTCTCTCTCTCTCTCTCTCTCTCTCTCTCTCCTTTGTCTTTATTTTTCTTCTTTTCTTTTGTTTTTATCTCTCTTCGACCTCTTCGCCCTTTTCAGTTATAATAATGGTCAGAACTGACCTTGACAATTATACTGGAAGAATGGAAGAAGAACGAACGAATAAGGAATTCTTCATTACATGTCTAGGGCGGGGCCCATTCCTCTCCTTTCACACCTGAGCCTCCCCTAACCAAAGTCGGTACAATAGTTCCCCACCTTCTGGAAGTTCTGTGCTTGTAACTTCCTCTAATCTGTCACTCTTTGACTGGCTGCCTTTTCCCTTTGCTTACTGTCATCTGCTATCTTTCTATCTCACTGGTCCATTCTCCTGCCCTTTTTTTTCTATAAATTCTTATAAAGATTTCTTCAGCCGAAGTCGGACATGCTGGGCCTAACTATTTCTTAGTTAGGCGCATAACGGCAGCATGACGCATCTACGCTCATGTGACAGGAAACTGTCTGAGCGAACGAAGAAGAAGAAGAAGATACGCAGTAACACCTGGGTAAAGTGAGGTGGGGTTTTTTGGTCGATCGCTCAGACAGTTTCCTGTCATATGAGCGCTGATGCGTCATGCTGCCGTTATAATGCGCCTAAGTATGGCATGTTTAAGCCCAGCATGCATGTCCGTCTTCCGCTGGAGAGAATCTTGGTAAGAATTTCAAGAACAAACACAGGATAACGGGACCAATCTTTATATTAAGTCAGAAAGACAGTAGATGACAGAAAATCTTGGTAAGAATTTCTATAACAAAGACAGGAGAACGGGACCAATCTTTATATTAAGGCAGAAAGACAGTAGATGACAGAAAATCTTGGTAAGAATTTCTATAACAAAGACAGGAGAACGGGACCACTCTTTATATTAAGGCAGAAAGATGGTAGATGACAGAAAATCTTGGTAAGAATTTCTAGAACAAAGACAGGAGAACGGGACCAATCTTTATATTAAGGCAGAAAGATGGTAGATGACAGAACATTTTGGTAAGAATTTCTAGAACAAAGACAGGAGAACGGGACCAATCTTTATATTAAGGCAGAAAGATGGTAGATGACAGAAAATCTTGGTAAGAATTTCTAGAACAAAGACAGGAGAACGGGACCAATCTTTATATTAAGGCAGAAAGATGGTAGATGACAGAACATTTTGGTAAGAATTTCTAGAACATTATTAAAGGCAGGAGAATGGGACCAATAAGGCAGAAAGATAGGCCCTATAGTAGATGACAGAAAGCTAAGGGAAAAGGCAGAGTCAAAGAGAGTGATAGATTAGTGGAAGTTACGAGCACAGAACTTCCAGAAGGTGGGGGAACTATTTGTAGGCCCTACTGGAAGACACCCCCCCCCTCCCCCCGTATCCCCACGGGGAGGATGGAGCAATGAAAATTGTAGTAAAGTGTCTTTCCCAAGGACGCAGCACCAACTCAAAATGGGAATCGATTTATCCAATCGATTATGTCACCCCCACATAAATGGATAGAAACATGCGCGCGCGCGCACACACACACGCACACGCACACACGCACACGCACACACGCGCGCACAACACACACACACACACACACACACACACACACACACACACACACACACACACACACACACACACACACACACACACACATTGACAAATCCTTGTCGTTGATAATGAATACTTTGTGGGGATAATTATGGTCCGCGCAACTGATTGGATTTGTTCTGTAGGAGAGACAGAGAAAACACAAATGCATACAGAGAAAAAGGCACAGAGACACTCTCTCTCTCTCTCTCTCTCTCTCTCTCTCTCTCTCTCTCTCTCTCTCTCTCTCTCTCTCTCTCTCTCTCTCTCTCTCTCTCTCTCTCTCTCTCTCCTCTCTCTCACATACCCAAAGAGAGGATACAAGATTTTAATTCAAACTAACTAATAGTTCCCCCACATCAGTTCCGGAAGTTCTGTGCTTGTAACTTTCTCTAATTAATCTGTCGCTCTCTTTTCTCTTTGCTTAGGGGAAGACGGGGTAAAAAGCGCATGGGCGGGTAAGAAGCCCACCCCAATTATCTCATGAATAAAGACAATTTCAGTCAAATTTGTCCATGAGACGAATGCTAGACATTAACGCTTGTCTCATGGGCAAAATGAGACTGAAATTTGCTTAATTTCATGAGATAATTGGGGTGGGCATCTTACCCGCCCATGCGCTTTTTACCCCGTCTTCCCCTACTGTCATCTACTATTTCTGCCTTACTGGTCCATTCTTAAATTCAAACTAACTAATAGTTCCCCCACATTCCGGAAGTTATGTGCTTGTAACTTCCTCTAATTAATCTGTCGCTCTCTTTGACTCTGCCTTTTCTCTTTGCTTACTGTCATCTAGGGGAAGACGAGGTAAAAAGCGCATGGGCGGGTAAGAAGCCCACCCCAATTATCTCATGAAATGAAGCAAATTTCAGTCTCATTTTGCCCATGAGACGAGCGTTAATGTCTAGCATTCGTCTCATGGGCAAATTTGACTGAAATTTTCTTTATTTCATGAGATAATTGGGGTGGGCTTCTTACCCGCCCATGCGCTTTTTACCCCGTCTTCCCCTACTATTTTTGCCTTACTGGTCCATTCTCCTGCCTTTGTTTTAGAAACTCTTAAAAATATTTTATCTAGCCGAATACGGGGTCGACATGCTGGGACTAACTTAGGCTACGACTTCTTAATAATTAGACGCAGAACGGCAGCATGACGCATCTACGCTCATTATAACAATAAGTTGTCTGGGCGATCAACAAAGACAAAGAAAGAAAACCAAATAATTAGCGCAATAAAATAGACAGAACAGCTCAAATATTCAAATAGGGTTAGGGTAGTTCGCTTTTACAAAGAAAAGAAATAGTATTCTACACTGTGACGCACGCACGCACGTACATATACACACCGCTCACACACACACGCGCGCGCGCGCGCACACACACACACACACACACACACACACACACACACACACACACACACACACACACACACACACACACACACACACACACACACACACACACACATACATACACACACAGCCCATACACACGTACACAACATAAAAAACAAGACAAGATTAGTATTCGCCAATTGGGGTAAAACCGGCAAATGTATATGTCACAGTAGAAATCGGAATCCAGTACGATTCGGAATCCTACTAGTACAAATCGGAATTCCGATTTCTACCTACTTGTACAAATCGGAATTCTAATTTCTACTGGCTTTTTTCTAGTACAAATCGGAATTCTGATTTCTACTAGTACAAATCGGAATTCCGATTTCTACTAACAGCCAGTAGAAATCGGAATCCAGTACGATTCGGAATCCTACTAGTACAAATCAGAATTCCGATTTCTACTGGGTTTTTTCCAGTACAAATCGGAATTCCGATTTATAATAACAGCTAGTAGGAAATGGAATGCAGCACAAATTAGAATCTACATATTTTAGCAATTGTAAAAGAAGAAAAAACCCAAAAGACAGGGCGTAATCAAGTAAATCAAGTTTGCAGCTCTGCTGCGACAAATCAGTTGTTCAGTCAATTGGTGTTTCAACTTTGTCAGAGAGAGTACACCAGTGGCAGTATTTACAACTAAATTCAACGAAGCAAAGGTGGAGGATCAGAAGAATAAATTGTATTCCCTTTTGGACGAAATGCTTGTCAGTAGTGAGTGCTCCCCGTGGGGATATCAGGGGGTCTTTTGCATGAGTAGTTCCCCACCTTCTGGAAGTTCTGTGCTTGTAACTTCCTCTAATCTGTCACTCTCTTTGACTTTGACTTTTCCCTTTGCTAACTGTCATCTACTTATCTTTCTGCCTTACCGGTCCATTCTCCTGCCTCACGAAACACTTTCAAAAACATTTCCTCCAGCCGAAGTCGGACTTGCTGGGCCTAACTATTTCTTAGTTAGGCGCATAACGGCAGCATGACGCCTCTGCGCTCATAATTGACAGGAAACTGTCTGAGCGATCGAAGAAGAAGAAGAAGAAGAAGTAGTGAGTGGGAGAGAGAGAAAAAACCGGAAGGTGTGTGTGGGTGGGTGGGTGGGGCGGGGGGTATGGAGATCAGAGAGAAAGAGAGAGACAGAGAGGGAAGGTAGGGAGGGGGCATAACAATAAATGTTATTAGTGTGTGTGTGTGTTTGCGCAATAACGTAGCTCATGAACTTTGATTTCCCTTGCAATTTTGTTTCTTTTCTTATAATATTGTAATATTGTTTCAAATTTTGTGGTTATGAACAGGGCTTTGCTTAAATGATATTATTTTATGTATAATTGATTTGATTGTAGTGAGTCTTATGTGTATAATGTTAGCTTATTTGTGTTTTATTGTCTATGTAAAGCGCTTTGAGCTCCCTGCAAAGGGAATAAAGCGCTATATAAATGTTCAGTATTATTATTATTTGATCTATAGGAGAGACAGTCATGAATATCAAAATAATACAACAACAACAAACAAAAGAAAAATACAAACAGTAAATCAGAGAGAGAGCTTTAGACAATTCGACATTTGTATTGTCATTACCAAAACAACTGTCTGATGACAAGGGGGTGGCAAAATATATCAACTTCATAACAAATAACAAATAGAAAGCACACAAAAATCATCATGCAACAAAAAGAAAGAAATAACACCACGTGACAAGTCCGAAAAAGTAGAAATCATACTCTCATTCCGTGTATTTGGCCTACGTGTTGACTCAACTTCTCTTTTCTAACAACCTTCCATACATACACGCACGCACGCACACAACGCACACCAACGCACGCACGCACGCACACACACACACACACACACACACACACACACACACACACACACACACACACACACACACACACATACTACACACTACACACTACACACACACACACACACACACACACACACACCTTCTACCTTCTAATCAAGAAAAAGCAGAAGCGTTTGTTGATATGTTTGCAAATTACAGTAGAACTACTGGATTATCTGCTGAAAATAGACAATATAGAGAAAATGAAGAGAAAAATAAGACCACGACAGATGAAGATAATAACAAGCCCACAATAAAAAGTTATGTGAATGCCGATATTACTCTAGATGAAGTTAAAGAATGTATTCTACATCTTAGTAAAAACAAAACATCTGTTGGATTAGATGGAATATCGTATGAAATGTTAAGGCATTTACCACATAATGTCATCAGTTTTTTTACATGTAATTTTTCAGAAATGTTGGGCTGATGGAGAAATGCCCCTTATCTGGAAACATTCAATTGTTATTCCTATACATAAGCAAGGCAAGCCCAGGTCTGATAGAAACAGCTACAGACCCATCTCGTTGACGTCTCATGTATGCAAACTTATGGAAAAAATCGTATTAAATAGATTAATTCATGTCTGTGAAAAACAAAGCATTATACCTAATAATCAAGCAGGTTTCCGAAAAGGCCGGTCTACTACAGAACACCTAGTAAAACTCACGACACAAATCAAGCAACAGTTTGCAAGGCGAAAAAATATTCTTGCAACCTTCTGTGATGTGAAAAAAGCTTACGACCAAGTATGGCACTATCGACTATTACAAAAACTTCAAAATCACAATGTTACAGGTAATATGTATAACTATATAGAAAATTTCTTATCAGATAGATTTATACAAGTAAGAGTTGGAAGTACATATTCAAATCCCAGAGAACTTCAGATGGGTCTTCCACAAGGTTATGTTATTTCACCTATCTTGTTTAATATATTGATAGCAGATCTACCAAATAATATATCTAAAGACACAGTCTTAGCTCAGTACGCAGACGATATCTGCATGTGGATGAAGGTAACAATGAAGCGTAAAACTCCACTTAGATCCTTGAACTATACCAAAAAACTATATCAACGTGAATTAGATAAAATAAATACATTTATGAAAGAAAATGGTTTAACTTTATCATTAGAAAAAACACATATAGTACTTTTTAATTCGGGATGCAACCCAGAAAAACTTCCAGTTTTTACCATCAATGGCACAGTAATCAATTATACGCAGAGTGTGAAGTTTCTGGGTGTTTTCCTTTCATCAAAACTTACTTGGAATCAACATATAGATTACATATTAAACAAAGCAAGAAAGGCTTTAAATTTTCTCAAAATTATAAGTAAACAGCGTTGGGGACAAGATACAAAAGCGCTTCTATGTCTTGCTAATTCTCTTGTACGATCTCGATTAATTTATGCTCAGGAAATTTTCTTTAGTGCTCCAAAATATTTGTTAAGCAAACTACAATGTATCGATTGTAAAGCCTTTAAACTGGCACTTGGGGTACCAACCCATGCTTATAATCTAGGATCATATAAAGAAGCAGGTATTCTACCTCTCGATGAATATCGAAAGCTTTCTGCTGCAAAATTTGTATTAAAATCAACAGTATATGACACATTTTGTAAAGAAGAAGTTAAGTTAGATACTGAACATGATTTTGTTAAAAGAGCTAAAACAATTCAATCTTTGCAACCAATTAATTCCTTTGTCTCCGATATTATTAATTGTAAAGAATTAAAAAATAAAGAAATTGCAGCTAAGCCATCTTTTTCGCCAGTACCGCCTTGGGAACAAATTAAACCTGCTTTTGATATTGATCATACAGATGTTAACAAAAGTCAATCTCCAAACATATTAAAAAACTTAGTTAATTTACATATGGAAAGTTGTTATAGTGGATGCATTAAAATATACACAGATGGGTCTGTTCTTCAAAATGGGAATACAGGAGCAGCATTTGTAATACCCTCGTTAAAAATAGAGAAACGATATTATATAGGTAAATATTATTCCATTTTTACTGCAGAATTGTTAGCTATTTTAATGGCATTACAATATACCGCAGAATTACCTATAAATGCTTGTAAAATATTACTTTGTGTAGATTCGAAATCAGCATTACAAGCTATTAAAGGTCAAAATGTTAACATACGCCTTGAAATGATATTAGAGATCAAACATTTAATTAATCAATTATCGAGTAAAGACATTAGTGTAACTTTTTATTGGGTTCCCTCCCATTGTGGAATATACTCAAATGAATTGGTTGATCGAGCAGCTAGAAGTGCAGCACGTAATTCCGAGGGAACGATTCATCTTAATGTGAATTTAGATCTGCATGAATATTATAAACATATTGAAAAATTATCCAAAGAAAATTTTGACAGCATGTTAATGACTTCAGACAGTCAATATTCACGCTATTGTATAAAAGGCTCAAGTACAATGAATTCCTACTTAATTTTAAAACAGCTCAAAGATACAAGTTTAAGACAAATCGTATCTTTGATGCTTAAACTTCGTTTAAATGCTTTTAAAACAAAATTTTCTAAAGATGTTAACTGCATATGTGGAAATCAAATATCTATAAATCATTTGCTCCTATATTGTCCTAGAATTAAAGAACAAATCAACAAAACTGATGGTGAATTGCTGAACCATCAAACGCCTTTAACCATTGAAAAAATATTAAACAACTTTAATCTCCTTAAAAGTTTTTCAGAAATCCTGCACATAAGTCCTGTTGGTATTTTTCTTTGAGTTACTAATTAATTGTTGGCTTAAATTGTGTTATTATATTTTTGTTGTTAGCCATTTATAAATTAAGACACACTTGTTTAACTCTTCATGTTACATAAGTCAGTTTGAAATGTTACTGTATGTCCCCCACTTCCTCCCATCTTATATATTTGTTAATGTAATTTTTATATGCACTGTTAGATTTGTATGAATAGATGTGTAGGGAAAACACATAAATAATACTACCATCCACGCACT
>CM065686.1:8077449-8104949 GCA_017654935.2 Phymorhynchus buccinoides | reverse complement strand
CGAAGGTTTGTGTATGTGTGTGTGTGTGTGTTGTGTGTGTGTGTGTGTGTGTGTGTGTGAGAGAGAGAGAGAGAGAGAGAGAGAGAGAGAGAGAGAGAGAGTGAGTGAGTGAGTTGCATATGTGTGAAAGTATGTAAAAACAAACTAATGGGTGGCATACGTGTATGCTTGTACTTAGGTAATGTGCTAACAAGATAAATTAAAAAACAAACATTGGCTTGGAGGGGGAGTGGTGGAGTGGAGGGGGTAGTATGTTTGTGCAACTTTTTTTTTAATGTATGCATCATTTTATTGGAATTGTAAAGCGCTTAGAGTTTACAGAATAAGAGATCTAGAAATTGTACTAATAAATAAATAGATAAATAAATAAGTAAACCAGTGGCTTGTAATACCATCTTCTGCTGCGTTCCAAGGCCATAATGGGTAAGGTACGTATGTATCCGATTTTCAGTTTCCATTGGTTCCCTGCTGCGTGCAAGATTTCGGAGGAGCTGAAAGGAGAAAATTGGGAAGATTTAAACAAAAAAAGGCAGGAGAATGGGCCAATAAGGCAGAAAGATAGTAGATGACAGTAAGCAAAAGGAAAAGGCACAGTCAAAGAGAGTTAAATATTAGTGGAAGTTACAAGCACAGAACTTCCAGAAGGTAGAGGAACAGATTAATTGGGGGAAAGACCCCCCGGTATCCCCACGGGGAAGTAATACCATCTTGAAACAAATGGCTTGTGAAATCTTTCTGAATTCACGGGATTGCAAATCTCCCTCAAGATTGGTGGGACCTTCCCTCCGTGGGGATACCGGGGGATCTTTAGTACAAATAGTATCCCCACCTTCTGGAAGTTCTGTGTTTGTAACTTCCTGGAACCTGTCACTCTCTATGACTCTGCCTTTTCCCCCTTTGCTTCCTGTCATCTACTATCTTTCTGTCTTACGGGTAGTTTCCCAGGGACAGGCCGTCACACGTAGGGGCTTGGGTTTATAGGGAAGACGGGATAAAAAGCCCATGGGCGGGTAAGAAGCCCATGCCAATTATCTCATGAAATAAAGCAAATTTCAATCAAATTTGGGTAAAAAGCCCATGGGCGGGTAAGAAGCCCATGCCAATTATCTCATGAAATAAAGCAAATTTCAGTCGGCATGGGCTTCTTACCCGCCCATGGGCTTTTTACCCCGTCTTACGCTATTTTTGAGTTTTTGCCTTAAATAGGCGATCATCATCTTCGCTGTAAATATGACTGGACAGTGACTTGACCCCTACCTCTCGCCGTTTACCTGAGTGACAGAAGAAAGAAAGAAAGGAAAGAAAGGACAGAGAAGAAAGCCTACAACAGTGGACAAGGAACAGAGAAGTCTGAGAAGAGTCTTGGAAGAAGACGAGAACGAGTGAGAAGATAGCAAGAGGGTCCCTGGAAGAAGACGAGAACGAGTGAGAAGATAGCAAGAGGGTCCCTGGAAGAAGACGAGAACGAGTGAGAAGATAGCAAGAGGGTCCCTGGAAGAAGACGAGAACGAGTGAGAAGATAGCAAGAGGGTCCCTGGAAGAAGACGAGAACGAGTGAGAAGATAGCAAGAGGGTCCCTGGAAGAAGACGAGAACGAGTGAGAAGATAGCAAGAGGGTCCCTGGAAGAAGAAGAGGACGAGTGAGAAGATAGCAAGAGGGTCCCTGGAAGAAGAAGAGGACGAGTGAGAAGATAGCAAGAGGGTCCCTGGAAGAAGACGAGAACGAGTGAGAAGATAGCAAGAGGGTCCCTGGAAGAAGAAGAGGACGAGTGAGAAGATAGCAAGAGGGTCCCTGGAAGAAGAAGAGAACGAGTGAGAAGATAGCAAGAGGGTCCCTGGAAGAAGACGAGAACGAGTGAGAAGATAGCAAGAGGGTCCCTGGAAGAAGACGAGAACGAGTGAGAAGATAGCAAGAGGGTCCCTGGAAGAAGACGAGAACGAGTGAGAAGATAGCAAGAGGGTCCCTGGAAGAAGAAGAGAACGAGTGAGAAGATAGCAAGAGGGTCCCTGGAAGAAGACGAGAACGAGTGAGAAGATAGAGTGAAGAGGGTCCCTGGAAGAAGACGAGAACGAGTGAGAAGATAGCAAGAGGGTCCCTGGAAGAAGAACGAGTGAGAAGACGAGTGAGAAGATAGCAAGAGGGTCCCTGGAAGAAGAAGAGAACGAGTGAGAAGATAGCAAGAGGGTCCCTGGAAGAAGACGAGGACGAGTGAGAAGATAGCAAGAGGGTCCCTGGAAGAAGAAGAGAACGAGTGAGAAGATAGCAAGAGGGTCCCTGGAAGAAGACGAGAACGAGTGAGAAGATAGCAAGAGGGTCCCTGGAAGAAGAAGAGTGAGAAGATTGCAAGAGGGTCCCTGGAACGAGTGAGAAGATAGCAAGAGGGTCCCTGGAAGAAGACGAGAACGAGTGAGAAGATAGCAAGAGGGTCCCTGGAAGAAGACGAGAACGAGTGAGAAGATAGCAAGAGGGTCCCTGGAAGAAGACGATAACGAGTGAGAAGATAGCAAGAGGGTCCCTGGAAGAAGACGAGAACGAGTGAGAAGATAGCAAGAGGGTCCCTGGAAGAAGACGATAACGAGTGAGAAGATAGCAAGAGGGTCCCTGGAAGAAGACGAGAACGAGTGAGAAGATAGCAAGAGGGTCCCTGGAAGAAGACGAGAACGAGTGAGAAGATAGCAAGAGGGTCCCTGGAAGAAGACGAGAACGAGTGAGAAGATAGCAAGAGGGTCCCTGGAAGAAGACGAGAACGAGTGAGAAGATAGCAAGAGGGTCCCTGGAAGAAGACGAGAACGAGTGAGAAGATAGCAAGAGGGTCCCTGGAAGAAGAAGAGAACTGGAAGAAGACGAGAACGAGTGAGAAGATAGCAAGAGGGTCCCTGGAAGAAGAAGAGAACGAGTGAGAAGATAGCAAGAGGGTCCCTGGAAGAAGACGAGAACGAGTGAGAAGATAGCAAGAGGGTCCCTGGAAGAAGACGAGAACGAGTGAGAAGATAGCAAGAGGGTCCCTGGAAGAAGACGAGAACGAGTGAGAAGATAGCAAGAGGGTCCCTGGAAGAAGACGAGAACGAGTGAGAAGATAGCAAGAGGGTCCCTGGAAGAAGACGAGAACGAGTGAGAAGATAGCAAGAGGGTCCCTGGAAGAAGACGAGAACGAGTGAGAAGATAGCAAGAGGGTCCCTGGAAGAAGACGAGAACGAGTGAGAAGATAGCAAGAGGGTCCCTGGAAGAAGAAGAGAACGAGTGAGAAGATAGCAAGAGGGTCCCTGGAAGAAGACGATAACGAGTGAGAAGATAGCAAGAGGGTCCCTGGAAGAAGAAGAGAACGAGTGAGAAGATAGCAAGAGGGTCCCTGGAAGAAGACGAGAACGAGTGAGAAGATAGCAAGAGGGTCCCTGGAAGAAGAAGAGAACGAGTGAGAAGATAGCAAGAGGGTCCCTGGAAGAAGAAGAGGACGACGACAGTGAAGGCCTGGGGGAGGTGCTGGAGAGTCATCCGCCTGGGAGGGACTGGGGAGCTGTGTCCCTGCTGTCGTCACTTGCTTGTGCGTCTCCTGTTACCACCAGCGATATGCCGCTGGTTTCTGTTGCTGTGGGGAATCTGGATCACGTTGGGCTGGGCTCCACGTCAGCCTGGATGTCTGACGGTCTCTGCTGCGGACTCACGGGAACAGCCGAGTCTGGAATCTGACAGGACATGTGTGGAATCGTCGAGGATTCATGAACTTGTCAAGGATGACCCTTCTGGGAGGATTCCGGTTGTGAGCTACTGGGGTGGGTGGGGGGGTGATTGAGAGAGAGAGAGAGAGAGAGAGAGAGAGAGAGAGAGAGAGAGGAATTCTAGAACAAAGGCAGGAGAATGAACCAATAAGTCAGAAAGATAGTAGATGATAGAAAGCAAAGGGAAAAGGCAGTCACAGAGAGTGGCAGATTAGAGGAAGTTACAAGCACAGAACTTCCAGGTGGGGAATTATTTTTTTACGAAAGATCCCCCCCCCCCCCCCGGTATCCCCACGGGGAAATCTGCGTTCATATGGCAGGAAACTGTCTGAATTCTTCAGAAAATGCAGATAATTATCGCAAGCACACAAGGAAACAGGCAAACATGAGATTTAGTCATTATCATTCAGAAAGACACACACACACACCTGCTCACAGACACACACATACTCAAACACACAGACACACAACACAGTGACAGCGCCTCTAAAAAACACACCAAAACGAACACTAATATGCCATCAATGACGTTTATTTATTTCAAAAGTCATCCTTTTTGTTTTCATCAACAAAGTTCCCAGATGAAAGATGTGACTGAGAAAGCATAAAAGATGAAAGATGAAAGATATGACTGAGAAAGAGGGGAAGAGCAAAGAAGAAGAAAAAGACATAAGACAGAGGGACAGACAAGACAGACAGGCATGGCTTAATTTCATTGCACAAGCATACAGCATAGTATGCCAGACCTGTTTACCCCCCCCACAAGTCTCGAGTAGTCTGGATAGCTGAAATGAGTAGTTTTGGGTGCAAAATATGTAGTTTTATTCATTAAACCATCAAACAATGTTCACTGAAAACGAGTAGTAAAGAGCATTATTATCAATTTTGGAGAGTAGTAGAGGTCCAAAATGAGTAGAATGCTACTCGAAAAGAGTAGAGTAAACAGGTCTGGTATGCCGTATGAAGCCCAAGATAACTAGAGATATTCACTGTGAGATAAAATGGTAAAGCAAATCAATTTATGCATTAACTCAAAATACCAATCTACAAATGGATATATAGGTAGATATCCACAAAACAATGGTTAACAAGATCCTGAACATTTTTTCATGTTTTCTGTCCACAGTTCTTATTTTCAACCAATCACTCAGGCATTATATAATAAGATTTTTTACAGTTCAAGATTGTATCATTCTTCTCAAGGACTTTTTGGAAATATTGGAAACACACACACACACACATGCTACACCTCTTCAGTCAGAAAGACAAATAAGCCAGATGTGCGCTGCCGATCGGCTAGCAACGATAGAGAGAAATGGTTGTAAGAAATGGTCATACAAATTACAATCAATGCAGAGTTATTATGTTTGTTGATGTACCTTGGCTAAAAGACTCCAGGGATCATCTCAACAGCCGAAGCTCCTGAACACTATGGTACAAACGCATCAGCTAGGGATGAGAACATTACGCGTGTGACCGTTTTCGATCACCCCGCCATGTAGGCAGCCACACCCCGGTTTCGGGGGAGAGTTATTATGATAATACTCAGCTCGTCACAAATCCCTCTAGCTGTTAGAAAACTAGACACTGGTCAAATGCAAAATTATATGAACATGAACACGGCCCGGAAGCCATTTTTTGAGCAAAAACTCACGACTCGTCACTCGCAGGGCTGCCTACCCCCTGTTTAGTTTCCAGGGACAAACTGCTTAAAAACTAGAGACAATCTGCTTAAAAACAAGGGACAAACTGCTTAAAAATCAGGGACAAACATCGCGATGTCATGCATCAGGGTCAAAAACAAACATTAACTTTTCATCATTTCCTGCTGTAGCTAAAGTTTTGTGATTCTGGATCGTTTTGTAGTCTTCTAATCTATGTACTGATGCTTTTCGGCACCAACCTGCTTCAAGAGTCAAGATCCTCTGGTGTTCAGTAATCTATTGTGTAACAAGTCCATACAGAAATGTTCAACGTTGTCTATTGTTTTGGATGTTCCTGTGTTAAACAGTAAACTAAGGTCAGCTAACAAGATATTGTGTAACAAGTCCATACAGAAATGTTCAACAGTGTCTATTGTTTTGGGTGTTCCTGTGTTATAAGGTCAGCTAACAAGATATCGTGTAACAAGTCTATACAGACATTTTCAACGGTGTCTATTGTTTTGGATGTTCCTGTGTTAAACAGTAAACTAAGGTCAGCTAACAAGATATTGTGTAACAAGTCTACACATAAATTTTCAACGGTGTCTATTGTTTTGGGTGTTCCTGTATTCAACAGTAAGGTCAGCCAACAAGACATTGTGTAACAAGTCTACACAGAAATTTCCAACGGTGTCTATTGTTTTGGATGTTCCTGCGTTAAACAGTAAGGTCAGCCAACAAGACAAATGACTGCTTGACAAACTTTCGATTAACCCTTTCTCCGCCAGCCATTTTTCAGCACAAAAAACACACCATTAAGCTTAACTGGGTAGAGATGAAAAAAAATCTGCAACATTGCAAATTCCTCTGACGTGTATAACATTAGTCCTTTCCTTACCTCCCAAAATTAAGAAAATAGGGTCTTCGGATAACAGGCCCTGGTTTGATGTAGTTTTAGTGACATGGGTGTTAAACCATTGTAGTGCAAAAATGTGACATTGGCAGTGAAAGGGTTAAACTGTTTCAAGGGACACCAGAGAGAATGGTGGATTCCAGGGACATTTTTAACAGTTTTCAGGGACAAATACCCCTTAGGGGGGATGGTAGACAGCCCTACGCGAGGCCACTAGCGTAGCTAACCTAGGGGCTAGCTTTGCTACGAAATATGTGGCGAGTAATGAAACGCCTTTCTACTCCTTGAGGTCAGATATACTTCTTCCATTTCTTTTGCATTTGACCATTCTCAACCACCCTTGAAATCACAAAGTTGAAATTTCTTACTTTTTCTCCCACTTTTCGTTACTATGTTGAGCGGCCAGATTTGTTTACCCAAAAAAAATTAATTAAATTCACTGGAATAGTAATTTAGTATTCCTTTTACTATTTTATCAGGTTTTTTTTCTTTCATTAGTGATTCATAGCACATTTTCAGATGCTTTTCTGGAAAAAACAACAACAAAAGAACAAAAGCAAAAAAACAACAAACCCAACAACAAATCATAGCTGTAAATATCCAAAGTCCCAACATTGCAGTTTTGCTCAGAAAAAAAAAGGGAAAAAAGATTTGAACCATTTGAACAAAACTGCAATATGAGCATGACTAAAAGGCAGATTTGCCACACACAAAATATAAAAACCTCTCAGCTGTGCAAAAGTTCAAACAAAAATGAAAGGACAGTGAAGAGGTCGCAAGGCCTTATGTCCTAACTACCTGACCTGACCTGACCAGTGCAGTACTTTATCAAGTATCAAACAAGAAAAGGGATTCACACACATGTACACACATACATTCATGAACTGCCCTTTAACACAATATTCAGACCTGGAACTACCATTAAAAAAGAAATCATACACATGATCTACATGTTTAGATGACAGATTCCATGGAAGCAGGACACTACGCACATTATTCTTAAAGGTGGACCCTGACGGATGAGTTTTTGCAACACGTTGAGATCACCAGAAAGACAGCCTTTTCAAGGATCGGAACACTCGCTTTGCTCTGGTTTCCTAGAAGTCAAAACGGCAATTCCTCCTTAGCGGAGGTGCCGGAGAGAAGCCATTTTGGATGGGGGCCAAACCCACTGTGGTTTAAGCTTTTTCTTTTTTGCAGTGCAGTAAAAAAAAGAAAGAAGCTATTTCCTTTGTTGTGAGCGAAACTCTTTTAGATAAACTGCATACGTTTTTTAAATAAAAAGGCTTGTATTGTGAAAAAAAACGTGCAAACAATTTGGTCGCCATTACAAAAGAGACGGTACACGCCTTCTCTTTCAGTGAAAGAATTTGACTTCCAGCACCTCCGCCAAGGATAAATCGCCAATTTGACGGTTTGATTTCTAGGAAACCAGAGCAAAGTGAGTGTTGCGATCTCTGTAAATGGTGTTTTCATGGTGATCTCGACGTGTTGCTTGCAAAAACTCATCCATCAGGGTGCCCCTTTAAAGAAAAGTCTTTAGAAAGCGACAACTCAATAAAATGTATAAACAATCATCACAGAATGACCGACCATGGATTTTCAATTCAAGTAACAAACGATGACTTTGACAGATCTTAGTCTGATAACAAAGGAATTTTATCCACTACTGTACAGTACTTAACAAAAGGACAACATTTTCACAAGCACCTAAAATACTTTGAACAGACTCTACCATCCTACCTCTCAAGTGCTCTCCAAACTGACACTCCTTCTCGCTCACTCTGATCTTCCCATGCCAAACAGTTGAAAGTTCCTAAAGTGAATTTAAAGTCTTTTGGACAACGCAGTTTTAGTTTTTGCACCCCCACTGTCTGGAACTCCTTGCCTGTTCACCTCCGTCACAATTCAGCACTTCCCGCTTTCAAAACCCAAATGAAAACTCACTCGTTTCAAAGAGCTTTCTCTCTGTAACTTTTCACATTAATTAGACAGACCTGTTTAGCCCCTAAACAAGTCTTTGGTAGTCTGGATAGCTGAAATGAGTAATTTCGGTGCAAAATGTGTAGTTTTATTCATTAAATCATCAAACAATGTTAACTGAAAATGAGTAGTAATCAAGAATTAAAGAGCTTTATTTTCAGTTTTGAAGAGTAGTGGAAGTCCAAAATGAGTAGAAAACTACTCGAAAAGAGTAGAGTAAACGGGTCTGATTAGATGATGATGGAATGAATGTGTATGTTAGCCCAATTGCGTGTGAATCAGTGAATGTGAGCGCCTTGAGTTTAATTCTAAAGAAATGTGCTATATAAATACTATGTATTATTCGGAGTTAGTCTCCGAAACGTCTGTGATTTTTTCAAATAAAAGGGACAGAAACCTACCGTTTTGAACTTTGTGTTTTATGTATTATTCATTATTTTATTATAAAATAAAGATGGCTCAATCAAATCCTTAAAATATTCTGAAGCACTTTATCCAATTATAATCTTTCTTTAAAAAAAATCATATAATTTATTTAATTAGTTTAGAAGGAAAGAAACGCCACATACAAAGGCCTCAGTACCAGGTAATATTGTTTAGACTGAGAACGGGCCACTGCCAACTCCTGTCACATCTCCACAGGATAAACCTGTCACCAGACCTGTTTACCCTGAAATCGGGCTTTTTGTGAATTCAAAATAAGTGTATTTTTCACAAAATAGGAGTACTCCAACAGGGAAGTTAAAAAAAGTGCAAACATGCATACATTTTTATAACAACTTATAGAAACACTATGCCAAAAGTGTCATCCATTATTTACAAGAACAACAACACACACACAGATCGCAGCAGTTTCTTGAATCAGGCAATATACAGAAACAATAGATTTTTTCATCACCAAATTTACCCCCCATGGTCAGAACTGTGTACAAAATATGGTGACATCTTATGGGTAAACAGGTCTGTGTCGCACACAAGTGAGTGCCCCTGTGGCGCTGGCACAAAGACACTGAAAAGAAAGACTAACATCCGGTCCCTTTTCCCTATATGAGTAGTGAGGACAGAAACACTGGTTATGTCCCTTTTAAACATGACACATTTAGGTTACATTAACTCTTTTTTTCAAACCTGAGAGAGCTATCTTTTCATGAGTCAGTTATACTTTGGATAACTACCCCACTAACGATAACTCTATCAGCCCGGCTCGCCGTAACTCTTAAGTAGTCCATCTTACCCTTTTAGAGTCTTTGGCTGGCATCCAGACTCCTGAACCTATCCTCCAGGACTGCCCTACTTACCAAGACATTGGGTGTCAAACCTGGCCGGTGAGAGTGGAGCTCCAGGAGAAGCTGTGGGGACCAACAAAGGCGCTACAAAAGACAGCAGACTTCGCCATCAGGAATACCGTCCATAAGGGTCTCTGACCGATTGGACGCTAATCTCATCACCATCCGGCCATGAGGACTGGACTGAACATGGCTACTGGAAACGCAGAAGAAGAAGAAGAAGCAGCTCTTGTGGAGAAGTCCTTAACCCTTTCACCGCCAATGTCGCATGTATGCACCACAATGGTTTAACGCCCGTGTCACTAAAAGGCATCAAACCAGGGCCTGTATTCACGTTGAGATAGCATGAGACTTAGCATGATGCTAACTTAGAAGCTCTTCCAAAAGTCCTATAGGACATTGGAAGAGCTTCTAAGTTAGCATCATGCTAAGTCTCATGCTCAGGGCCTGTTATCCAAAGACCTATTTTCGTCATTTTGGGAGGTAAGGATAGGCCTTATACATGTCACAGAGGAATTCACAATATTACAGACAATTTTTTTCTGTACCCAGTTAAGCTTAATGGTACATTTTGGCTGAAAAATGGCTGGCGGCGAAAGGGTTAACAACTATTATCGAGCAATATATATAACATGGTGCAGTGTGAACAAAAATCCCCTCTCCGTCACAAACCAACCAAATTACAGTGGTATAGTGAAACCTCCCTTATAAGACTCCCTCCCTCATAAGACCTACTTCTCTAAGACATTACCCTTCTTTGTAAGTATTAAAATTACCTCCCTTATAAGACCTCATTTTGGATGATTTCTGAAGGTCTTATAAGGGAGGTTCCACTGTAATGATTTCAATCTTTCGGCAAAGATGTACTTAAGTCATACCCCTAACGTTTACGACTTTCAATAAAAGTCTGCTTCTTTCAAGTTTTATGAAAATAATCCTAGGCTGATCCTAACCTTATCCTTTCCCTTAAAATGACAGACTGTTGCTTCTCAATGGACATGTTCAATGCAAACATTTGAAGGTGAGGGGTTGGAGGTGACCAAAATACATCTGCCGATCTTTCAACACTGATCAAGTTTGAATATTGGAGAACATTTATTTTCTATTTTGTGTGTGTGTGTGTTGTCAGATCCCTGTAGTCAAGGCGTATTCTGACACCACCACCACCACCCCCAAAAAAGAAGGAAAAAAAGCAGTACAATACAGGGGAGACAATATTAGTTAAAAACAAAAACAAAAACCTCCCCCTCAAAAACAACAACAAAACTTAAAACGGGACTTTGCCTCAAGACAAGTTTTGTTAAAAGGGACTTTAAAACACAAAGCAAAACACACATAAAAAAACAACAACCTCGCTTCACTTAAATCAAAAAGTCTTGCACTAAACTTGTACATCCCAGGGCTGGGTCTTTCGTACAAATAGTTCCTCACCTTCTGGAAGTTCTGTGCTCATAACTTCCTCTAATCTGCCACTCTCTTTGACTCTGCCTTCCCCCTTTGCTTACTACTGTCATCTGCTATCTTTCTGTCTTACCAGTCCATTCTCCTGTCTTTTTCCCCAAGAAACTCGTACAAAGCTTTTCTCCATCCGAAGACGGACATGCTGGGCCAACCTATTTTTCTTAGGCGCATAACGGCAGCATGATGCGTCTGCGCTCATATGATAGGAAACTGTCTCAGCGATCGACGAAGAAGTAGATGTACACATCATGTACCCGATTCACCATTTTCTTCTTCTTCGATCGCTCAGTTTCCTGTCAATTATGAGCGCAGATGCGTCATGCTGCCATCATGCACCTAACTAAGAAATAGTTAGGCCCAGCAAGTCAGACTTCGGCTGGAGGAAAACTTTTTGAAAGGGTTTCTTGAAAAATGGCAGGAGAATGGACCGGTAAGGCAGAAAGATTGTAGATGACAGCAAGCAAAAGGAATAGGCAGAGTCAAAGAGAGCAACAGATTAGAGGAAGGATAGAAATAGTGATGCAAGGAGAGAGGATAACATAGTAAAGCAAAGAAAGGTAACTCTCTCTGAAATTAACTCCCTTCACCTAACTTTGATGAAGGGAGTTAATTACAGAGTTACCTTCTTTATTTTACAGATTAGAGGAAGTTACCAGCACAGAACTTCCAGAAGGTGGGGGGGGGGGACAACTTATATCCCCGCGGGGGGAATTCACCATATGAATTTTCAAGGCCATATGCCAGTAGATACCATGATTCTTTTCCAGTGAAAGCCAGAAGATACTACAGTAGAACCTCCCTTATTGGCCTCTGCAACTAGGGTTATTAACGCCCTTGACAGTGAGAGTGAAGACCTTGTTGGTCAGTACTGACAAGGGAATTCACTTTTGCGAAAGGCAGCCATTTACCCTCCTCAAATAGGGTTATTGGCGAGAGCTATGCCCTACCAACCAATGGCATTCACTCTAGCAAAACATGGTTGTTGCAGTGAAGACCTTCATAGTTGATAGAACCTTCTGGGTTTTCACCTTAGAAGAGTGATGGTACCTCTTTGGTTTAAACAAATTTTTATTGATCATTGACATACACTGACAAGAACATACAACACAGTACAGGAAACACAAAAGCAACGCTTAATTAAAGTGTCGGTAACATGCATTTCTTGGTTAATTGTATTTTTCCGTTTTTGCCTTTCTTACCATACATAAAGCTGTATTTTAGGAACATTTTTAGCTAATTACCTTTTTGGAATACTAACCCTAACCCTAAACCTAACCCTACCCCCCACTATGTACTGCAGTACACCGCGATTTGTCACAGTTGTGGTTCGTTGCGTTTTTCCGTCTTATACGGTGGGGGGTAGGGTTAGGGTTAGGGCTAGGGTTAGGGTTAGGGTTAGTATTCCAAAAAGGTTATTAGCTAAAAATGTTCCTAAAATACAGCTTTATGTATGGTAAGAAAGGCAATAACGGAAAAATACAATTAACCGAGATAGGTATGGGGGGTGGCACATCTTGACCTTTACCAAAGTGTCACCTGCAGTGGTACCTCTTTGTGTGCAACCCTCAAAGTTTGTAAAGATTCGTGGTTAATTCATCTGAGCGCATTAAACAGACACACACAGAACTTCGCACAAACAAGCATACAAATCAAACGCAAATCGGAACTTGCTCGCCTTCACACAAGCACACAGTAGCTAGGATGATTCCGTTGAAATACAAACTCATACACGTTAGTAACTAACGAATCAGATATTACGGGAATGATGTAAAAGCAGTTAATGCAGCATGCGCGCGCGAACACACGCACACATTCATAGCTTTGCAACACTACGACGCAAAAGTATATGCGTTCACACGTGCAGTGATGTCCCGAGGCCCCGGTCATAGGCCATTGACCTATTAAAATTGAAAATGTCTTATTGTGTTCTCTGTCAAGACAAATGTCTGATTACATTTTTAACCCTTTCAATGCTAGCCACATTTCATCCTAAAAATTCCATTAAATTTACTTGGGTAGAGAACAAAATCTGTCTGCAGTATTGGGGATTGTTCTGTGGCGTATATAAAATAAGGTCTATCCTTACTTCCCAAAACTGAGACAATAGGGTCTTTGGATAATAGACCCCAATTTGATGCCTTTTAGTAACATAGGTGTTAAATCACTGTGGTGCTAAAATGTGACTTTGGCGGTGAAAGGGTTTTAACACTGGCACACTTTGTCCTTCTTCTAGAGCCAGGACATTGTCCTATTGATTTCTCTTGCCTCAGGACAGTTTGTCCTATCACTTTTCGATCCTCAGCACATCACTGGACACACACACACACACACACACGCACTGCACACAATAGAATACAAAGCACACATATAAACAACATGCACACAAATTGTGACAACAAGCCACATCATGGAAACAAAACACCCATAGACTATAAAACAACATGATTCCCATAGCCCACATAAAAACTGTACACTTTATTCTGTAAACTCGCCTCGGGTACAGCAAACCCGACTTTGAGCCAAACAATGCTTTCTTTTCCAGTCACTCTTTTCACACAGAGACACTTTCACAGTGCAGACACGCCATTCCATTAGCTAGGTTAGCGCTAACAAGAAACGTTTACACAAGAATCATCAAAATGAGAATAATGGCCCATAACGTTCTGTACCGTAGTATGCTTCACGTGCACAAAGCAAACACACACACACATGCACTGTGAAAATCACCAGAAAAAATAGCAATCACACACACACACACACATATTGAAAATCAGCCCCACATAACTTTAAAATATATCAATGGCTTCACTGTTTCCCTCCCCTTCCTATTCTTTCTTGTGTGCGTTTTATTTCAGAACTGGACCCAGTCCCCACCACTGTCGCTGTTACTGGATGAAGAGAACGCTGCCTGTGTGCTGTTGCTGCAAACAGAACACGCAAACATACAATAACGTCTAAGTCAAGTAATGTGAAAAATAAAGTGTAGAGTGGCACAGAGGTAACACGTTCGCCTTGTGTCAAGTAAACCCGAGTATGAACCTGGGTACAGGGGATTTTTTCCTCTCACTTTACACTAGGCCTTATGGTCTGAACGTGGGGTCTTTCGGATGAGACGATAAACCGAGGTTTTGTGTGCCCATGCATACGTTAATCCCAGTGGCAACGAAAAAGTTGTCATTTGGTCAAAAATTTATCCCCCCCCCCCCCCCCCCCCCCCTTCCTCATCAGTCACAAATAACTGCATGCAAAAGTGTTTGTTTTTTTAATGTGGGTGGCGCGTCGCTGGCTGCGACGCGCTCTCCAAGTGGGAGCAACCCAAATTTTAGACACCTCTGTGACTATAAAGTACCTAATAATAATACCTAATAATACCCATAGAATCTTTTCATTGGGTTATGTATTGATGTGAATGTGTTGTGAAATGATGAAAAATGCACACGGCAAAAGAGAGAAGATTATAACTTAAATAAGGTGGAGCGGGGCGAGGATCGCACACAAAAGTTAGACTTCACAAAGCCAGCCAACACTGCCTTTTAGCTTGTACCCATAAGCTTATCTACACCAGACCTGTTTACCCTTAAAATTAACCACCCACAGAATTTGAGAAAAAAACACAGAATTCACCATGTAATGTCGCTTATAATGCCATGTGAAAATTTGAAGTCCACGTTGCAGTACTTGCAGTGTGCATGCTCGTCTCCCGAACGCGAACTTGTTATTCCTGGCACTTTCAAATATTTTGGAGAAAACTTCTGCTTCACTTTTGGCCGCTTCACCCTATATCTGCTGTTGATTGTCGAAGATTTCTGGAGTTTGCCGCCTGCGGTTGACTTGCCTGACGACATGTTTGGCGCAAAAATACAACCCTTGCGTCTTTTCATACAAACGGAAACAAATAATAGACGGTTTTTCGAAATCCTGGGATTTTCAGCGTTCACCCGGAATGTATTATTTTACCCAGAATTTTGGCAAATTCCCGGGATAATTCCGGCAAAACCGGGAGGGTAAACAGGTCTGTCTACACAAACATGTACGCATGCCTACCTTGCGCACACACACTACAAACATGTGCACACACTACATGCACCTCATTCTCTCAAAGTCAGCAAATTGTCACCCCTTTAAATTAACCCCTTCAGTGCCGCCTATTAGTTGCGCATGCGCCACCGGTTTGCTGCAAGATTTTTTAACATGGCAAAATCGCTACTTAGCGGCGACATATATATATACGCCTGTGGCAAGTACTGAAGCGCTATAGAGGACGTATATATACGCCGTTGGCACTGAAGAGGTTAAAAAGTGCCCTGTAACCACATATCATCAGTGAAATTCACAAACCTCGTATCTCAATGTTGGTAGTTTTAAGAAAAATGAAAAAAAAAAACTTTTAAAAATTAACCGCGTTTACCACAATTTATTAACTATGATGAATATGTTGTTCAAGACATTGTGAATTAAGTCCTGAATTTTGTTAATATTACTTTTTTTTTTAAATACGTGAAAAGAACAAAGATACAAGGTTTTTGTCCTTATGTAGATCTGAATTTGAGACTTACTAGTTTTTCTTCTATTTACACATCATTTACCCCAGATAAAAAGTCGTTAGAGATACAAGCTTTTGGTGGAATGTGGCGGGAATGTGTTTTTTTCTTCTTATATTTTTGTATTTAATTGAGTTTGTATTTAGCTTTTCTGCTGTGTTTTATGCTGATAAATGTATTGATGACTGTGATTGCTTTTAGTCTAATTATCTTTTATTAGGCATGTGTACGTATAATTTTATTCATTTTAGTTCATTGTATTATTGCGGAAGAAAAGGGTAGGTTTGGAGAGAGGGGGTAAATGGTGGGAGAGGATGAGGGAGAGACGGGGGGAGGGGATGGAGAGAGGAGATGGGAGGGAGGAGGGAGGGACAGGAGAAGGGAGAGAGGGGGAGAGAGAGTCAGAGAGAGAGAGAGGGGGAGAGAGTCATAGAGAGAGAGGGAGATAGATGTTTTGGTTTGATTGTTCAAATAGGGTCTATAATGTTTTATTGCCAAAGTGCTGTGATGAGATTTGATGTTGGTGGGAAGGGTGGAGGGTTGTATGAAAGTGAGCGCGCAAGCAGTTGTTAAAGTGTGAAGTGTGAAAGAAACTTTTAAAGCATGTAATTACAATTTATTTTTTTCTTTTATAAATTGTTTGGTTTCTTGTGTGTATATTTGACGTGTCCGCAGGAAAATTATCCTTGTTTTTATGAGGACAAAATAAAAGTTGAGTTGAGCTGACTATGTATCTAACTAAAAAAACACCCAAAAAACAAAATACGAGATTGGTGAATTTCACCAACGATATGAATATTAATCATCTAACATTAGATATTTATAGTTGCCAAAGAAAACGCGAAAGGACAAGACGTTAAGGGAGAGAGTCAGATGGAGGGCAGAGGGGAGAGAGTGAAAGAAATGTTCAGGCAGAGATAGTATAAGAACGGAGAGGCTAAAAATATGAAAGGGGGGAGGAGGAGGCATGCAGAGAAAAGAAAAGAGAGAACATTTATAGACAACATGGGTGCATGCAGTGACTCAAACTTTAGCCTGAACTTTCTCACCGACATCTGATCAGGGTTCCCAGGGCTTTCAGCTATCCCCAAGTCAGGACCTTGTAAGGACCTGTAGGCCTAAGGATAATCTGCATCTTTTAGCCAACGATCTTGAAAGGAACACTTTCCCAGCATTGTGAACAATGTCCAAGCAGATAAAGGGTTCCCAGGGCTTTCAGCTATCCCCAAGTCAGGACCTTGTAAGGACCTGTAGGCCTAAGGATAATCTGCATCTTTTAGCCAACGATCTTGAAAGGAACACTTTCCCAGCATTGTGAACAATGTCTAAGCAGATAAGGACCTGTAAAAGGATAATCTATGCCAACGCTGACACAAACAGATACAGGGTTCCCAGGGCTATACCCCAAGTCAGTTTAAGGACCTGTAGGCCTAAGGATAATCTGCATCTTTTAGCCAACGCAAAAACACTTTCCCAGCATTGACACCAGGCTGATAAAAAACGAACCAGGATAAAGAACGAGATTTCAGTCCAATTTCTCTTGACAACTCGCGGTGCATCGTTCGTCTGCTAAGCGGTCAGTTGAAACGGGAAGGTGGGGGAGGGGGTAAGGTGAAGTAGGTGCTAAGCGATGTTTCTCAAGTGTAAAAGTGCTGCTTCTGCGATCTATTTTGAGTATGGTCTTGCTGCTCAGGGCAGTTTTTGGCAGCTGTCAGGACTTGTAAGGACCTTGAAGTGAATGTAAGCACTTGTAAGGCCTTACTTGGAGATTTCAATTGGTCAAGACTTGTAAGGACTGGTAAGGCCCTTATGAACCCTGTCTGATGTACAAACATATTGAAAAGCCTTTTTTTCAGCCTGAACCAGCATCAAATTGCCTGAATTCAGGCTTCAGGCACACCCACATGCACCCCTCAGACAACAACAGGGGTGCAACTCCCCAAAATGAAAAAAAAATGAAAGGCAGGAGTCCATAGCCTCGGCAGGGTACAGGGGCAGGGCCCTGTCGGACGATTCAGGGAGAGAGATATAACGAGACAGACAGACAGTTAAAAAGATAGATAGAGACAGCTTGAGTCTGATAAGGCATGTAAAATTATTACACTGCCTTTGTAAACTTCCAATATAGAACTAGACTAAGTTAAAAACGCCCCACATCGCTTGTGGTCAATTTTGTTTTTGTTTTTTGGATGAATTAAAAAAATTGAAGTTCAGTTTCTGGAAAAATTAAAAATACTGAAATCAGTGTAAAAATGAAAGAGTAGCACCCATGCAACAAGGGTGAAAGGAAAAGACAACCATGATGACAACAATCGTCCCTCTACCTGCTAGGAGGAGCTGCGGTGAAATCGCCCCAGGCGTCCCCTCCTATCGTGGACTGGTTCTGGTTCGACGGGGGACTAGGACCCTGCGACACAACAAACACGTGCATCAAACGCTCCGTTCATCTTCTACATGGACTGCCGTTCACTCTCCTAGCAGCATGGAGGAATGAATACACTCTACACTCCCACCAAATGCAATGTTCACTGCCAAGCACCCTGCCATGTCTTTGTCTATTTTTAGAGCTTATGTCAGTGATTTTTTTCCATTAAAGCAATTCATGCACACTCCCAAAGCAAAGGAACCATGAGATCGGAAGTAAAGGGAGATCATTGGTTATGTCCGGAAAGGGGAGTTATCGTCCTTTGCTTTTTTGCTTGTTGTTGCTAGGGTAAGGAGAGAGTCTTATGCTATTGTTTGAGTGCTGGTAAGTATTTTGCTAGACTAGATTTTTCAATTAAAGCAATTCATGCACACTCAAACAAAAATAGTTACACCCCTCTTTCTGGTCGAGATGTAACGGACAACAAAGAACGTCAAAAACAACAACATGGCACTAGAAGAGTTAAATACACAAAAGAACAACACTTGTTAGCTTAAGGGCTTATATACCTTATATAGTTAAAAAATCGGGACTTTACTGGAGTTGCACTGCCTCCGGGCATTGCCTCCAGTATCGTTCCCACCATCTTTGTATCTACAAATGTCCCATATGTGTCTGTTCCAGACCGAGAGGACGTAAAACACCATTTTTTCATTCATTGCTTAAGGGCTTATATACTTGTGGCGGTGCCACAGCCGATGAGGTTTAACCGAGGCGTGGTCACCGCTACAGCTATCTGTATTAATTTTTAAAAATCGGGACTTTACTGGTTTCGTACTGCCTCCGGGCATTGCCTCCAGTATTGTTCCCACCATATTTGTCCCATATGTGTCTGATTCAGACCAAGAGGACGCAAAACTCCATTTTCGTCGCTTAAGGGCAGGCTAATTATCTCTTGAAAGAAAATGTTAAAACAAAAATATAATAAAAGCAAGTACAGAGGAAATCTGTTAAGCACAATTTTGAAATTTTGTTTAGAGATAACCGATATTTTGTGAAAAAAAGAAAACGCCCCCCCCCCAAAAAAAAAAGAATTCTCCGATATAATTGTAGTACACGTTTTTTGAGATAGCTGCTTTCGACTATTAGTTTAACTATGCAAGAATTTACAAGCAGAATCATTGGAAAGCGTTAACAGTATTTTTCAGACTATAAGGCGTATCCCCCAAACTTTACCCAAATTTCAGATTTTTTTAATTATACATTTTTACTGTTTTATTAGTCACATCATAAGGCGCAGGGTGGGAACAAGTATCGCCTTATAGTCAGAAAAATACGGTAGTTGTAATTGTTTTGTTTACTGCCTGAACTTTTTGTTTTGTTTTGCCGATTACAGAGTGTGTGTGTGTGCGTGTGTGTGTGTGTGTGTGTGTGTGTGTGTGTGTGTGTGTGAGAGAGAGAGAGAGAGAGAGAGAGAGAGAGAGAGAGAGAGAGAGAGAGAGAGAGAGAGAGAGAGAGAGAGAGAGAGAGAGAGAGAGAGAGAGAGAGAGAGAGAGAGTTGCTTGGTATTTTTGTTATCTACTTGTTGATGAATAATTGATTGTAAAGCGCTTTGGGCTCATTTTGAGGTAAAGTGTTATATAAATGTATTATTATTATTATTATTATTACGGGGCGAAAATTAATTATCGAGGACCCTGCACTGCAGAACTCACCAGCTCCAGGAGTAGATCCACGCTGGACGACTGGCTCTCGCTTCCTCCCTGCTGCTGCTGCTGCTGGGAAGCCGGGGGAGCCGAGCCGAAGCCGGTGCCGAAGCCGGAGTCAAAGCCGGAGGAGGAAGAAGACGGGGGTGGCGAAGGGGGAGCAGCCATGCCCCCTCCTCCCGGAGCCGGGGGGATCTTCACGGGGGGAGGAGCCCCCCCACTGCCGGGGGGAGGGGGCAGGAAAGCCCCTGGGGCGGTGGCGACACCGGCGCGAGGCTTCGGTCTGGGCTTGGCGACACCTTCGCCTTTCTTCGACTGCGGTGTGAACGAAAAGAGAGAAAGAGAGAGGGGTGGGGGAGAGGGAGAGAGAGAGTGAGAGAGAGAGAGGGGGTGGGGGTAGGGGAGAGAGTGAGAGAGTGTGTGTGTGAGAGAGAGGGGGTGGGGGGGGTGGTGAGAGTGAGTGTGTGTGAGAGAGAGAGAGAGAGGGTGGGGGTGGGGAGAGTGAGTGTGTGTATGTGTGAGAGAGAAAGGGGGTGGGGGTGGGGAGAAAGTGAGAGTGTGTGTGTGTGAGAGAGAGAGATGGGGGGTGGGGAGAGAGGGAGAGAGAGTGTGTGAGTGAGAGAGAGAGAGAGAAAGAGAGAGAGAGAGAGAGAGAGAGAGAGAGACAATGACAATGATTTATTCATTTAGGCCTTTGCCCCTCATGAAGGGGGTACAGGATAAACAAAACATCATATACAACTGATTATAATAATATTAACAAAGTAATGTATCTCATGATATCATAACTGATTGTAAACGTAAAGCTTTATATAGATAAATCGACAGGTTTCTTACAATTTTCTCATTCGTAGAAGCTAAGAGTAAACTAAAATGAAACTGGTTTGGATGTTTGTAGAACTTTTGCAAAATGTACCGTTTTATTAAATCATACAAGGCAGGACAACATTTAACACAAAATGAACATAATCTTCTCTTGTTTTCTTACATAGTGGAAGAGAGAGAGAGAGAGAGAGAGAGAGAGAGAGAGAGAGAGAGAGAGAGAGAGAGAGAGAGAGAGAGAGAGAGAGAGAGAGAGAGAGAGAGAGAGAGAGAGAGAGAGAGAGAGAGAGAGAGAGAGAGAGAGAGAGAGAGAGAGAGAGAGAGAGAGAGAGAGAGAGAGAGAGAGAGAGAGAGAGAGAGAGAGAGAGAGAGAGAGAGAGAGAGAGAGAGAGAGAGAGAGAGAGAGAGAGAGAGAGAGAGAGAGAGAGAGAGAGAGAGAGAGAGAGAGAGAGAGAGAGAGAGAGAGAGAGAGAGAGAGAGAGAGAGAGAGAGAGAGAGAGAGAGAGAGAGAGAGAGAGAGAGAGAGAGAGAGAGAGAGAGAGAGAGAGAGAGAGAGAGAGAGAGAGAGAGAGAGAGAGAGAGAGAGAGAGAGAGAGAGAAGAGAGAGAGTGTATGTGTGTGTGTATGTGTCATGCATACTTATTGTTTGTACTTTTGTAGCCGCCCACAATGACATGGGCCTAAGGCCTATTCATCTAACCATTCAGTGTTCTCTCTCTCTCACATCTCACACACACACACTCTCTCTCAATCTCTCTAACTATGTTTCTCTCTCTCCTACCCCAATGTTGAGGGTGATGGTCTGTCCAGCCTTGAAGCCCAGGTCCAGCGATGGTCCCTGTAACAATTCCTTAGTGGTTTTCTCTGCCTCCTTCTCCTGTTTCAACCACCTGTGAAGGAACAGACAGACAGACACACACACATAAAAAAATTATGCATAGAAGTCACAAGCAAGCACACACACAACAATATACAGTATTCAGGGGTCGAAATTAACGCGTACCCGGTGCCAAATGCAACGAAAAGTTAACTCGGGCTCGCAAACTTTTCGTCAAGCGTGCCCCGCTGGCATTAAAACAACCCATATAATCGTCGTGAACAAAGCAGTCTACTCAACGCAGCAGCCAAGCCCTACGCCAGACAACTAGCCTACTAGGCCTACTAGGCCTATCTATACTAGAGGAGCCCCGCACAGTGGAATAAGCAAAAAGGAAGGTAGCCTCAACCACGAGAGAAAATCCAACTCAAGAGAGAGAGAGAGAGAGAGAGAAAGAGTAGGATAATAAATACTGCATGACAAGAAAATGTCCATCACAGTAATCAGTGTTCATTCCCTCTGTTCCCCTATGGGCCACTGCAGGATTGGGGAACTGCGCCTTGCGCTGTTTCCCCATGTAGTAGCCACATAGGACAAATCAAAACTCTGATCTCCTTTTAAAAAACCAAAAACAAACCAAAAAACACCCATATAATCGTGTCTGGCCGAGTCGCAAGCCACCTCAGTAGCAAACGCATCGTCTGTTGCTCACTTTGTTGGATGCAGAGCCGCCAAATCTTGTTTTCGTACTTCAATGCACATGCGCTAACGGATGCGCTTTTTGGTGTCTGCATAGGCACTTCCACTACGATTCAGCGTTACGATTTATCCAATCTTCAATGTAAAAAAGAAAAGCAACAACTACAGAATCTCAGAAAAGCTGCAGTGAAGAAAAGAAGAAAAAACAACAGGAATATGACACAGAACGCAAACAGCGAAGCTACAAAGAAGCTTGGTTAACCCTTTCGCCGCCAGCCATTTTTTAGCCAAAAAATGACCATTAAACTTACCTGGTTAGATACAAAAATTGTCTGTAATATTGGGGACTCCTCTGTAACATATTTAAAGTAAGGCCTATCTTTACCTCCCCAAATTAAGAGAATAGGGTCTTTGGATAACAGACCCTGATTTGATGCCTTTTAGCGAAATGGGTGTTAAATCATTGTGGTGCAAAAATGCGACGTTGGCGGTGAAAAGGTTAAAGTGTAGAAACAAGGCCTGACGGAACACAGGTCACTACTCGTTTGCACACTGTGTCGAAATGAGAGTGAGAGAAGGGGAGGGGGGATTGGAAGATTGAAGTCGGAATTGGTGGAGGGGTCATCAACCTTGCATATCACATGTATTGATGACTTTTCTTGTGAATCTTGGCACTTAAAATCAGAATGGGGCACTCAAAAAATGTTTCTAGGGTGCCCCACTGGCACTCAAATAAATAAGTTAATTTCGACCTCTGGTACTTATACGACGCTTTATCTTGATAAAAAATCAAATCAAAGCGTGCACACACATTAGCATTCGTAACACATTCACATAAACACACCAAACAAGATGGACAGAGAAGGAACAGTTTAACTAACACGCACACATTTAACGTAAGTAAACGACAGAAAGACACACACACATATATATATATACCCTGCTTAGCCAAGAAGTCTCAACTCTAAGTAAAGTCTGAAATGATATTCCTTCAAACCTCTTATACAACTGACCAAAATAGTAAATATACTGTATTTTTCGGACTATATGATGCACACCCCAAATTTCAGATTTTGTTACTACACTTTTTTACTATTTCATCAGTCACATTATAAGGCGCAGGGGTCTGAGTCTGGGGAAAAAGTATCGCCGTATAGTCCGAGAAATACGGTACAATAAAGAAAACAACGGTTGGCCACTCACTTGAAATGATCCTGGATGGACACGTTGAGATCGAAGGAGTCTGATCGGTCGGCAAACCCTATACCGATGAAGGCACTCCTCCCTATGGAACAATGCATGCACATTACGGCAGGTGAAAAATGCACATATATCAACAAACATGTATGGAATAGCAGAAAAAATAAAGAAACACAACAAACGGAAATAACTGTTAAAACATGTATGCATAAAAGTGAACACACACATACATGCATGCAAGCTCACACACACACACAAACGCTTAGCCTGCAATCATGGAACTTGGAACTGGAAGTGAATGATTTTTAAGAAAACTTGGAAATTTATTCATTCATTAATTTAATATAATACTAGCGCAACACTGAGTACCGGTAACGCCTAGTAACGGTAACGCCAAGTACTGGTAACGCTGAGAACAGTAAATTTGAAGCGATTCGGTTCAGAAACGGCGGAGTTATAAGGCCCTGTTTCCCGTTGGCGCTGCTCTGAGAGTGACGCGCTTCTCCCTAGTAACGGTAACGCGTAGTAACGGTAACGCCAAGTACTGGCAACGCTAAGTACAGCAAATTTGAAGCGAATCGATTAAGAAAAGGCGGAGTTATAAGGCCCCGTTTCCCATTGGCGCTGCTCTGAGAGTGACGCGCTCTCCCGATTCTCTTCACATTTGCTGCCATGCTTGGCCCTGGCCACAGCAACCCTGATAGCAAATTTGAAGCGATTTGGTTAAGAAACGGCGGAGTTATTTGTGAAAAGGTGAAGCGGTGTATATCGTGCGCGTTTATGAATCGATTTGCTTTTAGTTTGGCATATCGATAGACACCGTCCCCGGTCATCTACCTGCCAAATGTGAAGGCAATTGGTCCAGAAATACCGGAGATACGGGTGCCGAGAGGCCGGCGGATACGCGTTTCGCGCATTTGCCAAACCGCGCAAATGACACGGCCGCCTCGGTTGGCGTTGCCATCGCCCCGTTAGGGCTCACAGCAAATTTGAAGTGAATCGGTTGAAAAACGGCGGAGTTATAAGGCCTGTTTTGTGTTTCAGACACACAGACACTTGGCTTATTACTATATGATTATGCCTTGTCAAGTATGTGGAAGCGTGTTTGTGCTTATGTGTAAGTGTGAGTGTGTGAATTTTGTCCTTGCTTTGTGTCATCTAAGTACTATCATTCTGACTTTTTGGTCCATTCTCCTGCCTTTATCTCCAAAAAAATATACCATATAGTTTTCTCCTTTGAGCTCCTCCGAAATTGGAATGTGTCGGCTGAATGCAGCGAGGACACCAGTGAAAACTGGAAAACGGACCCATTTTGGCCTTAAAGACCCACCAGATCACGTGTCAAAACCACGGGTTTCACGTGTTTTCCCTCTTATAGCTGGTAAGAAATCTTGTTTGGATCAGGTTTGACTCCCATACAAATGCCCCCAAATTCAAAACGAAACACCATTTTAAAAAGCAGCCTCAATTTGAAGTGGGGGGCATTTGTATGTGGGTCACAGCTACCCATAAGAATCAGTAATTGTAATGTGTAGAGATACTATTATTATGTGTATTGATTGTTGATGACGAGATGTATTCCAAATTTTGTTATTTGATTGACTGCTATAAGTTAATAATGGTTATTGATCCTCTCCCCCCCCCCCCCTCCCCCCGTGGGGATACCTGGGGGGTCTTTCATACAATAGTTCCCTCACCTTCTGGAAGTTCTGTGCTTGTAACTTCCTCTAATCTGTCACTCTTTCTTTGACTCTGCTTTTCCCTTTGCTTGCTGTCATCTACTATCTTTCTGCCTTACCGGTCCATTCTCCTACCCATTTTTCTATAAATTCTTACAAAGATTTCTTCAGCCAAAGTCGGACATGCTGGGCCTAACTATTTCTTAGTTAGGCGCATAACAGCAGCATGATGCATCTATGCTCATATGACAGGAAACTGTCTAAGCGAACGAAGAAGAAGAAGATCCTCTCTCCCTCTCTCTCAGTGTTTGAAATGTGCACATTTCTAAGTTGATGTAATGAATTTTAATGATAATTATTTGGTTGGCATAATTTTGTTTCACACTCTGGTTATTGTTCTTTCAGTTATGTTGTATCTTTGTCATGCTGTTGCACCTAACCTGAATTTTTCTTTTGGAGATATTAAAGTACAGTGGAACCTCCCTTATAAGACCTTCAAAAATCATCCAAAATTAGGTCTTATAATGGAGGTTCCACTGTACTTTAATATCTCCAAAAGAAAAATGTTAATACTTAAAAAGGGCAACGTCTCAGAAAAGTAGGTCTTATATGGGAGGAAGTCTTATAATGGGAGGTCTTATATAACTATTATACTTGAACTTGAACTTGAACTTGAAGAATACATCATTCTTACCGCTGTCGTCTTTGATCCTGATGACGAAGTAGCGACTGGAGTCCATCACTGATTCCAACGCAGCACTGGGGTAGTCCTCCACGGGACACTGGGCAAACAATTCACCTGGGGGCCAAAAATACAACCAAACTTTTTTTATTTAAACATTTACGTTAGAAGAAAAGAAAACATCAGAACGAAAGCATCAGTTTATTTTGTGGGTCTAAGTAAAACAAAGTGGGTGAAAGTTACAATTACATAGAAAAAGCAACAACATTGAAATATCGGGTCCGTATCGCTATGCCACAGCCTGGCCTTTCTTGCTATGTAGAAATCTTGTTTGGTCTGCTCTGTGTGTGTGTTTACTAACCTGAACCTAACCCCCCTCCCCCACTCTCTCTCTCTCAATCTCTCTGTATGTAACCCTAACTCTTTCAATCTCACTCTCACTTTCTCTTGCTAACCCTAACCAAATACACACACACAAAGATTTTTACATCAAAGAGGCCAGGCTGTGGCATAGTGGGCCTGTGGCATAGCGGGCACCCCCAAAAATAATATCCATGTGACCCCATACAAATCTAGAGACCTATTTCACACTTTGATTCTGACCTCCTGATTTCGGAGATAAAATTAACACTGTTGCCCGAGTAATCAAAAGTCATAAAACAGAAACTGGCAATCAGGAATAAGGTTGTGACGTCAATGTCGGCATACTTGTTTCTCAAACATGGTCATCAGCAATGAAACGCTCTTCAAAATCGACCATGTGGTGCAACTTTTTTGTCTTTCTCCCGATAGCCACCACGCTGGTTGTTCACGCACTGCTATTACCACAGAATCACTACATGAGATTGCTGGGTAATTACCGTAATTCACAGACTACAAGTACAAGCCACTTCGTAATATAAGCCGCACCTCCTACTATAAAAAAAATATCTGAAAAAAGTAACGCATAAGCCATGTTGAAGCATAAATCACATCGAAGCATAAGCCGCGGAAGCGTGGTGATGCACAATGTCCACGTCTTCCGGTTGAGTCTAGAGTTGATCGCTGGTGTGTTGACTGCCAAAACGAGTGTCGGACCGCGAAACAGATCGTCATTTTGTGAACAATATATATATACCGAAATCAAGGTGATTTTTTTGTCAACAACTGTGAACAAGGCCACAGATCTGTATCATTTACAGTCCCGTCGACAGCTATGGTCATCTCGGGCCTGTCACCATGTAAAGTTCGACCACATATTACAAAACTGTATTATTTATGTGATGCTAAAGAACCTGAAAACATGACCCCAAAAATACATAACTTATAACATTACACCTCCATCATTGTAAACTGTAGCCAACAAGTCCAGGGCTCACAGGGACCCCTATTTGGGGGTCTATGAAGCACTAAAATTCTCAAGGACCCTCTAAAAGAATGTGCAGGGGCCAGGGATGCATTATACAAATTATTTTTAACATTTGCAATGCCACTGGGACCCTCTATCCCGCCTCTAGGACCCTCTATATACTGTACGTCAAGGAGTCCGTGGGACCCCTTGTTTTGCGGGACGATTGGGAGCCCTGAAGTCTAAGCAGTGCTGTAAACGTCAACCCTTCCACTTTACTTGTCCACGGAGTCCAGATTACAAAAACAGCAAAATAGGATGTAAAGTCAAATATTTTGGACATACATGCATGCACATGTAACCTAAAATACATAAGAAAGGCCATTATACACTGCAGAATGGACAACGGGTGCCAAAATCACTACATCATTGCTCGCTCCCGATTACATAAATCAAAGTGAAAGCAATAGAGTAAGGATCAGCAGGCACCATCTTTGTTCTCCAGTTTGATGAAGAGGTTCTTGTTAAGGGCCACCACTCTCAGCCGCCCTGTCCAATCCGGAGCATCCAGCTTCCAATCTGCAGCCCTGTCGGATAAAAGACAATACTGTAGAGTGGGGTCCATTACATTTAAAAGATTAAATTAACTCATTCGCATC
>CM065686.1:8029949-8072449 GCA_017654935.2 Phymorhynchus buccinoides | reverse complement strand
TTTAACGCAACAAAGTGTTAGGCAGCGCTTATTAACCCAACTAACTCTAATTCCAGGGTTACGCTAACCCTAACTTAGGGTTAGGGTTAGGGTTAGGGTTAGGGTTAGGGTTAGGGTTAGGGTTAGGGTTAGGGTTAGGGTTAGGGTTAGAGTTAGGGTTAGGGTTAGGGTTAGGGTTAGGGTTAGGGTTAGGGTTTATGCAAACTGATGAGATCTTCTCAAGATCGAAACAGCTGTCTTTGCATAAGGCACTGTCCCCCTCCCCCATTGGGAGAAAAAGTAAATCAGCACAATTTATATAACTTTTTAATTTTTTAATTTTTTTAATTTTTAATTTTATTTTTTGAACACGAACATTACTCAAAGTTAACATTAATTGGTTTTGTTTCTGAGGTTCACAAATAAAGACATTGGACACAGAAAAGCTGTGTTTAGGTAGCCCTTACTAACCCTATCTAAGGGTTACACTGAGCCTAATTTCAGGTTAAGCTAACCCTAAGTTAGGGTTAGGGTTAGCGTTAACTAACCCTAACTTAGGGGAAATATCCAGAAATCAGTGTAAGCAAGGGTCACGTTTAACGCAACAAAGTGTTAGGCAGCGCCTATTAACCCAACTAACTCTAATTCCAGGGTTACGCTAACCCTAACTTAGGGTTAGGGTTAGGGTTAGGGTTAGGGTTAAGCTAACCCTAACTTAGGATTAAATATCCACAAATCAGTGTAAGCCAGGGTCACGTTGAACCAAACAAAGTGTTAGGTAGCCCTTACTAACCCTATCTAAGGGTTACACTGAGCCTAATTTCAGGATAAGCTAACCCTAAGTTAGGGTTAGGGTTAGCGTTAACTAACCCTAACTTAGGGGAAATATCCAGAAATCAGTGTAAGCAAGGGTCACGTTTAACGCAACAAAGTGTTAGGCAGCGCTTATTAACCCAACTAACTCTAATTCCAGTGTTACGCTAACAATAACTTAGGGTTAGGGTTAGGGTTAAGCTAACCCTAACTTAGGATTAATTATCCACAAATCAGTGTAAGCCATGGTCACGTTGAACCAAACAAAGTGTTAGGTAGCCCTTACTAACCCTATCTAAGGGTTACACTGATCCTAATTTCAGGCTAAGCTAACCCTAAGTTAGGGTTAGGGTTAGCGTTAACAAACCCTAACTTAGAATCCAGAAATCAGTGTAAGCAAGGGTCACGTTTTACGCAACAAAGTGTTAGGCAGCGCTTATTAACCCAACTAACACTAATTCCAGGGTTATGCTAACTTAGGGTTAGGGTTAGGGTTAGGGTTAAGCTAACCCTAACTTAGGATTAAATATCCACAAATCAGTGTAAGCCAGGGTCACGTTGAACCAAACAAAGTGTTAGGTAGCCCTTACTAACCCTATCTAAGGGTTACACTGAGCCTAATTTCAGGTTAAGCTAACCCTAAGTTAGGGTTAGGGTTAGCGTTAACTAACCCTAACTTAGGGGAAATATCCAGAAATCAGTGTAAGCAAGGGTCACGTCAAGTGTTAGGCAGCGCTTATTAACCCAACTAACTCTAATTCCAGGGTTACGCTAACCCTAACTTAGGGTTAGGGTTAGGGTTAGGGTTAGGGTTAGGGTTAGGGTTAGGGTTAGGGTTAGGGTTAGGGTTAGGGTTAGAGTTAGGGTTAGGGTTAGGGTTAGGGTTAGGGTTTATGCAAACTGATGAGATCTTCTCAAGATCGAAACAGCTGTCTTTGCATAAGGCACTGCCCCCCTCCCCCATTGGGAGAAAAAGTAAATCAGCACAATTTATATAACTTTTTAATTTTTTAATTTTTTAATTTTTTTAATTTTTAATTTTATTTTTTGAACACGAACATTACTCAAAGTTAACATTAACTGGTTTTGTTTCTGAGGTTCACAAATAAAGACATTGGACACAGAAAAGCTTTATCAAAGCAAACTATTCTGCATTTCAAATGCACTAACTTTTCAGTCCTTCAGAGTAGGGGTACGGAGCTGGCTATTCACTGAGATTTTTCTTTCATGTTATTTTTATCCTTAATTTGGATACCATCTCAGTAGTAAGCCCTCCCTAGTCATGTCTATTATGTTTTGAAATTAAAATTTCAGAACATTATTATTTTGTTCATTTTACATAAGATTTTCATAAGATTTTTACTATTTCTGGTTTAACTTTGTGCTGGTTTGCTTTTATTGTGGATTTTCGATTTGATGCAGAGAGGACACCATTCTCTTGTAGAATGTCTTTTTTGCTCAGGTTGGCCATCCACTGGACAGTCAATTTGCCCATGTCCCATATGTGCCTTCCCGGGTCGAGAGGACGTAAAACACCAAAATACAGTCAATTTGCCCGTCGTACATGGCGAAAGCCGATACGCGACGTTAAACTGAACTTCCACCACCACCACAGTCAATTTGCAGGCCAATCATGCAAACTGATGAGATCTTCTCAAGATCGAAACAGCTGTCTTTGCATAAGGCACTGTCCCCCTCCCCCATTGGGAGAAAAAGTAAATCAGCACAATTTATATAACTTTTTAATTTTTTAATTTTTTTAATTTTTAATTTTATTTTTTGAACACGAACATTACTCAAAGTTAACATTAACTGGTTTTGTTTCTGAGGTTCACAAATAAAGACATTGGACACAGAAAAGCTTTATCAAAGCAAACTATATATATATATATATATGTGTGTGTGTGTGTGTGTGTGTGTGTGTGCCGTGTGTGTGAGAGGGTGTGCTCTCTGGTGCATGTGTGTGTATCTGTGTCTGTCCGTGCAACCCAATGGCCATGACTTTTTGAATGAGAGATGGTGAGTGGGTCTGTGTCTCTGTGTGTGTGTGCGCGCGCGGTGCGCGCGCGCGCGTGTGTGTGTTTTGTTTTGTACAATTGTTGGTGAGCATTTGATTGAGTTGCACTTTGGGCTCATTTGAGGTAAAGCGCTATGTAAATGTACTTTCATTATTATTATTATTATTATTATTATTTTTTTATTTTATTTTTTGGATATTTTTTGGGGGAGTAATTAATGGTATGCATGAAGGGTTTTAGCCCTTGTTCGTTTTTCTGGCTTGCAGCCTATACTAGCGGAAATTGAACTGCCATCTTTCCGGTGATTTTAGATACTTCCGGTTTGTTTTGCTCCCAACACGTGCGATTGGTGTCACTGTCAGTTGTGTGAATTTGTGACTGGAAAACGATCGTTTTAAAAGGTATTTTTGTTTGTTTAAATAATTAGCAAAAGTTAGAAGCATTTTCTTTACTTTGTCTTAACATGCAGGGTGCATAAAATGGGACGACTGCATCAGACTCGAGTCAGAGGATCTATCAAGAAATGGTTTTCAAACTTCTCATGGTAGGTAGGTGATGTAGGGCTATGCATAGGCCTCTCGGCCCTTATTGCGCCCCTTCTCGATGAATTTGACTTGACAAAAATTATTTAGTGGTTTGTGTCTCTTAAATCAAAAGCTAATAAAAAGATAAATCTTTTAAGAGAATGGCTTTTTTAATTTTATATATATATTTTTTTTATTCATCAAAACATTTAAATTTTGTTATCAAATTTCCTCGATTGAACTTGCGTCTCTCTTTCTTTTTTTTTGGACGAGGCCAAAATGCCCCCCAAAATAGGGTAGGTCTGGATACCGTAACCACAACTATTTTCTTTTTGGCCTTAGGCTTAGCTATCTCTTTCAGAACTCTGGCTGGTATGGTAACTGGTCAGGTCCTTAGTATTCAGTTCTTTAAGTTTCTTTTTAACTGTCTCCACATCAATATTTATATCTGTTAATGCGTTCCCTTTGGATTTTGATTCCCTATCTATATTAGGAAGACTAGAAATATCTTCTCTTGTGAAAACACTCTTCGACCTCTTCGCCCTTTTCAGTTGTAATAATGGTCAGAACTGACTTTGACAACTATATTGGAAGAAGACGAGAGAGGTGTGTCACTGTATTCTCAAGGCATCGATTTTAACTCTCATTAGTCTCAATGCGCTCTCCAAATCCGTTATGTATATATAGCCTTCATAGGCTCCTACAACGCACTAAATCCAGATCCAGAGTACTGCAGTGTACGCAGAGCATCAAAATGACAAAATGTGAACCAATACTCCAGGACTTTTTGCCTTTCTTTGTACAGACGCTAACCATCCAGACCGCTGGCACCAATCAACTTTCAACAGGGAGAGGGTCAGAGAAGAAAGGTTTCTGTATTCCGAAGACAGCCCCCCCCCCCCCCCCCCCTCACCTCCAGCAGTTAACGAGATGGTACCAGGCTCATAAATTATACACATGGACTGTACAACTGCGTTTCCCCATTTGAACTAAATACACTAGGGTTTACAAGAGGACATGATTTTATTTTTAAACTCGGGAAAAAGTCTTGCAACACAAGCCTGCGACAGAGCTTCTTCACAATGAGAGCAGTGGACATATGGAGCAATCTTGATGGTGCTATTGTGAATGCTAAGTCACTAAACAGTTTCAAGAACAGAATAGACAAGGTCCTTGAGGACTATATGTATTGTAGCAACGTGAGTCACCCGCTGCGTGCCACAGCCGGTGTGTCTGCTGCAGACCGCCCGTGTGAACAGTCATAGAAATAAGAGCAATCAAAAGATTGCTAGGTTGTAGCCCAAAGTTAGGTTAGTTAGTTTCCTGATCAAAAGATCAGCAACAGGCCTCACGGCCTATATGTGCTGCACAACTATACTATGCTATACTATAAACATTAGTCTGGCATGCCTAATCGGTCCCTGGCAGCAAGTTTACCGATAAAGCTGTCGGTGAGTTGAACGCATCTTCTATGAAATCAGAGAACATTGAACGCTCCATGGATTTTTAGTGCGTCACGCTACCCTCGAACAGCAATTTTAATGCGTCGTTTCACACCCAGTACCAAGTTTTAATGCGTCGGTCACGCACAGATGCACAAAAATCTACTTGACAAAAATGGATGGGACGTTTGATAAGCCACGAGGCTTAGGTGAAGTTAGGCAGAAGCCAGTCCCTTTACTACTACTAGTACTGAGTACTACTGTACTAGTACTACTAAGTTTACTACTACTACTACTAGTACTACTCTCACTCTCATGCAGCAAGCAAGCAGTAGTCTATCTAAATCTCATTAAACACTATAAACATTTTTAATTAAATATGTGGTTGAAATAACTAATGTGAAAATTCATAAACAATAACACTGATAACCAACAAAGAGGGGTTGTGCTCTTCAAGAGTAAAAGATAAAGAGAAGGTAAAGTATATAATGCATGTTCATTAAACAAATGTTGCATGGGTACCCATACAAATTTGAAAAGGACTCTTAGAATTTTGCACCTATGGGACTCAGATTTTATCCCTATGGGAAACACTGTTACTAAGGTCGAAAGGACCATCTGTCAGTAACAACTAACATCAATCTTTGCAGACCCCCCCCCCGTGGGGATACCGGGGTTGTCTTTTGTATAAATAGTTCCCCCACCTTCTGGAAGTTCTGTGCTTGTAACTTCCTCTAATTCTGTCATTTTCTTTGACTCTGCCTTTTCCCTTTGCCTACTGTCATCTGCTATCTTTCTATCTCACTGGTTCATTCTCCTGCCTTTTTTTCTATGAATTCTTACAAAGATTTCTTCAGCCGAAGCCGGACATGCTGGGCCTAACTATTTCTTAGTTAGGCGCATAACAGCGGCATGACACATCTACGCTCATATGACAGGAAACTGTCTGAGCGAATGAAGAAGAAGAAGAAGAAGAACCTTTGCAGAAGGCTTCAAGTTCACGGATAATTTAAACAATGCTTCCTCTGAACAACAAACAAAACAAAAACCAGCCCCCGTTCCGCCCCTTGACCCCGCCAGATCCCAGGCCTTCCTGATTGTCATGTTGCCCAGGTTTCACCCTTGTAATGATTGATGTTGAATGTGAGTGTTGTTCACTTTCAGACCATGGGCAGAAAGAGGCAGTTGGAAAACCAGTCTGGCCAAGTCCAGAAAAGGTTCAAGAAGAAGCCGAAACATCAGAAGGATCCAGGTAGGAAGAACTCTGAACATTGTTTTTCACCTCCAGTTGTGTTCATATTTTCCTCTGTGTGGGGGCGTGTGTGGGGGTGATAGATAATGAAATGTTCTAGTTGAAAATGTGCTGCCTTATAATTATATGGAATTTGTCTTGCATATGCATGTGTGAGCCTGTCTGTCATCCCCCCCCCCCTCCTCCCCCCTCTCATTCTATTCCTGCCGCTCTCTCTCTCTCTATCACCTCCTTTCTCTCTCTATCACCTCCTTTCTCCCACTCTCACCCTCCCTCTCCTTCCATGGATCTCTTTACCATCAAATCCTCTCTTCCCCCGTCCGCTCTACGCCCCTTTCGCTTCTTTCTTTTAATAATTATTTTCTAACTCCACTCTTCCAAGTCTCATCACTCCCCTTCCCCATCTTTCCCTCCCCCCCTACACTGTCTGATGTCATCATGATTTGTTGTTGCCGAACTTTACCTGTTGGTGGGGACGCTCGGGAGGGTGGGGGTGTGAGCTTTAGCTATGAATACATACTGTGCAAGAGACAATCAACAGGGGTGCATGTGGGTCTGCCTGAAGCCTGAATTCAGGCAATTTGATGCTGGTTCAGGCAGTGGTTCTCCTGAAGACAGGGCTCTTCTCGTGCTCTTTTTGCTCTTAAAATAAATTGACTATTTAGTCAGGGTTATGATGGAAAGTTCAGGCACACGCTTTGGTCACCACATGCACCCATGAATCAAATTCTTCTTGTCAATGTTTTAAAAAAATCTTTTACGCCTTGAATTTTTATCACTGCTACTGCTAGTGCTACTGTTTTTATTGAAGTGTGACTTGTAAGGTCAGCGTTTGGAGGCTAGCACTGAGGAATAGCAGTGTACAGCTCAAAATATTTGTTTTTTTCAGGCATCAGAATTGTCAGAGGATCAGAGGATTCAGAATTTCTGACAGAGGATTTGCTTCTCCTGTCAGAGGTTTTGCCTTTTTATTCAGTGTTATCCTTTGTGTTAAATATTATTATAAAGTGATTTATCACTTTATTAAGCCTTTTTGGTGGTGTTTGGAACTCATTTCAGTGTTGTCCCTCTTTAGTCTAGGGCCTTGATGGCCCTTTTACTGCAGTTTTCAGACTATTCTGATGCCTGTTTTTTAATAAATGAAATGACAGTTATTTCCACTTATTGTTTGTTCTTATTTTAGTCTGCTATGTAAAATTAGTATAAATTTATCTCCGTAGCTTGACGTAGTTGATATGACATAATGGTGATGTTTGTTTTATTTTACAGAGCTTTCAGAGATCCTGTCTCTCAATAACAAATCAAAGAAGACCATGAAAAAGAAAAAGTATGTACGCTTTGTGTTATGGTGTGCGCGTTTGTTTGTGTGTGTGTGTGTGTGTGTGTGTGTGTGTGTGTGTGTGTGTGTGTGTGCGCGCGCGCGCGCGTGTGTGTGTGTGTGTGTGTGTGTGTGTGTGTGTGTGTGTGTGTGTGCATGATCATGTGTGAAATCTATTTTGAGGTAGTGCTTAATCATTTTATTGTATGCATTCAAACTATCTGCTTACAGTTATTTTCATTTAAAATCGCTTTAGTGATCTCAGGCCCAATGATATATTCAAACTACTTACTTACATATTTTTCGGACTATGACTAGTATAATGCGATACTTTTCCCCCAGACTGAGACCCCTGCGCCTTACAGTAAGACTGATAATATAGTAAGAAACTAGAGTAAGAAAATCTGAATTTTGTGCCAAATATGGGGTGTGCGCCTTATAGTTCGTAAAATTCGGTGCTTACATTTATTGTAATTTGAAATCATTTTAGTGATACTGATATTGTTTTCTATAATTTCTACTCTGGCCCAGTGATGTATACAATCTATTTACATTTATTTTCATTTAAAATCGCTTCAGTGATATTGTTTTCTATCATTTCCAGTTCCACTCAGGCCCAATGATGTATTCAAACTATTTAATTTAATTACATTTACATGGATGCTCCTGCTTTCAGGATTTCCTGAAGTTCAGGATTTTTTTGTTCAGGATGTCCTGAAGTTCGGGAATTTTTTTTTATTGTCTGGAATCGGCGTTGCCGGATTATGATAATTTGAGGAGAAGCATTTTGCTGGTTATAGAGGTCATGAAGTTTAGCCAGAAGTGAAAGTGCAACGAGAGCCTGTCAATTACATTGGAAACTTTTTTCCCTTCAGCTTCCAGGGGGCATTGCCCCCCGGAACCCCCAGGAGGGGCACTCCTGACATTTTCCAGGAGCACCCATGCATTTATTTTCATTTAAAATCACTTTAGTGATATTGTTTTCTATCGATCATTTCCACTCGTGCCCAATGATGTACTCAAACTATTTTACTTACATCTATGTTTGTTCAAAATCGCTTTACCAATAGTGCTTTCTATCCTTTTCACCCAGGCCCAAGTTTGACAAAAAAAAGACAAAACCGATCCTGGAACTCGCCAGGGGCGCTACAGAGAAGAAAGAAAAGAAAGACACGAAGAAAGTAATGCCAGACAAGAGCAGAAAACTCAAGGCGAAAGTAGTCTCCCCTCCTTCACCCGAGGATTCAGAGGATGATGAGGATGATGAGGGTTTGGTGAGTCCGTTAATTTTTTTGTCAACTGAACAATGTTGCAGACCTGCCACTTGCTCCGATTTCAGAGGAGCAGCTCAGATATGTTGAGCATTGCTCCTAGCTCCTCTTGCAACCTCCCCAGCTCCTATATTTTAAAATCTGTCTTGTATACATTTTCCACTCAATTTCACAACAAAGAGCATGCATTCAAAGCACCAGCTAATGGACATCTAAGGGTCAGCATGAGACAGTGAGGGGCTACACGAAGCATAGGCCTATCTCAGGCTAAATGACCAACAAATATTGTAGATTGGTCAATATTTCTTTCTCTAAAATGGATCTCAAATTGACAATGGTCAATATTTCTTACTCTAAAATGGATCTCAAACTGACAAAAACGACTGCATGTTTGAAGAACAAAAGAGAAGGCCGCACATTTCGAAGTGGCAATGGATTTTACTGGGGGGCCAGTGCCAGCCCCTAGATTCTCGCTCCTCTTTTTTATTTTCAGAATGTGGCAGGTTTGAATGTTGTATCGTTGTTATCAGTTTTAAAAAACCCCACCAAATGCTTAAAGTCGCAACTCCCGATACTGAGTCGGGTGCCTATTTTGTGTGTGTGTGTGTAACTTCAGTGCGTGGATGCCAAAGGATGATCTGGCTGATGATTTTAAACTTATTGTTGATTTAAACCAGTTATATTTTTAGCTATTCTGCTCTTTTTGTGTGTGCTGATATGTGTAATAATGTGTCTTGTTGCTTTTAATTAATTATTCATTCTAGACTATAATTTAATACCTTTTAGATCATCTTAGTGTACATAGCATTGTATATGTGCGGGAAAGAGGGGCTGGGAGTTTGGAGGGAGGAGGGGCGTTGGGAGAGAGGGGGGGGGGGGAAGGAGAGAGAGAAAGATGGGGGGCTTGGATATAGGGGATAGGGTTGTTCTGGTAGGGACTATGTTTTAACTCGGGGGTAGGGGTTTGGGGGACGTCACTCTGGATATTTTTAGATGAGAGAGAATGGATGAGGAGATGGGTACACTTTTGTAAACAAATATTTTAATGCATGCATTTAGTTGTTGTTATTTAAGAATTTGTTTAGTTTTTGTGTGTATGTGTGTGACATATCTGCGTTGGTTTTATTCCTATGTATGTTTATTTGCAATGGATGATCAACAAATGTGGTTTATTAAAAACATGTTTTTTTCCATTTCAGGCTGATGAATTTTCTGATGTGGAGAAAGAGGAGGTATTTTGAAAAGTGTGTGTGTGTGTGTGTGTGTGTGTGTGTGTGTTGGTCGGCGCTCTTTTGCTGTCTCAGGACCGACATCTTGGAACAAACTTCCTCTTTCCCTCCGTCAGCGACCGACCCTCTCAGCCTTCAAATCTAACCTCAAAACCCACCTGTTCCCCCGTCATTGAGGCTCCACTCTCTTTTCTTCTCTTCCTTGCCTTTAGGTCTGTTTCTGCTGTATACAATTTATGTCAAACGTGTGTGTGCGTTTTGATTTGATTTCTATCAAGATTCAGCGCCGTATAAATACTGTATGTTGTTGTTTGTGTGTGTGTGTGTGTATATGTCACTCTGTGTGTGTGTGCATGCATGTGTGTGTGTTGTGAGTGTGCATGTGTGTGTGTGTGTGTATGCCACTGTGTGTGTGTGTGGTTTTTGTGACTGTGTGTATGTTGTGACTGTGTTTGTGTGCATATTATGTGTGTGCGCGGACTGTGTAGGTATTACTGTCTGTGTCAGTAATTTTGGTGTGTGTGTGTTTAAAACCCCCAAAATCAATGCCTTTCTTTGACTTTCCTTTTAGATGGAAGATCAACAGATGGGTTCCAGTGACATGGAACATGAAGAACAGGTTTGTAGTATGTGTGTGTGTATGCGCACACTTGTGTGTTTTTGTGTTAAATAGATGTTTTATTGATTTTTTACAGTGGAACCTCCCTTATAAGACCTCCCATTATAAGACCCCCTCCCACATAAGACCTACTTCTCCGAGACATTGCCCTTTGCAAGTATTAAAATTACCTCCTTTATAAGACCCCTCCCTTATAAGACCTCATTTGGGATGATTTTTGAAGGTCTTATAAGGGAGGTTCCACTGTAGTAGAATGGAAGAGAACTTGAGAACTCATGCTGGGGTGGGGGGTGGGGGGGAGGGGGGGGGATGAGAAGTACTATTCTGTTGATCCCCAGTCTCCTGTCATAGAGTGTAGATGCATCATGCTGCCATTAACCCTTTCACAGACAATGTGGCATTTTTGCACCACATTGGTTTAGCACCCGTGTCACTAAAAAGCAACAAATCAGGGCCTGTTATCTGAAGACCCTTTTTTTAATTTTATTTCAGGAGGTGGCCTAGTGTTTTATATAAATACATGTCACAGGAATTCGTAATATTGCTGACCATTTTTTTTTCTCTATCCAGTAAGTTTAACCCTTTCACCGCCAGCCATATTTCTGCCAAACATTTCCATTAAATTTACCTGGGTAGAGAACAAAATCCATCTGCAGTATTGGGGATTCTTCTGTGACATATATAAAACAAGGTCTATCCTTACTTCCCAAAACTAAGACAATAGGGTCTTTGGATAATATACCCCAATTTGATGCCTTTTAGTGACATAGGTGTCAAATCACTGTGGTGCTAAAATGCGACTTTGGCGGTGAAAGGGTTAATGGTATTTTGTTTGGCTGCAAAATGACTGGCGGCGAAAGGGTTAACAAAAGTGCCTTAGAGCGCGCAGACATATACATGCGCACACATTCCGTACAGAAACCCATGCGCAATCTGACGAAAAAAAGATCTGGAAGTAAGAAATATGACAGAGCATGCACATTGCACGCGGAAACTCGTGCGCAATCCCCTCCGCTTATTTCTTATACAACAAGTGAATGGGGTTTCCTCACGGAACTTGCAGATTGCGGATCTAAAGTGCACGAGCCCTAACTAAGAAATGGTTAGGCCCCGCATGTCCGTCTTCGGCTAGAGAAAATCTTTGCAAGAGTTTCTAGAACAAAGGCAGGAGAATGGATTAGTAAGGCAGAAAAGTAGTAGGTAGGCCTAACAGTAAGCAAAAGAGAAAAGTAGTAGGTAGGCCTAACAGTAAGCAAAAGAGAGAAGTAGTAGGTAGGCCTAACAGTAAGCAAAAGAGAAAAGTAGTAGGTAGGCCTAACAGTAAGCAAAAGAGAAAAGTAGTAGGTAGGCCTAACAGTAAGCAAAAGAGAAAAGTAGTAGGTAGGCCTAACAGTAAGCAAAAGAGAAAAGTAGTAGGTAGGCCTAACAGTAAGCAAAAGAGAAAAGTAGTAGGTAGGCCTAACAGTAAGCAAAAGAGAAAAGTAGTAGGTAGGCCTAACAGTAAGCAAAAGAGAAAAGTAGTAGGTAGGCCTAACAGTAAGCAAAAGAGAAAAGTAGTAGGTAGGCCTAACAGTAAGCAAAAGAGAAAAGTAGTAGGTAGGCCTAACAGTAAGCAAAAGAGAAAAGTAGTAGGTAGGCCTAACAGTAACAGTAAGCAAAAGAGAAAAGTAGTAGGTAGGCCTAACAGTAAGCAAAAGAGAAAAGTAGTAGGTAGGCCTAACAGTAAGCAAAAGAGAGGCCTAAAGTAGTAGGTAGGCCTAACAGTAACAGTAAGCAAAAGAGAAAAGTAGTAGGTAGGCCTAACAGTAAGCAAAAGAGAAAAGTAGTAGGTAGGCCTAACAGTAAGCAAAAGAGAAAAGTAGTAGGTAGGCCTAACAGTAAGCAAAAGAGAAAAGGCTGAGTCAAAGATAGTGACATATTTTAGAGGAAATTACAAGCACAGAATTTTCAGAAGGTGTGGGAACTATTTGTATGAAAGACTCCACAGTATCGCTATCCCCACGGGGGAGGTTCCCAGTGAAGTTTCACAGAATAAAGGGGAGAAATATCTAAGAAGAAGAAGATAGAAGTGTAGAGTAAGTTTAGAAGTTAGAAGTCGGCTTCCTCCAGCTTTCTAACTTTCTCACTGTTAGTTGATTGAAAAAGTGAAAAAGAAACACCCGAAGGTGGTGATGGGACCCAGAGATGCACCGGTCATGCCTGCCCTATCAACATGAGAGCAGCCCTGCTCCAGCCCTGGAAGTCTGTATGCCGCTTGCTAAGATGATTATTTTCTCATGTATCATGTCAACGTTCCAGTTTTGAATGGGGTTCCGGCCCATGTCTTTGACTTTGCTCATTTTTAAAGTGAGATCCTTTCTAAAATGCCGCTTTCAAATTGTGCATTGGTCTTTTGTGAATTCTGTTTTGTTTTAGAATTTTCATGACATACTACTTCCAATGAGAGCAAGTTTACTGAGAGAATGATGAAGGTGTGCTGAAACTCCTAGCATTTCAGGGAGTGTCAGCGAAGACATTTAGAGCTTACGCAAAGACTGATCACAGTCTGACCCCTTATGCCAATCACAGTAGTAGTGTGAGTGAACCAGATGTTACCTGCCACTCCCCCATGACCTAAAGGGTGAGTGGTAGCTGTTTGTTTGCCCTGCTCAACCTGCCACTCTCCCATGGGTCTAGGCATGCTAAAGGGTGAGAGGTAGGAACGGCTTGTCAAATGTGTCTTCAAGCTGGGAGCCAAGTAGCCTGTCTTTACGTAAGCTCTGAGTGTCTTTGGTGTAAAAAAAAGTGAAACAGACTGCAACGTCACTGACCAAAACACCACACAAACAAATACACAAGTGCAAAGTGACATTGTTTTATTGATGAAACAAAACAACATTTTTGATATTTCAACATAAATGTCTTTTTCAAACAACACAGAAAACAGAACAATATTTCCCCTCTTCACTATTCTTCACGGTAGTCTCCAAATGATCAAGTTTATTTCACTCGGGACGAATGAGCCGGCTCGTGCAATCATTTAGGACGAATGAGCTGGCTCCGGCTCATGAGAGTTTTCAAAAGGTTTTGATTTCTGGCGTGTAACCAGCTTTCAAGTGTGACGTCATAGCCTACTTTCAGTTTGCTTTGACCTTGCCTCTTGAAATCAACCAATCATTGGAGAGTTTACATTCAGATTTGGTTGTAGAGGAGGTGGGGTCAAAGATTGGAATGTGAAATTTTCCTTCTTTCTATGTGTTAGCTGTTTTCGTCAATAGGAGACAAACGACGAGGGAATGGAATCTGATATTTTACGATTGCTTAGTGCATGGTGTTAATAATCTTATCTGAAGTTTTAAGTCCGTAACTTTTCATAACTGTTTTGTGGTGAAGTGTTTTCGAACGTAGTCCAAAACAGTTGTAAGGGGAAACAACTTGCCAGTGCCAAATAAGTTAAACTGAAAAAACACACAAAAGCCATTGTTGTTGAATACAGTTCAGAAGTAAAAGTCTTTGGTCTTTGGTGTAAGAAAGGTTTGCCTTTTCTCACTGCAGCGCTGATTTTACAATGGCATTGCAGGGCTCCCAGGGACCCCCATTTGGGGGTCTATGAAGTACTAAAACTCTAAAGGACCCTCTTGAAGAATGTGCAGGGGGTCCCAGGGATGCAGTAGAAAAATTATTTTTAGCATTTGCAATGCCACTGGGACCCTTTATACTGTAAGTGAAGGAGTCCTTGGGACCCTTTGTTTTGCGGGACGATTGGGAGCCCTGGCATTGATTTGGTTTTATGATGTCACATGCTATGTAATGTCCACAGAGTGATGAGGAGGAAGAGGAGGAGAAATCTTCGGATGATGATGAAGAAGAAGATGATTCAGATGAAGATGAGTCTGAGGTAAGCTTAATGATGTAGTGTTTGTGTGTGTGCGTTTGTGTGTGTGTGTGTGTGTGGCATGTATGTGCATTTGTGTGTGTGTGTGTGTGTGTGTGTGTCTCTGTCTGTCTGTCTGTGGCATGTGTGTGTGTGGTGTGTGTGTGTGTGTGTGTGTGTGTGTGTGTGTGTGTGTGTGTGTGTGTGTGTGTGTGTGTGTGTGTGTGTGTGTAAGGGAATAATGTAACCTTTTAAGAATGTGTCATAGTTATTGTTTTGTTTGTGTGTGTGATGACAACCTCAGGGAGCATATTTGTATTTTGGTTAATGAAGCAATATTGATAAAAACGTTGACATGTTTTTTTCTCTCATATAAATAGACAAAGCCTGTATTTATGACATTGTGGTACTGTTTTTTTCTTTCTTTCAGATGTTACCCATTGAGAAAGCCTCCAAGAGGCTGGACAAAAAAGCCAAAGAAGACAGGTAGGCCCAGTTTACCCTATGCTTTGTCACCACCCAAGCAAGACAAACTGGTCATGTTTAGGGATGTGAGACTTATGAACTTTTTCTATTCAACTTAAACAAAAAAAGTACAAAGAGAGACAGAGAGAGAGAGATAGAGAGAGAGAGACTCGTACAAACTTTCGTGTTCGGTACACTTTCTTTTCGCACTTGTACAAACTTTCATGTTCGCTGCACTTTCTTTTCGCAGTCGTACAAACTTTCGTGTTCGGTAAACTTTCTTTTCGCACTCGTACAAACTTTCGTGTTCGGTACACTTTCTTATCGCAAACACGGTGAAAATGAAAGAAGTTTGTAGCATGAGCACATTCCTTTGACTGAATTTTGTAAGCTTCTCTGAGGTTGGCCAGTTACGCCAGTTGGCAGTGCGCCATTTTCGTGCATTCGGCTACCTTCTCGGTGTCAATTTCGAAGGAGCGTTTGGATGTTTTCCAAGCTATTGAGTGAATATTTCATCATCAACCATAAAAATGATGCATCACACCGTAGCTGTGAAGAAAGAGATCGACAAAGGATGCCAACACAAATTGACAGTTTCTGGCTGGATGAAACTGCCGAACAGTAAGAGTCATGTAGGCGAGCCGCAAAACATTTATGTCACTGGCACAGTTTTGTTTGAGTAGTCTAGACCACTTTGATGATACTATCGGCTACGCTATTTTTTTTTTTGGGGGGGGCCCTCTCGCATCCCTGAATATTTTCAGTGACGTTTGTCTCTTTGTTCCTGTCTGACTAGCTGGCTGCCCGACTATGTATGATAACACGATAATGTTTGGACGGAGGGACCTAAGAGCAGACCTGCCTACCCATACGATTTTTCCATATTTTGTACACGATTTTGAGCCCCAGTACGGCAGTACGGTAAATGGAAAATTAATACGAGAAAAATTTGAACTTAAGGTCTTCTAAGATCGGTAAAAATTGAGTGTTTTTCGTCATTTCGCATGGCGGTTTAATGTTCTGTAATGTTCCGTTTTTGGGTCTCCTCGCAAAATACGGAATTTTAAGAAAAAGTACGGAATTTTATTTCGTGGAGTACCTAAAAAAGAAATTGGGGGTAGGCAGGTCTGTAAGAGCCTCAAATTTTGCTTGCGCATAGGTAGTTAGGATATCTAGGCCATGTTTGAAAATGGGTCAGAGGTCAAGGTCACCAGAGCTGGGAAAATGTGCCTCGCGGCTGGTGATATAACGTCTGAATACTCTATATTGTTTTTATGTGTTGATGAAATTATAGGGTTCCCATTCTTCAGTCAAACCATTCATGTGCCTCGCGGCTGGTGATATAACGTCTGAATACTCTATTTTGTTTTTATGTGTTGATGAAATTATAGGGGGGTTCCCATTCTTCAGTCAAACCATTCATTTCAGATCATCGTCACTAATGCAGCTGCTATTTGGACTTCCCAGTGGCCTTTGGTCGAAAGTAATGGCCTTTGGTCGATTGGCTTTTATCATTGGTTGACATTAGCCTGTAGTAGGGGCCAGCAGTAACATGAGAGCGTACCGTACAAATGATGGTTTTTTACAGTAACGGAACAGTTTAGTCAAACCATGGAAGACAATGACGGGGGGGGGGGGGGAATACCAGGTTTTTATGTCTTATGAAATCAAACATTTTCAGCTAAAATCCACATTCTCGACTAATAACATGTTTAAAACGTGTTTATGTATTTCGACATTGAGAGCATGTTCTTCTTTCACCTACGTGTGCCTTGTGAGCACCCGTGGACTGCCAACGTCTATTAGGTATTTAGGTACTTTATAGTCATAGAGGGGTTCTTCTGTCAAACCATTCGGGTTGCTCCCGGCTGGAGAGCGCGTCGCAGCCAGATGACCCATTCTTCAGTCAAACCATTCATTTCACATCGCCACTAATGCAGCGCATTTTTGCACCACAATGGTTTAACACCCGTGTTTCTATAAAGCATCAAATCAGGGCCTGTTATCTGAAGACCCCATTTTCTTAATTTTGTGAGGTAAAATCCACTTCTCGAGAAGTTTTGAAACTTTATGTATTTCGTCATTGAGAGCAATTTCCAATATTACAGATGTTGTGAGCACCCGTGGACTACCCAGGTAAGATTTATGGTAAATTTTGGCTGAAAAATGGCTGGCGGCGAAAGGGTTAAACATTTTTTTTTTAGCATGCTATTTTTGGTAACTGATGAGGAAGAAAAGGAAGGTGGTGGTACATGTAGTAAACTTTGACCAAATGACAACTTTTCTGTTGCCACTGGGTTTAACGTGTGCTAAGTGCATGGGCACATGGGACCTCGGTTTATCGTCTCATCCGAAAGACTCCACATTCAGTCCGTAAGGCCTAGTGCAAAGTGAGAGGGAAAATCCCCTGTACCCAGGTTCGAACTCGGGTTTACTTGACACGAGGCGAACGTGTTACCACTGTGCCACTCTACACCTGTAGATTTAGCCAAACTGTCAGAAGTCAGCTTTTTGTTTTTGTTTTTTGGTCTCAGCTTTCCTAATGTGTTGAAGGTGAAAAATGAACAGTTAAAAATTGAAACGCACGGACACAGTTTTGACACATATTTTTTTATATGTTCTTCGTTGTTGTTTTTATTTTCCAGTCAATTGGCAGAGGACGAAATTCAGTTGAATATAGCGTCACAGGAAAAGTTTGTCCTGCCCAGCGGACAAGAAGTGGAGAAAGACAATATCCTTTGAACTGAAGCCACCATGAGTGAAATAGAGCAAATATTATTACCGTAAAGTGTGGACTATAAGCCGCTACTTTTCCCCGCAACTTTGGCCCATGCGGCTTATAGACTGATGCTGCTTATTTGTGGATTTTTTTCCATTCTATGTTTATCAGTATGATTAAATCTGTTTCTGGCCACTTTCTTCAACCTATTTTGAGCTTATTTAGACTCATAACTGGTTTTGGTAATCAATAGATTCAAATTGTCTCATGTTAAAAAGTGTCTGAGAACATCAAATACTCATGCTCTGATAGGAGAATTTCTATGTTTGTGTTGGTTTGTGCACATACAATTTTCTTTGTGGCTTATAAACTGGTGCGGCTTATATGTGGATAAATACCTAATATTTTGTCAATTTAAGGGATACAGCTTATGTATTTATACAGGTGCGTCTTACAGTCCAGTTTTTACGGTAATTCAGGGCTCCCAATCATCCCGCAAAACAAGGGGTCCCAGGGACTCCTTCACTTACAGTATAGAGGGTCCTAGAGGCGGGATAGAGGGTCCCAGTAGCATTGCGACTGCTAAAAATAATTTTTCTTGTGCATCCCTGGGACCCCCTGCACATTTTTTTTAGAGGGTCCTTTAGAATTTTAGTGCATCATAGACCCCCAAATGGGGGCCCCTGGGAGCCTGATGTTAATTTGTGGGGTTTGATGCACAGCGCTCTAACAGAACTTCAGATTGTTAGCGGGCCTGGGTCATTGACCCAGTGTGATGATGATTTGACCCCTCATTTTGTGCAGCCAGGTGTCATCTGACCCACAAAGTCTGCCATAAAATTTAAGTTTTGATACTACAGTGACACATTGCTGACCCGTCATTTTCTGCAGATAGGGGTCATATGACCCAGGAAGTTTAGAAACAATCTTGAAGCTCTGCTCTAAGCATGTAAAATTGCCATCTTTTTCTTGATACTAATTTCATCGTAGCTGTTTAAACTATTAGTGGAAGGTATCTTTTGATCACAGCGTTTTGTTAGTACAGAATGTCCCTGTGTGGATATGAGTCCTTATTTTGACATCTGTGTGTGTGTGTGTGTGTGCGCGCGCATGTGTGCAAATGTGTGTACATACTTACACGAGTGTGTGTGTAAGTAATGATCTTCCATTGGAATAAGGCCGGGTTCACATTAGGCGCGTAAGTTCCGTACGGAAAACCCTAAATAAGTGGAAGAAAGAAGGGTAAAAGTTTACGCATAATGGGGAAATTCGGACACGTGCGCAACTCTTTTCCTTTTTTTCTCTCACTTATTTATGGATTGCGCACAGGTTTTCACTTGGAATATTCGCTTATGTGTGTACACGGCTGAAGAGAGAAGAGAAGGAGGGGGGGTGGGGGTTAATGGTAATACAGTGATTCCTCCTTAACCTGCCCACGTCACCTGGCAGCAGACCTCACCCTGGTCATGCAGAGGATAAAGGACGTGCAGTTCGTCCTTGCCGACTTCAAGGAACGCCGTCAGGAGGGCAGGTAAGCTTAGGACAAGATAGGAAAAAGGGATTCCATATACAGTAGAACCTCCCTCATGAGACCTTCAAAAGTCAAGAATGAGGTCTTATAAGGGAGGTAATTTTAATACTTGCAAAGAAGGGCAATGTCTCAGAGAAGTAGGTCTTATGTGGGAGGGAGTCTTATAATGGGAGGTCTTATAAGGGAGGTTCCACTGTACCATGGTTTGTAATCTGTTGCGCAATGTTTCGTGTTTTTTTATGATCATATTTTACAGGGTACCACACAAACAAATACACAAGTGAAGAGTGACGTTATTTTGTTGACGAGACAAAACAGAACGTGTAATATTTCAACAAAAATGTTTTTTTGAAACAACATAGACAACTAGAGGTGGGGGGAAAAAACGTTTTGAACCGAAAACCGGTGCTAATCTTTAGCGGTTCGAGTTGATGTGAACCGGTTTTTTTAACTGCAAACTGAAAGTAAGTTTTTCTTAGAATAACGCATTCTTTTCGAAGAACAACACTGATTCTCAGCGCAGATTGGGTGTTTGTAAACCAAGAGTAGCTGTTTCTAGTTTGTGGTGGTGTATGGCTTTGGCTTTGACTTTGAGTGAGTTGAGTTGAGTGTGAGTGTGTCATAAGTTTATTTATTGTGTGTGTGCGTGTATGTGTGCGCGTGCGTGCGTGTGTGTGAATATTCTGACAAATAAATATGTGTTTGCGTAGGTGAAACTAGTGATGCGAGTAATGGTTAAAAAATCGGTTCGGTAAAACCGGTTCGAAGAGAGAAACCCGGTTTAAAACCGGTTCGTATTTTTGAACCGGTTCTCAACTCTATAGACAACACAACATTACTTCCCCTCTTCACAGTCGAGCATTTTTTTTTTTCTTCATATTTTACAGGCTTTTTAAGGTGAAACTTTTTTTCCAGACTGAGCGTGAGACCCTTGTGCGACTGATAATAACATAGTAATAAAGTAATATAACAAAATCAGATCTTTTTGTAAGATTAAGGGGTGGGGGGTGGGGGCATGTCTTACAATGAGATGCGTCTTATAGTCTGTACTAAAAGCGGTAAACTCTGTACAGATTTGGTTACCCTACACAATATTCTGAGTGATATGCTAACACAGTTTGGATCTCTGGTGCACTTCAAAATTGATTTTATATGATGTTAACAGGGTTCATAGGGGCCTTACCTGTCCTTATAAGTCTTGATCAATTGAAATCTCCAAGTAAGGCCTTACAAGTGCTTACACTCACTTCAACTAGTTCAAGGTCCTTACAAGTCCTGACAGCTGCCAAAAACTGCCCTGAGCAGGAAGACCATACTCAAAATAGATCGCAGAAGCAGCACTTTTGCACTTGAGAAACATCGCTCAGCACCTAGAAGGTGAAGTAGGATGGGAAATGAGTACTTGCTCTTCCCCCCCCCCCCCCCCCCCCCCCCCCTCCCATTCCCGCTGAACAAAACTTCTGACGTTAGCTGAAAATCCGGGTGGAAGGATTTCTCGGCTGAAAAAATCTCCTCTTTATTTTGGAACAGTAGTTTTCATACCTGATGAAAAACAAACATTTGTGTCGTGTGTGTGTGTGTCACTGTGTGTGTGTGTGTGTGTGTGTGTGTGTGTGTGTGTGTGTGTGTGTGTGTGTGTGCAGGAGTCGCAAGGAGTACGTGAGTCAGCTGAGGACGGACCTCTGCACGTATTATTCGTACAACGAGTTCCTCATGGAGAAGCTCGTGGAGCTTTTCCCGCAAGACGTTAGTAGTCAATCCCTTTTGCCTTCCTTTCTTCATTATTTTTTTAAAATGTTCTTCTCTCCTCCATGGGTGCTACTCTTTCATTTTTACACTGATTTCAGTATTTTTAATTTTACCAGAAACTGAACTTCCTTTTTTTTTATTTTATCGAAAAACAAATTGACCTTAAGGGGTTTAGGGGCGTTTTGAAATTGGTGGTTCTATCTTGGAAGTTTGCAAAGGCAATGTAATAATTTCACAAGGCTTATCAGACTACTGTCTCTGTCTATCATTTTAACTGTGTCTATCTCGTTATCTCTCTTAACTTGCCCCCCTGAATCGTCCGACGGGGCTCTGCCCCTGTACCCTGCTGGGGCCATGAGTCCCTGGACCCCTGCCTTTCAGTTTTTTTTCATTTTGGGGATTTGCACCCATGCAGTCCTTCCATCCTTACTGCCTTCTTTCATCCTTCTTTCCTACCTTCTCTCCTTCCTTTTGAACTCAACAAAATGTATGCTGCTGTGTGGTCTACACTTTTTCCCTTTCTTCTTCCCTATCTTTTTACCTTCTGTTGCTTCCTTCTGTCCCTCCTTTTCATCTTTCCTTTCCTTTTCCTTTCCTTCTTTCAGTCCTTTCCCTCCTTCTTTCCTTCATTTCCTTTCTTTTTCCTCCTTCCCTTCTTTCCCTCCTTTCCCTCTTTTCCTTTCCTTCTTTCAGTCTTTTCCCTTCTTTCCTTTCCTTTTCCTCGTTTCCTTTCTTTCCCTCCTTTTTTTTTTCTCTCCCTCTTTTCCTTTTCCTCCTTTCCTTCCTTGTCAGTTGACATTTCCCGTCTATGTAAGTATTAAAATTACCTCCCTATTACAACTCCCTCCCTTATTTTGGATGATGTTTCAAGGTCTTAATTGGCCACTGCAAAGAACACCTTTTGCAAGAGTGAATGCCCTTGGTGGGTGGGGGCAGATGGTTGAGCACTGACCAAACAAGGGAATAACTCTCGCCAATAACTCTATTTGAGGCCACTAAATGGCTGCCTTGTGCAAGAGTGAATGCCCTTGTCAGCACTGACCAACAAGGGATTCACTCTCACTGTCAAGGGCGTTAATAACCCTAGTTCAGACATGTTTACAGTACTCTTTTCGAGTGGTATTCTACTCAATTTGGGCCTCTACTACTCTTCAAAATTGAAACTAATGCTCAATTACTCATTTTCGGTGAACATTATTTTGATGGTTTAATGAAGAGGACTACTCATTGCACACCAAAACTACTCATTTCAGCCATCCAGACTACTCAAGTTAAGACTTTTTGTAGGGGGTAAACAGGTCTGCTAGTTGCAGAGGCACATAGGGACGTTCCATTGTGTAGAGTGGCACAGTGGTAGCGCGTTCGCTTCGTGTCAAGTAAACCCGAGTTCGAACCTGGGTACAGGGGATTTTTTCCTCTCATTCTGCACTAGGCCTTAACGGAACGTGGAGTCTTTCGGATGAGACGATAACCCGAGGTCCCGTGTGCCCATGCACTTAGCACTTAAACCCAGTGCAACGAAAAAGTTGTCATTTGGTAAAAATTTACCCCCCCCCCCTTTTCAGTGACAAAAATCGCATGCAAAAAAAAAATTAAAAAAAAATGGGGTGCTCTGGCTGCGACGCGCTCTCCAGGTGGGAGCAACCCGAATTTCACAGAGACGCCTCTGTGACTATAAAGTACCTAATACCCTAATACCTAATACCTAATACCTAATACCCATTCCACTGTATGATCTCCATGTACGCAGTTAGAATTTCTGATGCTTCTGCTGTGTCCAGATAACCAGCTTTTTGGAGGCCAACGAGGTGCCCAGGCCAATCACAATAAGAACCAACACGCTGAAAACCAGGCGTCGCGATTTGGCCCAGGTCAGTATTGTATTGTGCTGTATTTGTATTGTATGGGTATTGTTTTGCATTGCATTGCATTGTATTGCACTGTGATGTGTTAACCCTTTCATCGCCACTGTCGCCTCTTGGCACCACAATGATTTAACACCCATGTCACTGAAAGGCATCAAATGAGGGTCTGGTATCCAGTGACCTTATGTTCTTCATTTTGGGAGGTAAGGATAGGCCCTATTTTATGCATGTCACAGAGGAATCCCCAGTATTCCAGACAAAGTCTTTTCTCTACCCGGGTAAGTTTAATGGAAACTTTTAGCTGAAAAATGGCTGGCGTTGAAAGGGTTAAGTTGCATTGCATTGCAACAGCACTCAAAACCAGGCGCCGCGATTTGGCCCAGGTCAGTATTGTGTTGAGTTGTATTGTATGGTATTGTTTTGTATTGTATTGTGATGTGCAGTATTGTGTTGTGTTGCGCTAAGTTGCATATTCATATAAATTTTTTGTTTTGTGCTGATTTCTCAGTTTCATGTCATGTGAGCGCAGATGCATCATGCTGCCGTTATGCGCGCCTAATATATAGCTCGGTCCAGCATGTCCATCTTTGGCTAGAGACTAAATGGCCAGCCACACGTCCACTAAAATCGCACAACTGTATGATGCGATTCGATCACATGGTCTCGATTCGCCAATCACATTTGTTCTTAGAGACCATGTGATCGAATCGTATCGTACAGTCGTGCGATTTTAGTGGACGTGTGGCTGGCCCTTAAGAGTTTCTAGATTGGACAAGTGGTAAGGCAGAAAGTAGAGTACAGTAAGCAAAGGGAAAAGGCAGAGTCAAAGAGAGTGATAGATTGGAAGGAGTTACAAGCATAGAATTTCCAGAAGGGTGAGCCACTGGAGACCTTGGTTTTTATCATTTCTGGATTTTATCATCTCACATTCCCCGTGGGGATACCGGGGGATCTTTCGTACAAATAATTCCCCCACCTTCTGGAAGTTCTGTGCTTGTAACTTCCACTTATCTTTCACTCTCTTTGACTCTTGCCTTTGCTTTCTATCATCTACTATCTGCCTTATTGGCCAATTCTCCTGCCTTTTTTTTCTTCAAAAAAGTCTTCCTAAGTTTCTCCTTTGAGCTCCTCCGAAATCGGAATGTGTTGGCTGTATGCAGCGAGTAGACCAGTGAAAACTGAAAACCGGACACATACGTACCTTAACCATTATGGCCATATGGCCTGGGAACGCAGAAGAAGAAGAAGGAGAATCATCTCACGAGAAAGACTTTACGTCCTGACCGTAAGGTCCTGTGGAAGGAGAGTGGGCTGGCTGAAACACCGTCTGCTGTGGCTGGGAAAGAAAAAGCGGGGTACTGTTGCTTGACATAAAACCTAGAAACTAGCTTACAGCAGCTTTTAGAATAATCAAAGGAGGAACATCTTTTCACAGTAAGGTCATCGTACCTGTTTTCCCTACGGATTTGTCCGTAAATATTACGTTTTGAGACCTCCGATTACGCTATTACGATCAGCAACAAAAAATCTGCATTTCCGCTGAACGAGTGCGAAAAAAAAAAGAAGAAGAAATCGAAAGAAGGCATGGCGTTTGAGCCATACTCGCTACTGTGTCGTCTGCTATCAAAGGTATCACTTCGAGTGATGTCCCTTGAATGAATACTTCCGGTTTATTTCTCCATGACGCCATTTTTTTAGGTGCGAAGTTCAATCTGAAGACATGCCGAAAAAGCGACACTCGCAAACGGATGATTCCGACTCGGATCCTGATCGGACGCCAAAGAAAAAAGCGAACCAAAATTTTGGCAGTTGTCGAAGTTGGGTTTGGATGGGAAGTTACAGCGTGCGTGTACCCCCCCCCCCCCCCCCCCCCCCCCCCCTGCTCAACAAAAGGCTTAACGGCAGCGAAAAATTCTGGTGAAAGGATTTCTCGGCCAGCAAAATTACGGACAGATGCCTGAGATTACTGATTTCAGAGCTTGGGATTACTGACAGTGAAGATTTGGGGTAAGCAGGTCTGGGTCATGGATGCAACCTTGCCTGGCGGTGCTTGTTTTTCAAAATTGTGACCAAAAACAAAATGGATTCAAAGTTCAAGGGGAAAAAAGTGTTGATTTCTCACTTTACAAGCCTGGAATAAGTGCTGATTTCTCACTTTACAAGCCTGGAATAAGTGCTGATTTCTCACTTTACAAGCCTGGAATAAGTGCTGATTTCTCACTTTACAAGCCTGGAAAAAGTGCTGATTTCTCACTTTACAAGCCTGGAATAAGTGCTGATTTCTCACTTTACAAGCCTGGAATAAGTGCTGATTTCTCACTTTACAAGCCTGGAATAAGTGCTGATTTCTCACTTCACAAGCCTGGAATAAGTGCTGATTTCTCACTTTACAAGCCTGGAAGAAGCATCAAATTGAGTATGATTTTGCTTTTTCTTCAGCTTCAGGGGCGCGTTGCCCTCCTGACCCCCCAACAAAGGCTCTGGACCCCTGCCTTGCCTGTTTTTGGATTTTCTCCAGTTGCATCCATGTAAGGTTGTTAGGTCAGGCAATGCTGAACATCAAGTAAACATAAGTGTTTAGAGTTTCAGGAGAATCTTTGAATCAAGTAAAAATTATTTCTAGTGGAACTTTTTATTCTCATTTATGTTGTACATATTCTTATTATTTGTGTTGTGCTCATTTTCTGTTTGTTTGATTTTTTCCCAGGCGCTGATCAGCCGCGGAGTGAACCTGGATCCCATTGGTCCCTGGTCCAAAGTGGGTCTGGTGGTGTCCGAATCTCAGGTTCCCATTGGTCAGTATGATTATGTGTGGTGATGATATGTATAATTTCCGTAATTTTCGGCCTATGAGACGAAACGTTTTATTTTAATGCACTTCACCCCAGCGCCTTATCTGCTGCTGATAGTGATAGATCTATACCCCCAAACGAAAAAACACCTTACAGAATGGCAAAAACCTAATCACAGTACACAAATTCCCCTCATTCAGGCTCCTTTCAGTTTTCCACAGAGAGCTATTTGTTTCAAGTTATTTCCTTTAACAGAGGCAAATATTCTTATCATTGATTGTGGTTAGGGATAGGAAAAGACCTTACAAGTGGCATACCACCATAAAACAATGTAAGCCTAATGGATAAAACACTTTAAATTGGTTTATGCTGGTGACGAGGGTTAACAAAAGGCATGAACTGAAAGGAGCTGAGAAAAGCTACTGTGAATGTGAATCCTTGCATAAATCAACACAGAAGTGTCATTTCTTTGGATTTAAGCATAAACGTACACATTTTTGTACAGTGCCACGGAATGCAATTAACCCATAAACCAATGGAGTGCCCGCCAGCGCCCGGTAAAAAATTGCGGTCCGTTACCGTGTAGCGCCCACTAGCGCCTGCTTTGCACTTGCCGACTATGGCCACAGACTGTACTATTTACATAAACGAGGATCTCGAACAGCGAGACTTGCGTGTTTGCCCACTTCCTGCAGTGTCTTTTGGTCTTTACTGTATCAAAATTGATCGACCTTTTCCTGAAGTCGGAATGTGGCTGTCCACGTGGCGTGGTAATCAAAAACAGTCACACACGTAATGTTCTCATCCCTAGTTGATGCATTTGTACCATAGTGTTCAATCGCTTGGGATGATCCCTGGAGTCTTTAAGCCATGGAACGACAACTCCAGAGTACCTAGCTGGTCACTACATGCTCCGGTGGGGAGGGGGGGGGGGGGGGGGTTGCACGTAATGACTTTGATTGATTGATTTGATGATCGATTAATTGACTGACTGATTGACTGGCTAACTGATTGATTGATTGAGATCTGTTTATGTTGGGTACTGACAGGGGCCACTCCAGAGTACCTGGCCGGTCACTACATGCTGCAGGGGGGGTCCAGTTTCCTGCCTGATTGATTGATTGATTGAGATCTGTTGATGTTGGGTACTGACAGGGGCCACTCCAGAGTACCTGGCCGGTCACTACATGCTGCAGGGGGGGTCCAGTTTCCTGCCTGATTGATTGATTGATTGAGATCTGTTGATGTTGGGTACTGACAGGGGCCACTCCAGAGTACCTGGCCGGTCACTACATGCTGCAGGGGGGGTCCAGTTTCCTGCCTGATTGATTGATTGATTGATTGAGGTCTGTTGATGTTGGGTACTGACAGGGGCCACTCCAGAGTACCTGGCCGGTCACTACATGCTGCAGGGGGGGGGGGGGGGGGTCCAGTTTCCTGCCTGATTGATTGATTGATTGATTGAGGTCTGTTGATGTTGGGTACTGACAGGGGCCACTCCAGAGTACCTGGCCGGTCACTACATGCTGCAGGGGGGGGGGGTTTCCTGCCTGATTGCCTGATTGATTGATTGATTGATTGAGGTCTGTTGATGTTGGGTACTGACAGGGGCCACTCCAGAGTACCTGGCCGGTCACTACATGCTGCAGGGGGGGTCCAGTTTTTGGCTGCCTGATTGATTGATTGATTGATTGAGCTCTGTTGATGTTGGGTACTGACAGGGGCCACTCCAGAGTACCTGGCCGGTCACTACATGCTCCAGGGGGGGTCCAGTTTCCTGCCCGTCCTGGCTTTGGCTCCGCAGGAAAAGGAGCGCATCCTGGACATGTGCGCCGCTCCTGGGGGAAAAATCGTCCTACATTGGTAAAGAGGAGAAAGGTGGCAGAGTGGTTAACACTTTTGCCTGCCAAATGTAATGCACTCCTGCAGCGTGAGTGACCCGGGTTCGAATCCCGATGCCTCTCTCAGCCCTTTCACATTGCAATGTTTCAAATAGCTTTGACAGGAAAATCGAACTGAACGTCACAGTCCTTCTGGACTCTATGGGGACTTAAAGCTAGTCTGACCCGTGCGCTTTACTGCACGTAAAAATCCCACGGCAGTTGAAAGTCGGAGAGGGAAGAGCAGGGAGAAATCCCGCTGCCTGGTGTGGCCAAATGGATAGCTAGGTTTTCCAAGTGGGCCCACACACCCTCCTCACCCTGTGCCCCCCGTGTATGTGTGGGTGGGGTGTGTATGTGTATGCCTATTTGCATGTGCAATGAAAATTTGGGTAGGCGCTGCATTTGCGGCGACGCACTCTCCAGGGGAGAGCAGCTAGAATTTCACAGTGATAAGTCTCTGTGACTAGAATATACCAAATACCCAAAATGCAAAGTGCAGCAAAGAAATGTATCCTTTTTCTGCTTCGTCTTTTGCTGTTGTCTGATTCTGTCATCAGTGACATCTTCAAGCTCGTGCCTGATGCGTTATCTTGTCAACAAACTTTATTATTACAAAAAATCTTACAATAAAATAAATCTAACCTGCAAGGCCAAACATTGAGTTCTTGGATAACAGACACAGAAATTTGGGATCTGGGATAAAAGTCTGGACTCACAAAATAAAGTTTGATGGTAAAGTTTCAGTGTATTTTTTTTTTAAATCTATATGTGACCTAGCACCACGAAAGGTATATTAAGTCGCTGGGCTAGTTTCTCAGAATGGGCATGCAATGTCAAAAATCTGATTTAAAAAAAATCAATTTTGAATTATAGGTATTTTCATACTCTCTGACATCTTGTCTTTCATACCCTTAAAGGACCACCTTTAATACTGACTCTAAACACTCCAAAAAGTGCTTTTAAAATTTGAGGTTGATGCATTTTCTTAGGATAGACTAGACTTTAGACTGATTTCTCAAAATGGCCAACAGTCACCCTACCAACTTTAAATGCTCATAACTCTTGAATGGAAAAAAGATACAAGAATGTTTTTTATATCATTAGAAAGAGAATTGCCTGGCGTTTCCAACTGTGCCATTTTCTCAGAATGGTCAGTTTGACACTTAATGTCCCTTTCGTGGTGCTGGGTCACATTTGAAAGCAGTGATGCGTCAAGGATAGACTGGGTTAAGTGATAGAACAAACATCAGTGGAGCATGTATGTTGATCAATGCCCATTCGCTGAAATATCCAGTAGTTTTGTTTTGTCTCCTGTGAATAAAATAGCGTCACTTTACACTCGTCGTGTAGTTGTTTGTTTGTTGTATGTTCCAGTGATGTTGCAGTCTGTTTCAGTTTTTTGTCCTGAGACAAGAAAATCAATCGGACAAAATGTCTTCCTCTTGCAGAAATCAATAGGACAAAGTCTCCGTGTGTTCAACTTCAGCAGGACATTTGTCATGAAAAGGAGGATTTTCAATTCTTCAATAATTTTTTGTCACGCCGTCTCAGTAGACATTACAGTGACTTAAGAGGTTGTTAAGAGGTTCAATAGGACATTTTAATTCAATAGGATATTTTAAGTTTTAATAGGACTATTTCTCTTACATCTAGACTTCAGGAAATCTTTGTGAAAGTCAGTACAGTTCCTTTTTGTTGTTCAGTTATTTTTTTGTGTGGGTATTGTTGCACAGCGGCGCTGATGAAGAACCAAGGCAATTTGTTCAGCAACGATGCCAACCCAGACAGAGCAAAAGCCATTGTGTCCAACCTCCATCGTATGGGTGTGCACAACTCTGTGGTGTCCTCATATGATGGAAGATCATTCCCCAAGGTTGGTGCATCTCTCTCTCTCTCTCTCTCTCTCTCTCTCTCTCTCTCTCTCTCTCTCTCTCTCTCTCTCTCTCCTCTCTCTCTCTCTCTCTCTCTCTCTTCTCTCCTTTTGTTCTCTGTGTATGTGTGCTGTAAGGTGTATGTGTAGAGCAAAAGCCATCTGTCCAACCTCCATCGTATGGGAGTGCACAACTCTGTGGTGTCCTCTCTATGATGGAAGATCATTCCCCAAGGTTGGTGCATCTCTCTCTCTCTCTCTCTCTCTCTCTCTCTCTCTCTCTGTCTCTCTCTCTCTCTCTGTCTCTCTCTCTCTCCTCTCTCTCTCTCTCTCTCTCTCTCTCCATTCTCTCTCTCCTATCTCCTACTCTCTATCTCTCTGCTCTCTCTCTGTGGTCTTCTCTCTCTCTCTCTGGAAGATCATTCCCCAAGGTTGGTCTCATCTCTCTCTCTCTCTCTCTCTCTCTCTCTCTCTCTCTCTCTCTCTCTCTCTCTCTCTCTCTCTCTCTCTCTCTCTCTCTCCCTCTCTCTCTCTCTCTCTCTCTCTCTCTCTCTCTCTCTCTCTCTCTCTCTCTCTCTCTCTCTCTCTCTCTCTCTCTCTCTCTCTCTCTCTCTCTCTCTCTCTCTCTCTTGTGTTCTCTGTGTATGTGTGCTGTAACATGTATGTACAGAGCTAATGCCATTGTGTCCAACCTACATCGTATGGGAGTGCACAACTCTGTGGTGTCCTTATGATGGTAGAGCATTCCCCAAGGTTGGTGCATCTATGTATCTCTCTGTCTCTCTCTTGGTGTGAGTGTATAGAGCTAAAGCCATCGTGTCCAACCTGCATCGTATGGGAGTGCACAACGCTGTGATGTTCAGCTATGATGGAAGAGCATTCCCCAAGGCTGGTGTATCTCTCTCTCTCTTGTTCTCTGTGTATGTGTGTGGTAACATGTATCATTATGTAGAGAACCAGAGCCATAGTGTCCAATCTGCATCGTTTGGGGGTGCACAGTGTGTGATGTTCAGCTATGATGGAAGAGCATTCCCCAAGGCTGGTGTATCTCTCTCTTCTTCTCTGTGTCTCTCTTGGTGTGAGTGTATAGAGCTAAAGCCATTGTGTCCAACCTGCATCGTATGGGAGTGCACAACGCTGTGATGTTCAGCTATGATGGAAGAGCATTCCCCAAGGCTGGTGTATTTCTCTCTCTCTTGTTCTCTGTGTATGTGTGTGGTAACGTGTATCATTATGTAGAGAACCAGAGCCATAGTGTCCAATCTGCATCGTTTGGGGGTGCACAGTGTGTGATGTTCAGCTATGATGGAAGAGCTTTCCCCAAGGCTGGTGTATCTCTCTCTTGTTCTCTGTGTATGTGTGTGGTAACGTGTATCATTATGTAGAGCCATTGTGTCCAACCTGCATCGTATTGGAGTGCACATCGCTGTGATGTTCAGCTATGATGGAAGAGCATTCCCCAAGGTTGGTGCATCTCTGTCTCTGTCTGTCTTTCTCGCTGTGTATGACTGTAGAGAGTCCAAGCTACTGAGTCCTTTGGGTTATGTATGTTGTCTCCAGCTGCAGTGGCAGAGCATTCCCCCAAGGCTGGTTATAGTGTGTCAATGTCTTTCTGTCTCCTATTCCTTCTCTCTTGCTCTGACCGAGGTTTGTGTGAAAAAACAACAACATAATATCTATACCTACTATGTGTGTGTGTGTGTTGTTGCTTGTTTATTTGTTTTTGTGTGTGTGTGTGTGTGTCCGTGGGAAAAGTGAGGGGGGAATTTGAGCTATTTAAATATGGATCTTTTGGTGTTATTTGTTTAATGTTTGTATTTCCCATGTACTCAGTGTGCAGTAATTTGTTCTGTGCTTATTTACATTATGTAAAGCGCAAAGAGCTCCAGTTAACTGAGAGGTGTTGTGCTGTATAAGCAACCATTATTATTATTATTATTAATAAAAAATAATCCCCCCGTGGGGATACCGTCGGTCTTTTGTGTAAATAGTTCTCCCACCTTCTGGAAGTTGTGCTTGTAACTTCCTGTCATCTGTGACTCTCTTTGACTCTGCCCTTTCCCTTTGCTTACTGTCATCTACTATCTTTCTGCCTTACCGGTCCATTCTCCTGCCTTTTTTCACGAAACTCTTTCAAAAAGATTTCCTCCAGCCGAAGTTAGACTTGCTGGGCCTAACTATCTGTTAGTTATGCGCATAACGGCAGCATGAAGCATCTGCGCTCATTATTGACAGGAAACTGAGCGATCGAATAATAATAATAAATAATTTGCGACTTTCCTGGTATTGCAGTACCTCCAGGATCGGCCCACCATCTATGCATTTAAAAATGTTCCACATGTACCTGTTCCGGGTTGGAGGATGCCGACCCTTTCACCGCCAGCCATATTTCAGCCAAAAATGTCCATTAAATTTACCTGGGTAGAGAACAAGATCCATCTACAGTATTGGGGATTCTTCTGTGACATTATATATAAAATAAGGTCTCTCCTTACTTCCCAAAACTAAGACAATAGGGTCTTTGGATAACAGACCTCAATGTGATGCCTTTTAGTGTTGTTGTTCCCTGGCTTAACGACTCCAGGGATCACCCCAACAGCCAGAGCACTTGAACAATTCAGTACAAATGCACCAGCTAGGGATGAGAACATTACGTGTGTGACCGTTTTTGATTACCCCGCCATGTGAGCAGCCACACTCCGTCTTCGGGGGATTTTAGACTGATGATGTTATGCTGGGAGCTTGTCATGGCTTAAGACAATCCCCGCACAACCATTCAGAGCATAACAACATTTTGATGTAGCCTTGGCGTTCTAGCTTATGTCAACTGGTCTGACACAGCCTCATGCCAAGGCAAGAGAGCCTTTTAGTGACATAGGTGTTAAATCACTGTGGTGCTAAAATGCGACTTTGGCGGTGACAGGGCTAAGCGGATTTTCATGATGGTTTTCAGGTGATGCACGGGTTTGACCGCGTGTTGCTGGACGCCCCTTGCAGTGGCACGGGTGTCATCGCCAAAGATGCCGCCGTCAAGGTCTCCAAGGTGAGTTAAGTCGCCTGAAGGTGCTATCATTTTGTCGTATGAAAGCCAGATTTTTTTGATTTTTTAAATTATTTTATTTTATATACTTCATCTTGTTTTGTAATAATATTTTTCTTCTTGATTGCTTTCTCTCGTAATATTTGTAAAGCGCTCTGAGGATGATTTTGTATCATCGAAGAGCACTATAGAAGTTATTATGTATTATCAGAGCTGTTTGCCATTACAATTTCTCCGTAATCATTCCGTTTCGAGACCTCTGACTACGGTCAGCAACAATAAATTCTGCAATTCCCCTGAACGAAAGATACAAACGAAAGATGCCGGCATAGCAAAGCCGAGCCTGTATTCAACGATTCATCAGTCACCTTATAAGGCTTGGGGGGGGGGGGGGGGGGGGGGGGAGGTGGGGGGGGGGGCTGGGGGGGTGGGGGGGGGGAGGGGGGTGGGAAGGAGGGGGGGTGGGAGGGGGGGGGGGGGGGGTGGGGGGAGGGGGGGGGGGGGGTGGGGGGGGGGGGGGGGGGGGCTTCCACAGGGCTCAGTCTAGGAAAAAAACTGTATCGTTATAGTTGGATGATTGGATTTTAGTTTCATGTTGTTTTTCCAAAAAAAATTTCTGTATCGCCTCATATACCATTGTATCAACGGCCATGATGGACTGTTCAGGCAGTGGTCCTGGACTCTTCTATGTGGACTCATGTTCTGCATTGACCATTGTATCAATTGGCCATGATGGACTGTTCAGGCAGTGGTCCTGGACTTTCTATGTGGACTCATGTTCTGGAGGTGACCATTGTATCAACGGCCATGATGGACTGTTCAGGCAGTGAACCTGGACTCTTCTATGTGGACTCATGTTCTGGCTTTATGATGGACTGTTCAGGCAGTGGTCCTGGACTCTTCTATATGGACTCAGGTGACTGTTCATTGTATCAACGGCCATGATGGACTGTTCAGGCAGTGTTCAGGCAGTGGTCCTGGACTCTTCTATGTGGACTCATGTTCTGGAGGTGACCATTGTATCAACGGCCATGATGGACTGTTCAGGCAGTGAACCTGGACTCTTCTATGTGGACTCATGTTCTGGAGGTGACCATTGTATCAACGGCCATGATGGACTGTTCAGGCAGTGGTCCTGGACTCTTCTATGTGGACTCATGTTCTGGAGGTGACCATTGTATCAACGGCCATGATGGACCATTGTATCAACGGCCATGATGGACTGTTCAGGCAGTGGTCCTGGACTCTTCTATGTGGACTCATGTTCTGCAGGTGACCATTGTATCAACGGCCATGATGGACTGTTCAGGCAGTGGTCCTGGACTCTTCTATGTGGACTGGACTCATGTTCTGGAGGTGACCATTGTATCAACGGCCATGATGGACTGTTCAGGCAGTGGTCCTGGACTCTTCTATGTGGACTCATGTTCTGGAGGTGACCATTGTATCAACGGCCATGATGGACTGTTCAGGCAGTGGTCCTGGACTCTTCTATGTGGACTCATGTTCTGGAGGTGACCATTGTATCAACGGCCATGATGGACTGTTCAGGCAGTGGTCCTGGACTCTTCTGTTCTGGAGGTGACCATTGTATCAACGGCCATGATGGACTGTTCAGGCTAAAGCCTAGGTCACCTCATGCACCCATGAGAATGTGTTCAATCCATTAACATATTTTTTTGTTTTTTGTTTTTTTGTTGCTTTCCCGTCTTCTGGGCCGTACTGTGGCGTGGCTCCCACGCCGCTCATTCCGAACATTAACGTAGTTTGTTTGTTGGTTTGTTTGATGATGGCAGGATGAGAAAGACATCCAACGCTGCGCCCATTTGCAGAAGGAGCTGATGGCGGCGGCGATCGACTGCTGCAAGACAGGCGGCTTTGTTGTCTACTCCACCTGCTCTGTTCTGGTCAGTATTTTCTATTATTTGGACGATGATGTTGATGTAAGTCTTCTTTATGCTATGCGGCCATAGACTGTGGCAAGGCAGGGGGACACATTGTGTACTCCACCTGTTCCGTTCTGGTCAGTATTTACTGTAATTTGGACGATAATGTTGAATAAGTCTTCTTTATGTTATGCGGCCATAGACTGTGGCAAGGCAGGCGGACACATTGTGTACTCCACCTGTTCCGTTCTATTATTTACCGTAATTTGGACGATAATGTTGATATGTCTTCTTTATGTTATGCGGCCATAGACTGGCAAGGCAGGGGAACACATCGACACATACTTCTGCTGCTGCTGCTGCTACTACTACTACTACTACAACTACTACTGCTGCTGCTGCTGCTGCTACTACTACTGCTGCTGCTACTACTGCTACTACTACTACTACTGCTGCTGCTACTACTGCTACTGCTACTACTACTGCTGCTGCTGCTACTACTACTACTACTACTACTACTACTACTACTACTACTACTACTACTACTACTACTACTACTACTACTACTACTACTACTACTACTACTGCTGCTGCTGCTGCTGCTGCTGCTGCTACTGCTGCTGCTGCTGCTGCTGCTGCTGCTGCTACTACTACTGCTGCTACTACTACTACTGCTGCTGCTGCTGCTGCTGCTGCTGCTGCTGCTACTACTACTACTACTACTACTACTACTACTACTACTACTACTACTACTACTACTACTACTAACGTGGTGTCAGCTCTGACATGGCCTTAGTTGTCGACTTGGCTATAGTTTTAATATTAAAACTACTACTATTACTACAACTACTACTGCTACTACTACTACTGCTGCTGCTACTACTACTACTACTACTACTACTACTACTACTACTACTACTACTGCTGCTGCTGCTGCTGCTGCTGCTGCTGCTGCTGCTACTACTACTACTACTACTACTACTACTACTACTACTGCTGCTGCTGCTGCTGCTGCTGCTGCTGCTACTGCTACTATTACTACTGCCGCTGCTGCTGCTGCTACTACTACTACTACTACTACTACTACTACTACTACTACTACTACTACTACTACTACTACTACTACTACTGCTGCTACTACTACTACTACTACTTCTGCTGCTGCTGTATGCATGCATGCATCTATGTCTGTCAGTGATTACATCAGACCTGCCTACCCATACGATTTTTCCGTATTTTGTACACGATTTTGAGCTCCAGTACGGCAGTACGGTAAATAGAAAATTAACACAGCAAAAAAAAATTGGAAATTAAAACCCTAGTAGCGATGTTCCCAGAATGATCCGGGATATCCTCCCCTAGAGCCAATAGCGGCTCCCAGAATATTCTGGGAAGCCCACGTGACATCACAAAGCTCCTCATATAGCGGCCAATCGTTGAATACTTGTGTACCTAACACACTACGTCATCAAAAAAGGGGTTGTGCTTGATGTCACATGCATTAAATGCTGCATTTTCATTGGTTAAAGGTGTAAAAATAATTTTTCGGGGTCAGACTTCATGCAAATGGCGGCCAGGCTTTTACTTTCGATTCGAAGAGTTTTCCAGGCAGTTTTTTGATGGTAGAGATTGTAATCAGGGCTTGAAATGAGTCGATTTAGATTATATTATCAATGGAAAATACGATGATGTGAGAACTTTTCAACGGAAAATGAAGTGAAAATTGATCGTGATGGCGCCTAGTTGCAACTTGGCAGCCGCCGATGCGCGCGGTCAAGTGATTTTCTCTCTGATCGCGAACATTTCCAGGTATTTTGCTTTTTTGAGCTTGTTTTGTACTAAAATCGACTAAGAAGTAATGACTGAAGGTACTACTACTAATAAAGCTTTTCTAACGAAATTGAGCCAAAATATCATCGCAATATCGAAAATCGACGCCAATGTTCACGGAAACCAATCTTGCTACTGATACATGCAGATTCCCAGAATTCAACCATCCTCGCTGGGAAGTACCTTTGCACAGTGTTTGTACTGCCAAACGGACTTTGTTATTTCACATGGCAGTGTACACGACATTAAGATGCATTGCAAGTCGGAGGCTAGAGCAAAACAAGATGCTACGAGTATGAAAATCACCGAGTACATGCCATCAAAGACATTGACTTTGGAGGAAGAGGGAGTGATTAGGGCTGAAGTGATGATTTCCGAACTTATTGTCCGCATGAATGTGCCTCTTTCGACCTTAATCTCGGCAACTGTGAAAATACGGAATTTTGAGAAGTACGGAATTTTATTTCGTGGAGTACCTAAAAAAGAAATTGGGGGTAGGCAGCTCTGTTACATTCATTTAATGATTCGCTACTTCATTCATTCATTCATGAACTGTGCGCAGGTGGAGGAAAATGAGTGGGTGGTGCAGTACGCTCTCACCAACAGGAAAGTCAGACTGGTGCCGACTGGTCTGTCTTTCGGTGTCGAGGGCTTTGTCAAGTAAGTAACGGTGACGATCATAATTGTTGTAAATAATAACATTAACAGTTATATTCAGGCATCAGAATTGTCAGAGGGTTAAGAATTTCTGACGGAGGATTGGCTTCTCTTGTCAGAGGTTTTGACTTTTGATTCAGTGTTATCTTTTCTGTTAAAGAGCATTTTGAAGTGATTTTTCACTTTATGAAGCCTTTTTGATGGTGTTCGGAACTCATTTCAGAGTTGTCCTTCTTCAGGCTAGGGCCTTGATGGCCCTTTTACCATGGTTTTCAGAGGATTGGACATCAGACTATTCTGATGCCTGAATATTGGAAAATGCAACTGGTGCCTACAGGACTGTTGTTCGAAGTAAAGGGCTTTGTAAAGTGAGCGGAGGTGATCATGATATGACATGCGTTCAAACTTAATTGCTAAGAGAACATTATGTGTTTTGTTATTTCTCCTTGATACACAAAATAGTGCAAAAAATGTCCAGTCGTTTTTATTATTTTTAATTCCTTATGTGATGTTGGTATGTATTTTAAACATTGAACGTTCTGTTTTAATTTGTTGTCTGCATTGCGATTGTGGCGGAAAACTTAAACCCATAAAGAGATTATTCATTGCGCTCGCAATCAGGGTCTTTCCTTCATTTATGATTATTATTTGTTAACGATTAGGCCGTGTACACACATAAGTGGATATTCCATGCGGAAACCCGTGCGCAATCCATAAATAAGTGAAACAAAGAAGGGAAGGGAAAAGATTTGCGCACGTGTCCAAATTTCCCCTATATGCGTAAACTTTTATCCTTCTTTCTTCCACTTATTTAGGGTTTTCCGTACAGAACTTACGCGTCTAATGTGAACCCGGCCTTACTGTCGTTATGCCATGTTTTGATGTGTGCAGTTTCCAGCAGCACCGGTTCCCCCCAGCGATGAAGCTGGCCCGTCGATACTACCCCCACACCCACAACATCGATGGCTTCTTTGTCGCCAAGCTGCAGAAGATTAGCGACAAATAGATTGTTGACAGGTAGTTTACTTAGTTACCTACTGACATTTGTGACTGTAAAAAACTTCAAGAGATTAGCGACAAATTGATTGTTGACAGGTAGTTTACTTAGTTACCTACTTACATTTCTGACTGTAAAAAACTTCAAGTGATTAGCGACAAATAGATTGTTGACAGGTAGTTTCATTAGTTATCTACTGACATTTGTGACTATAAAAAAAACTTCAAGAGTTTAGCGACAAATTGATTGTTGACAGGTAGTTTACTTAGTTACCTACTTACATTTCTGACTGTAAAAAACTTCAAGAGAATAGCGACAAATAGATTGTTGACAGGTAGTTTACTTAGTTACCTACTTACATTTCTGACTGTAAAAAACTTCAAGTGATTAGCGACAAATAGATTGTTGACAGGTAGTTTACTTAGTTACCTACTTACATTTGTGACTGTAAAAAGCTTCAAGAGATTAGTGACAAATTGATTGTTGACAGGTAGTTTACTTAGTTACCTACTGACATTTGTGACTAAAAACTTCAAGAGAATAGCGACAAATAGATTGTTGACAGGTAATTTACTTAGTTACCTACTGACATTTGTGACTAAAAACCTTCAAGTGATTAGCGACAAATAGATTGTTGACAGGTAATTTACTTAGTTACCTACCTTAGTAATGTGCTTGAAAAGAAAAACAACAACCATTAGGTAGCATGACCAATCGGAATGACGTGACTGCTGTTGCGAGCTCTCTCCTTTGCTATGTTACGTTCAGACTTCTAATATTATAGTAATAATGGCTGCTTACTACCAAGGATGTGTTGATCATGATTGACCATGTTTTGTTTGAACCAGTGATCAAGAGTGTGTGTTGTGCGTGTGTGTGTGTGTTACAGTCTTGTGATTATGCTTGTAAAATAATGTGCAATTTATGTGCATGTTTTTGGACGGAATGTGGTGTGTTTGTGTGTGTGTGTGTGTGTCTGAGAGAGAGAGAGAGAGCATGTATTTGAGTATTTTATGGAAGTACCCAAATTCCGGTATGAGTGTGAATGCATGCATTTAACCTTGACTGTCGTTTCTACGTTTGGCTAAGTACACATTGAATTTGTCTGTGTAAGAACTTCCATTTTGTGTGTGAAGAATCTCTCTTGTGCTTTGGATACAGTGGAACCTCTCTTATAAGACCTCCCATTATAAGACTCCCTCCCATATAAGACCTACTTCTCTAAAACATTGCCCTTCTTTGTAAGTATTAAAATTACCTCCCTTATATGACCCCTCCTTTATAAGACCTCATTTTGGATGATTTTTGAAGGTCTTATAAGGGAGGTTCCACAGTAGAAGAAATCCTAATGTCTACTTTAGGGAGAAAAGCCAGAAGATACTATATTACACAAGGAATAAAAAGGTTGATTGTACATTCTAGCTTTTTATCCTTATTGAATAAGAATTGTTCGGAAATAAATAAGGGGAGTAATTTCAAGGTGTGTGTGAATGATCCCGCCCAACAGAGTGGGGACAAACAGGAAGTCACATTAGCCGTCGCCTCGCATGTTTGAGTAGACAGACATCACAAAGAACACAGTGCGTCATTCTAAAATTGTCGTCATTTATATTTTCGTCACATTTTGCAAAGTTCGATCAGTTTGTGGCCACTTGTCATCACCCCTTATTTATCTAAAAACTATTTGCAAGTCGTTCACTCGCATCCTGGTTTATCTCTTCAACGCCATGGTTTGTCCCTCTCGGTCAAGGTAAACAACTCTAATTTTCACAAAGTTCTCTCCCCTAGTTTTTTTTCTAAAAAAATCATCTATTTTATTGTTATTTATCTGCTAGTCTTCTTGAATAAAAAAAAATCCACAAACAGAATTTTCAATGAAATTTACTAGATAATTTAGGCTGGGTTTTTTTTTATCCCTGACAGTTTTACGGTTCAGTATGTTTTTCAAATTAAGAAATAAAATAAAACATTTTCATCATTAAAGCGTAGCCCGCAAATGTACTCAACCATCAGAACTCTGCTGTGACTTACTGTGCTACAGTGGTTTATTAGGATCTAGAATGAGCGTTTCTGGACATCTAATTGAAGATTCCTCTCCTGTCTTAATCTACTCCCCTTTTGTCAAATAAGATTGGGAAAAAAACCTAGTTGTTGTCACCATGCAGCTGAGCAGAAACGAGACAGAGAAGAGAGAATGAGTTTTCTGTTGCTAGGACACTACTAGATAGAACGTCATCTGGGGTTAAAGAGAATAACTCCACCTAAACAGCCCATTTTGCCTAGCTTTGATGTGGGCAGACTTTTGCTCTGTGTCGTGGTATTCTGATTTCATTATTTTGTTGTTGTTGGTTGAAATACTTGTGAGCTGTTTATTGGTTGATGAATTGTGAGAATGAAATGATGGTTGTGGAACGACAATAAAGATGGGTCCGTAACGGTTACGGTCTGGTGCTGAAAGGTGCAAGATGTGGTGATTTTTCTGTTATTTGGGTACAATTGTGGAGAGAGAGAGAGAGTGTGTGTGCATAAACTTTTTCATACATTCACGGAAGCATACACTTAATGCACACATAGAGATATACACAACACAACATGTGCACAGATACACTCACACAACACACACACCACATACCCCCCCCCCCCACACACACACACACACCACATACCCCCCCACACACACACACACCACATACCCCCCTCACACACACACACACACACACCACATACCCACACACACACGCACTCGCTCTCTCGCATTGCCCGCTTATGCTTTGAAAGTGGCCTATGGAGGGCGAGAAGCACAATAAAATGAAATCACCAGCTGCCGTGGCGTAGTGGTTAGCGTCGCGGACTACTGGCTGGGAGGTCACGGGTTCGAATCTCATCAGAGGCGAGGATTTTTTCGGCACTGGATATGCACGTATGAAAATGTGTAAAAATTATCAACTTTAGTGTAGCTTATTTGATGCGAAAAATAGCTATTAAATACACACAAAAACGTAGTTAATAATGTCATCAATATTAAATAGGAAAAGTGAAGAATCCAAAGTAAAAAAAAGAAAAGATTTTTATGACTTTTTAAAAAAATTCTTTACTGTACCTTTCTATTGAATCGAACAAAAACAGTATTGAATAGATGCCAACTGAGTAGAGTGGAACATAAAACGCTAAGGTAGGGATGAGGACGTTACAGTGTGTGACCATTGTGTGTTTCTAATAGCTATTCTTCCTATTGAATAAGCTACACTCAAGGGTCAGAGCCACACGTCCACTAAAATCGTACGACTGTACGATACGATTCGATCACGTGGTCTCGAAGCGTGCGAATCACATTTGTTTTGGGAGACCACATGACGTGATCGAATTATATTGCTCACGTGGTCTCGAAGCGAGCGAATCACATTTGTTTGGGGAGACCACGTGACGTGATCGAATTATATTGATCACGTGGTCTCGAAGCGAGCGAATCACATTTGTTTTGGGAGACCACGTGACGTGATCGAATTATATTGATCACGTGGTCTCGAAGCGCGCGAAGCACATTTGTTTTGGGAGACCACGTGACGTGATCGAATTATATTGATCACGTGGTCTCGAAGCATACGAATCATTTGTTTTGGGAGACCACGTAATCGTATCGTACAGTCGTGCGATTTTAGTGGACGTGTGGCTGGCCCTTAAGGGAGATAATTTGTACACACCCGGCCTTTCATACTTTCTTGCTTTAAAGACCCACCAGATCACGTGTCAAAATCACGGGTTTCATGTGTTTTCCCTCTTACAGCTGGTAAGAAATCTTGTTTTGACCAGGTTTGACTCCCATGTAAATGCCCCCAAATTCAAAACGAAACATCATTTTAAAGAGCAGCCTCAATTTGAAGTTGCGGGCATTTGTATGAGGGTCACAGCTACCCAGAAAGAAAACAAGGGACTTAATCGTGCCCGGGTTTTACTTTTTACAGTCACTGTCACCCCTCTCTGACCCGAACTTCCCCCTTGCTTGCTCAAGACCCCTTCCCGTCTCGCCTCTTCCCTTCTCTTCTAAATAAAAACAAAATCAAGAAATTCCTGTTTTTAACAAGCACGTTAAAATAATCCTCTGTAAAGGCTGCACGGGCCTTGGTTGATAAATATTCATGTTTACTGGGTTCAGTTCACGACAGGAAGGAAGGAATGGTAGGGGGGTGTCTTATGTTTTCTCACATACACGCACACACACACGCGCGCGCGCGCACACACACACACACATACACACGCTCGAGCACGCACACACGCTCGCGCATGCACACACACACACACACACGCTCGCGCATGCACATACACACACACACACGAGTCATACATCCACACAATAAGAGAGAGAGGGGGGGGGGGAGGTGGACAGTGCGACGCAGGTCTTCTGCTGTTCCCCACAGCTTGCTGGCGGTTGGCACCTCCTGCAGTCAAATCCTACCACTTAGTGGCGCTTATTTGAAAATTACGTCAAATGCGCCTCCTGTGTACGTGTTCGGCCTCTTAAAAGTCAAACTTCAAACAATTAAAAAAACGAAACAACAACTAGGAAAGCTAATATTAAATCTTTTTTCCGTCTTTAGAAAAATAAATGTTTTAGCTCCATCTTTTGAAAGGAAAAAATTATATCAATTTAATATGCAAAATTGTTCTCACCCACCCAAAAGCTCATTTAAATGATCTTTTCCGTCTTTAGAAAAAGAAATGTTTCAGCTCCATCTTTTGAAAGGAAAACATTTTTTTTTGCAAAACTGTTCTCACCCACCCAAAAACTCATTTAAATTCTCTTTTCCGTCTTTAGGAAAATAAATGTTTTAGATCCATCTTTTGAAAGGAAAAAAATATCAATTTATACAAAACTGTTCTCACCCACCCATACGGAAAAT
>CM065686.1:8007449-8024949 GCA_017654935.2 Phymorhynchus buccinoides | reverse complement strand
AAATAGTTCCCCCACCTTCTAGAAGATCTGTGCTAGCAACTTCCTCAAATTTATAGCTCCCTTTGACTCTGTTTTCCTTTTCTTACTGTCTTCTACTAAAGTTTTTTTAACTTATTGACCCATTCTTCTAACACCCCCCCCCCCCCCCCCCCCCCCCCCCCCCCCCCCCCCCCCCCCCCCCCCCCCCCCCCCCCCCCCCCCCCCCCCCCCCCCCCCCCCCCCCCCCCGCCCCCCCCCCCCCCCCCCCCCCCCCCCCCCCCCTAAGAAATCTTCCAAATACTATTCTCCTTTGAGCTCCTCCGAATGTGTCGGCTGAATGCAGCGAGAAGACCAGTGGAAATTGAAAACCGGACACTTACGTATCTCATCCATTATGGCCGTATGGCCTGGGAATGCAGAAGGAGACTAATCAGTACGAGTAGGCCGTGTGTGTCGGTGGGACGGATATGACAGTAATTCACATAGCACGCATCCTGTGCGCTAAATGAAGACCGATGAGCGCGGGGCAGGATAAACATCCCCAATTGGAAGAAGAAGAAGAAGAAAAAGAAGAAGAAGAAGAAGAAGAAGAAGAAGATCGGATAAAAAACGACGACTACAATAACAATTCAAACGATGATGCTCAAGAGTAGGCCTATGTCTGTAAAAGTAAGTTGACCTTATTATGCTAGTGCATCTAACTGGTTCTCTCAAGCGCGCGTTTTTATGTGTGTTCATCATTTGTGTGTAGGCCTATTTAGTGCGTCTTTTGTGGCATTGGGGGAGGGTGGGGTCTTTCGTAAAAATAATTTCCCCACCTTCTAGAAGTTCTGTGATTGTAACTTCTAATCTGCCACTCTCTTTGGCTCTGCATTTTCCCTTTGCTTTCTATCATCTACTATCTTTCTGACTTATTGGCCCATTCTCCTGCCTTTAAACAAAAATCTTCCAAATAATATTTCTCATTTGAGCTCCTCCGAAATCGGAATGTGTCGGCTGTACGCAGAAACCAGTGAAGACTGAAAACCGGACACATACGTACCTTACCCATTCTGGCCATATGGCCTGGGAACGCAGAAGCAGTGCGTCTTTGTGTGCATGCAATCGCACGCGTGTGCATGTGTTTGTGCAAGCTGGTGTGTCTGCATGATTTTGTTAGTATGTATGTGCGTATGTGCGTGCATCTACAGGTATGTTTTTGTACGCACATATGTGTGTATGTGCAGTAGCCTACATAATTGTGTGTTGGCCTATCTCTCGCTCTGTACGCGCGCGTGTACAAAATGTGTGCATAAAATTGAATAAAGGGGGAAAACTCTCTTTCTAATTAACTCCACTCCTCCAAAGTTGATTACGATACCAATACCAATACCAATCATCTAGCAATGCGCGGATCAGAGCCAACGTGAGACAAACAATGCACCATTCTCGTGCGTGCATGATTGTGTGTTTGTGTGTATGTGTGTGTGTTTGCATGTGCATGCACATGCGTAAGCGCGCGCATGTGTGCTAATTAACACTGACGGAGGGATGTGAGTAGGCCCTAAGGCTCGTCTAAGATAACATTAAGCCTTAGGCCGTGTACACACATAAGCGGATATTCCATGCGGAAACCCGTGCGCAATCCATAAATAAGTGAAACAAAGAAGAAAAGATTTGCCCACGTGTCCGAATTTTCCCTATATGCGTAAACTTTTGTCCTTCTTTCTTCCACTTATTCCACTTATTCCCTCCTCAAAAAACTTCAGAAAGTTCAGAACAATGCAGCTCGGTTAATCCTTAAAGTCCCTCGTACAGACCACATCAAACCCCACCTCAAGACCTTACACTGGCTTCCAGTCGAGGCAAGAATAAAGTATAAAATTGCTTGCCTCTCTTTCAATGCTGTCCATTCATCTGGTCCTGCCTACCTCTCTGATCTCGTTCACCTGTACTCACCCTCCAGGTCTCTCCGTTCCTCTTCTGACAAACTTATCCTTTCTATTCCTCGTACTAACACTAAGACAAATGGTGAACGTTCATTTTCTTTCAGCGCCCCTTCTGTCTGGAACACCCTACCATATGAACTTCGTTCTGCTAAATCTTTCCAGTCTTTCAAAACTGCTCTTAAAACTCACCTCTTCCGGCAATACCTCTGATTTCTTCCTTGTCCTGTTTCCTGCTTTAAAATGATGTCCCCCACATTGTGGGTGGGTGGGTGTGCGCGCGTATGCGGGTGTGGGCGTGTGCGTGTGCGTGCGTGCGTGTTGTGGCTGTGTGCATGTTTGTGATAGTTGATATTGTAGTAGCTTATTTATGATTTATGTATTTACTTAAACAATTGTGAAGCGCCGTGAGCTCAAGAGAGAAAGGGCGCTCTATGAATGTTATTTATTATTATTATTATTATTATTATTTAGGGTTTTGCGTACGGAACTTACGCGTCTACTGTGAACCTGGCCTTACACATACCCCCCCCCCCCCCCCCCCCCATGTTCTTATTGCTCTATATTGAGTGTGTGTGTGTGCGTGCATGCGCGTGTGGATCTGTCTTCCAGCCCATGACTGTTGGTATGTTCGACACACTGCATGATGACAGGGACTGCTTCATCAAAGGACTCTGTGTCAGTCTGCTGGACTTCGAAGGTAAGGGGAAATAAATCATCTAAATCGACTCAACTGAAATAGAATCAAATCAAATCAATATTTTCCGTGAAAATAAATCAAACGAGTAAATCACATACAAATTAGAATACAGATTATAAAAATGATTAAATACATACGTTTAAAAAAAAGAAGACTGACTGAACAATTCAAATGTAAGGCAAATAAATAATTCCCTGAATAATGACTAATAGAAGTTAAATGAGTAAGATAATAATATTATTAGGATAAACACATATAAAACCAACTTAATAAATAAAAAGTTCAAGTTCTTAAAAGAATGACAATTCGTCCCAAAGAATGACAATTCGTCTTAAAACAATAACAATTCGTCTAAAAGATTAAAAGAATGATAATTCGTCTTAAAAGAATGACAATTCGTCTTAAAAGAATAACAATTCGTCCAAAGAATAATTCGTTCTTAATGAGGCTAAAATAGACATTGATTCATAAACAACAGTCTGTAATCTTAAAACCACCCAGTTTTATTATTGTAAAAATGCAACAAGGCAAACAAGAGAAGGTGCAACTCAAATTAAACAAAATGCTTTTGTGGAAAATACACATACTGATAGCTCTCATTTGTTTTATGTACACACACAGAGACAGACAGACAGATAGAGAGAGAGAGAGAGAGAGAGAGACAAAGAGAGAGAGAGAGAGAGAGAGAGAGAGAGAGAGAGAGAGAGAGAGAGAGAGAGAGAGAGAGAGAGAGACAGAGAGAGAGAGAGAGAGAGAGAGAGAGAGAGAGAGAGAGAGAGAGAGAGAGAGAGGTTTAAAAACCATAACTTTGATTTGGAGATGTTTTTGATCACCGCATAACCTAAACGTTATGTAGGCCTAAAGCTGACCATCATTGAAACCCGCTTCAAAATGTTCTATCACTATATAAATCCAGACACAAGCTTATCCTTTCATGCTTGATTAGCAGCTTTATTCTTCGGAGAATATTTGTAATACCACAGGATACGTGGTCCTCTAACAGACTTACGATTTTATAGTAACTACTTGACATTTGTAGTACGCAGAACGACAATAGTAAATACCTTGAGATTTGTAGTATACAGAATGACTATACAGTAAATACCGTGAGATTTGTAGTAGGCTACACAGAATGACCCATAAGGAGAGGACACATAAAACCCGTTAACATGACAGTCATTTATGTCAAATCTGTTCCACGGGGCATCAATGTCGTCTGGTCTTTGAAACAGGGTCTAGTTTCTCTAGATAACGGTCGCTGCGCGAATAACGCTTACGCCTAAGAAACACTTTAGAAAACGTTTGCGGAAGAATATTACAAGCTCTTGTCTGATTGGTCAGTTTTTTTAAATATTTTAAGCAAACTTTAATGGACCAATCAACAACAAGAAATGCATTCACCTCCTACTAGTTCCGGATAGTTCGCCGCTTGCTCGGTGTTTGGCAAGAACGAAACGTCACGCGAACTATCGGCAAACGAAGGGTGTTTCTTAGACCGCTTTTGCCGATTTGAGCGAGCGCAACGTAACGTTAGCCCTTGTGAAACAACCCCAGGTTTGCTGACCACAGTGGCTTTGGCTGTTTTGCTTTTTAGGGTGAAGGTTATGGGTTGTAGCAAAGATAATAAGATACAGTCTTTGGTTGTAGTAGTTAGCATGCGTTGTATTGTCTCTTTATTTTTGTTATTTATGGCCAAAAAAAGGAGAACTCTCCAAGATGCAGCCCTTTTCAGGCAGAAGAACTAGTCATGAGATATGATCAATCCCTTTTCAGGCAGAAGAACTAGTCATGAGATATGATCAAACCCTTTTTAGGCAGAAGATAAAGTCATGAGATAATGATCAAGCCCTTTTCAGGCAGAAGAACTAGTCATGAGATATGATCAAGCCCTTTTCAGGCAGAAGAACTAGTCATGAGATATGATCAAGCCCTTTTCAGGCAGAATAACTAGTCATGAGATATGATCAAGTCCTTTTTAGGCAGAACTAGTCATGAGATATGATCAAGCCCTTTTCAGCAGAAGAACTAGTCATGAGATATGATCAAGCACAGGCCTCTCACTTTGCACTAGGCCTTGCGGTCTGAACGTGGTCTTTTTGGATGAGACAATAAACCGAGGTCCCGTGTGCTCATGCACTTAGCACGCGTTAAACCCAGTGGCAACGAAAAAGTTGTTATTTGGTCGAAATGTACCCCCCTCCCTTCCTTCCTCATCAGTCACACAAAACTCGCATGAGAAAAAAAAGAAGATTGGGTGGTGCGCCTCTGGCTGCGACGCGCTCTCCAGGTGGGAGTAACCCGAATTTCACAGAGACGCCTCTGTGACTATTATGTAAGCCTAGCTTGCCTAGCCTAGCCTGCTTAAAACTCGTCAAAATCCTGATCACTTCTCGGCCTTTTGGCTAGTGATTCAGGAACATACATTTTTGTTTATACCCTGGTTGGTTTGTTCAGCCCGTCGTACATGGCGAAAGCCGATACGCGACGCTAAACTGAACTTCCACGCCTAGCCTGCCTACCTAGCCTGCCTACACAAAAAATGTCTTCTTGCTGTATTATACAAAACCCACACCTAATCATGTCAATATGATGCTTGTATGACTGTCCTTAGCACAAGTGACAAAATGTATTGTCCAAAAAACATGGACATACATCCGTGGTGGCACGTAAAAAGATAAACAGTGAATAAATAAGATCACAGCTCAAATATTAAAAATAGAACATTCACGCAATGTGTACCCAAGCGCACATAAACCGCAGCCCCCCCCCCCCCCCCCCCCCCCCCCCCCCCACCCCCCCCCCCCCCCCCCCCCCCCCAGAGAGAGAGAGAGAGAGAGAGAGACAGAGAGAGAGAGAGAGAGAGAGAGAGAGAGAGAGAGAGAGAGAGAGAGAGAGAGAGAGAGAGAGAGAGAGAGAGTCTTAAGTGATTATGACACACACACACACATAGGCTATACAAACACGCACGCGTTTTATCTGATAACATTTATACACAATTAAAGTCCAAAAGGGAACAATTTCATGTTTCCATGATGTTTGCAAAACCACATTACCTTCATTCTATCCTTCTAATTAACCGTTGATACTACTAGGGGAAGACGGGGTAAAAAGCCCATGGGCGGGTAAGAAGCCCATGCTAATTATTTCATGAAATGAAGCAAATTTCAGTCAAATTTGCCCATGAGACGAATGCTAAGCATTAACACTCGTCTCATGGGCAAAATGTGACTGACATTTTTTTTCTTTCATGAGATAATTGGCATGGGCTTCTTACCCGCCCATGGGCTTTTTACCCCGTCTTACCCTACTAGTACTTATTCGATCTATGAATTTTAACTTTCGGAAGCCATCCAATCAGCTCGATTGCTTATGCTGCTGTGAATATAACCCAGCTGAGTTATCAGATACACACAAAAATCGGTCAATATGTTAATAAACTTCCAGTTCTTTACACACACGAAAGTGCTATAGTCTCTACAGCGAGAAAAGCAGGCCTAAGAATCTGTAGTCTAGGCTATTCATATTCAATTCGTCCATACAAAAAAAAAGCTATAAAAAAAACTCTTCAGTGTTTAGAAACCATTAATTTCCAAGCTATTCTGGCCCATTCATACATTTCCATAATAGTCTACTAAACGGACTGATGAAAAAGCATAAGAAAGCACGAGGCTATAAAAATTATTATAATACCGCAAACGAAATCTGTGCTCCGCCATTTTATTATTTTAAAGAAGAAGGGGAAGCAATTTCATAGCTAGTACTGTCGTCCGCGTGTTGCTTGGCAGTTGGATTTTACAGTAATCTCCCTTCCTTGGTGACTTAAAAGATCCGCGTTTGAATGGTCTGTAAAAAATTATGACGTTTGACACGAAAAGCAGTGACCGTCTCCCTGTTTTTGAAAATGTGAGCCTTGTGGCATTTTGCCCCCTTTAAAATAACAATCGAATCTGATACTTTCGTTGAGAAATTCACACACACGCACAGACAATTCGCAAAGTAGTTTGTTTATTGACTGAACCAGGCCGTGCGCCCGTGTCAGAGAGGAGGGGGGTTACAAGAGGAAAATTTGCATGACATGATAAACCAGTGACCTTGACCTTTGACATTCATTTTTGAACTTGACCCGGATGTCTTTAGTACCTATCCGCATGCAGAATGTGAGCGTCCTAGATCCCTCCGTTCAAACGTTATTGTGGTATCATACACACATACATACATTCATACATAGATGCATGCATACATACATACATACATACATACATACATACATACATACATACATACATACATACATACATGCATACATACATACATACATGCATACATACATACATACATGCATATATACATACATACACATACATACATACATACACATACATACATACATACATACATACATACATCCATACATACAGATACATACATACATACACATACATACATTAATACATACCTACACACATACATACATACATACATACATACATACATGCATGCATGCATGCATACATACATACATACATACATACACATACATGATACATACATACACATACATACATTAATATATACATACACACATAACACACATACATACATACAAGCATGCATGCATACATACATACATACATACATACATATATACATAGCTAGTTAGCTGCAGACAGCAGTGAAAACATTACCAGCCTCGCTCTCTTCGTACGCGGCTGGTAATCAAGTATCAGAGAGAGAGAGAGAGAGAGAGAGAGAGAGAGAGAGAGAGAGAGAGAGAGAGAGAGAGAGAGAGAGAGAGAGAGAGAGAGAGAGAGAGAGAGAGAGAGAGATTTTCTCTTTTCATGTGATTTCTTATCTTTCTTCTTCTCCTCACCCTCTTTTCTTTTCTTCTGATTCTCTATTCACTCTCTATCTCTTGTGCTTGTTGGTTTTACCATTGATTGATTTATCTGTTCATATGCGCAATCCGTAAACAAAAGATCTGGAGGTAAGAAATATGAAAGAGTGTGCACATTACACGTGAAAACTCATGCGCAAACCCGTCCGAAATATATGGCTTTACGTCCTCTCGGTCCAGCTGGACACATGTGGTGCGCAAACCCGTCCGCTTATTTCTTATATAAGCGTATGGGGTTTCCGCACGGAACTTACGGATTGCGGATCTAACGTGTGTGTGCCCCTTACACCGTGTACACATATATGCGGAGATTATGTGCGGAAACCCGTGCGCAATCCATAAATAAGTGACACAAAGAAGGGGAAAGATTTGCACACGTGTCCGAATTTCCCCTATGTGCGTAAACTTGTATCCTTCTTTCTTCCACTTATTTAGGGTTTTCCGTACGGAACTTACGCGTCTAATGTGAACCCGGCCTTAGGCTCTCATTTTTTAAAAAAGCTACTCAGCACAATTGAAGTTTTGAACATAAAGGTATTATATGGGAATTTTATTCTTTGTAGAGAAAGGGTAGGGGAAGACGGGGTAAAAAGCGCATGGGCGGGTAAGAAGCCCACCCCAATTATCTCATGAAATGAAGCAAATTTCAGTCTCATTTTGCCCATGAGACGAGCGTTAATGTCTAGCATTCGTCTCAGGGGCAAATTTGACTGAAATTTTCTTTATTTCATGAGATAATTGGGGTGGGCTTCTTACCCGCCCATGCGCTTTTTACCCCGTCTTCCCCTACGTCAGATTCTTCATTGTGATCAATGTAAGCAAAACAGTAGGGGGGGGGGGGGGGGGGGGGGGGGGGGGGGACAGCATACTTTATTCAAAGAGACGCATACGTGACCCCTGGCCTATTGCGCCCCTTTCGCAAGCAGGGATTATTTCTTAAACAAGTGTTTTAGTTCTAAAAACGGACACATCATGGAGGCTAATTCTGCTTAAAAAAGCAATGGAAGTCAGCTTCCTGCAGGGACAAACACTACCTTCACTCGTGAAGAGCGTTGATAGCGTACCTTCACAAGTTAAGCCCCTTTCCTTCAGCCACTTGGGTTGTCGGACCAAACCGGTTTTTAGCGAGTCTCATTTTAGATTTTAGTGGGTGAATGGGGGTGGGGGTGGGGGTTTAACTTCTACCTCTTAGTCATGTAGCAAAATGGTATGGGGGAAAACATAAAAAGAAGGAAGGAATCTATGCATATGTTTGCATTCTGAATGAATGAAAAATGGTGTTTTACGTCCTCTCGGTCTGGAACAGACACATATGGGACATTTGTAGATACAAAGATGTTGGGAACAATACTGGAGGCAATGCCAGGAGGCAGTGTAACTCTAGTAAAGTCCCGATTTGTTAACAATACAGATAGGTGTAGCGGTAACCACGCCTCAGTTAAACCTCACCGGCTATGGTACCGCCACAAGTATAAAATCTAGTATAACTCGTTTGTTGAAGACTAACCAGAGTATGTTTGCATTCTGAACGAAAAATGGTGTTTTACGTCCTCTCGGTCTGGACCATAAAGTCCCGATTTTGTTAACAATATAGATAGTGTAGCAGTAACCACACCTCGGTTAAACCTCATCGGCTATGGTACCGCCACTAGAAACTTGTCTAATATATGTTTGCATTCTAGAGAGAAAATGGAGTTTTACGTCCTCTTGGTCTGAATCAGACACAATTTGGGACATTTGTAAATACAAATATGGTGGGAACAATACTGGAGGCAATGCCCGGAGGCATTACGAAACCAGTAGAGTCCCGATTTTTTTTTATATATTAATACAGATAGCTGTAGCGGTGACCACGCCTCGGTTAAACCTCATCGGCTATGGCACCGCCACAAGTAGTGTGTAGTTGCATTCTTTTTATTGTGTACGAAAGGGTGGATTTTGATTTTAAGTTAACGGAGTAGTCGTCTGATCAGTGTTTTGTTTTAGTCTTGTTTTCGTTTCAAGGACAGATTGGCAAAATATATTTTCCTAGACGTTTGTATATGATAATATATACACACAAACGACTACCTGATCGTGAAAAGAAACCTTAGCAAGGAATTACTTTGCGCAGGAGCCTATCATTCCACCCTTATTTTCTTGAATAAGGGGAAGGAACTTCTCATAAATAAACTCCCTTTTACCAAAGTTATTTATGGCACCTACTCGCCTAGCAATGTGAACGTAGTCGCCACAACATTTTTTTTCTTGGTTTAAGAATCTTAATCCTTGAGTAATAAAGCTTTTCAGTTTTAGTTTCCTCTGTTTCCAGACACGGGTGTCCAGTACAAGAACATCACGTACCTCACTGCTGAGCTCCGTCTTCCGGGCTTTTCAGGACTGATGAAGAGCAAGGGAGGAAACTCCACCATGAGTATAGAAAGGGTACGGTATTTTGGGTTAAATTCATATAATTTTGTTGGAATGTTTCGGATATATACATTGATTTAAAACAAAAATCAGCTAATGTTGGTGCTGCTACAACTACTGCTACTGCTGCTTCTACTACTACTGATTCTGCTTCTACTACAACTACATCTGTTTCAGTGTGACAACTACACTACCACCATCAGCACCGCCAACATATTAAGATACAACAACAACAACAATATTAACAACAGCAAAAACTAAAACAACAACAACAACAACAACTACTACTACTACTACTACTACTACTACTACTACTTTACGCGGTGACAGTCCTGAGATAACCATAGCTGTTGACGGGTCTACAATAGACTAACTAACTAACTAACTAACTAACTACTACTAATGTTTTGTTCTAGGCATTGAAGTGAGAAAGGTGGCAGAGTGGGTAAGACGTTCGCCTGCCAAATGTAATACGTGACTGCAGTGTGAGTGACCTGGGTTCGAATCCCGGCCTCGCCCTTTCTTTCTAGTTTGACAGGAAAATCGAACTGAACTTCAAGTCAATCGGATGGGGACTTAAGGCTAGTCTGACCCGTGCGCTTCACGCACGTAAAAATCCCACAGCAGCTGAAAGTCGGCAAGAGCAGGGAGAAATCCCGCTGCCTGGTATGGCCAAATTGATAGCTAGGTTTTCCAAGTGTGTCCACACCCCCTCCTCACCCCGTGCCCCCCCAAAATTAAAATAAAATAAAATTGGGTAGACTCTGCACTTGCGGTGACGCGCTCTTCGGGGGAGAGCAGCCCGAATTTCACAGAAATAAGTCTCTGTGACTAGAATATACCAAATACCAATACCAATTAATACATTTGATATGGTTTGACACCTTCTCTTTCTATATTTCTTTCTTTCTTAAATTCTTCCTTTCTTTCTTTCTTCCTTTCTTTCTTCCTTTCTTTCTTCCTTTCTTTCTTCCTTCCTTCTTTCCTTCTGTCCTTCTTTCTGTTCTTCCGTCATTCTTTCTTGCTTTCTGTCTAGAGCTGCCCTCTACTGAAGTTCGACAGCAAATACCGCACGTTCGACGGGACGTGTAACAACCCGTTCAACCAAGGGGCGTCTGCCAAACCGTTATCCCGCGTGCTGGAGGCTCAGTATGCCGATGGTAGGTCAAATCAGTCCATTCTTACAGCTCGGTCAAATTAACCCTTTCATCGAAAAAGTAGCGTTATAGCACCACAGTGATTTAACACCTATGTCACTAAAAGGCATCAATTTGGGGTCTATTGTCCAAAGGCCCTATTCAAATCAGTCCATTCCTACAGCTCGGTCAAATTAACCTTCATCTCAAAAGTAGCGTTATAGCACCACAGTGATTTAACACCTATGTCACTAAAAGGCATCAAATTGGGGTATATTGTCCAAAGGTCCTATTCAAATCAGTCCATTCTTACAGCTCAGTCAAATTAACCCTTTCACCACCAAAGTAGCATTATAGCACCACAGTGATTTAACACCTATGTCAATAAAAGGCATCAAATTGGGGTATATTGTCCAAAGGCCCTATTCAAATCAGTCCATTCTTACAGCTCAGTCAAATTAAGTCAAAGGTATATTGGTAGCGATTCTGTGTGCCATTGTACTTATGAAACTAAATGTGACCTAGCACCACGAAAGGGACATTAAGTCGCTGGGCTAGTTTCTCACAACAGGCTTGAAAGTAAAAAAGTCTAATTTTTTGTAAAGTTTGAGTTTTGGGGTATTTTTGTGTTCTCTAACATTTTATCTTCCATACTTATAAAGGACAATCTTTAATATGGTCTTATAAGTGTTTTAAAACGAATAGGTCAATGCATTTTCTTCAGCTAGGCTAGACTTTATACTGTGTTATCTCAAAATGGCCGACGCTCATCCAATTAACTTTAAAAGCTCATAACTCTGGAACAGAAAAAGATACAAGAATGGTTCTTGTATCATTAGAAAGAGAAATGTCTGAAGGTTTGTCTCTTGTGAATAAAATGACGTCAGTTTATACTTGTTGTAGGCTTGTTTGTTTGTTGTATACTCACTATTTTGTTAGTTGTGTTCGTTGTTTCTTCTTCTTCTTCTTCTTCTGCGTTCCCAGGACATATGGCCATCATGGCTTAGGTACATAATTATGTGTCCGGTTTTCAGTTTTCACTGGTCTCCCCGCTGCGTACAGCCCACACATTCCAATTTCGGAGGAGCTCAAAGGAGAAAACATATTTGGAAGAATTGTTTAGAAAAAAGGCAGGAGAATAGGCGAATAAGTCAGAAAGATAGTAGATGACAGAAAGCAAAGGAAAAAGGCAGTCAAGAGAGTGGCAGATTAGAGGAAGTTACAAGCACAGAACTTCCAGAAGGTGGGGAAACTATTTTTACGAAAGACCCCACGCGGAGGTTCGTTGTTCCAAAACATCCGTGCTCAGACAATAGGACTTCTGCCTGATAATGCTAAATATAATATCGACATTTTGCTGTTTGATGGGAAGAATAAAAACATAGTCGACAACGTAGAAATCTTTAAAGTAGTTAGAAAATTCATAGTTCATTCATTCTTTCTTTCTTTCTTCCTTCCTTCGGTTCTTTCTTTCTTTTTTTCTTTTGCTGCCTTTCTTCCTAGGTCGGGACTTACCCCGGATGTTGGCCAAAGACGGGCGCCCCCTACCGAGCCCTCGGCTGGTCAGCAGAGTTGTGCACCCTGACGTGAAGAGTTCCACCCCTTTCACCATCGCTCTGATGCAGTGGGGACAGTTTATGGACCATGATATCGTATCCACGCCGCTACCTATTGGTCAGTACACTCCTTCTCTATGTCTCCCTGCCTCTATGTATCTCTATCTCTGTCTCTGTGTCTCCCTATCTCTGGTTCATGACCTATGGAGTTCCACCCCTTTCACCATCGCTCTGATGCAATGGGGACAGTTTATGGACCATGATATCGTATCCACGCTGCTACCTATTGGTCAGTACACTCCTTCTCTATGTCTCCCTGCCTCTATGTATCTCTATCTCTGTCTCTATGTCTCCTATCTCTATTCAGGTTATTTCCCTTCATCATGGACCAAATCGGTTATTGTTCCCTTACTTAAAAAAGGTGACGTTCTTAATCCTGAAAATTACAGAGGTATCTCTCTACTAAGTACAGTTAGTAAGGTCTTCACATCAGTATTGAATGAGAGATTGTATAAATGGGCGGAGAAGGAAGGTAAAATAAGTGAAGAGCAGGCTGGTTTTCGTAAGCAATACTCCACTGTGGATCATATATTTACGCTTGTTTCGATGATAAAATCCTATTTATATGGTCATAAAAGTAGAAAATGTTACGTGGCTTTCATAGATTACCAAAAAGCCTTTGACACAGTAGATAGGGATATGCTTTGGAAAGTACTCCAAAAAGTTCAAGCTTCCTCAAAAATGATTAGAATGTTAAAGGGCATGTATAGCTCTGTTCAAAGTTGCGTTCGCTGGGGCCCACAAGTGTCAGATTTCTTTGATTGTCCCTCAGGGGTCAAACAAGGCTGTTTAATGTCACCTGTATTGTTTTCTTTATTAATTACCGAAGTAGCTGAAAATGTATCAAGGAACGGTAAACACGGATTTCAGTTTTTACCTGGGTTACAGGAAATATTCCTTTTATTATTTGCAGATGATGTTGTTTTGTTCTCTTCTACACCCAGTGGACTTCAAAATCAGCTAAACAATTTACAGAAAGCATCTGACATTCTAAATTTGACAATAAATTTAAAAAAGACTAAAATAATTGTGTTTAGAAAAGGGGGTCATGTGTCTAAAACTGAGTGTTGGTATTACAAAGGGAGGGAAGTGGAGGTAGTTAATAGTTACAAATATCTTGGCTTTACTCTCAGCACTAGAATGAGTTTTGATACTGCGTTAGATGAATACGTTAGACGAGCAAAACGTAAAGTTGCAGAGATCTTTAAAACAATGTGGGCTTTAGGGAGCATGGATTTGTCAATATTTTTTTAACTTTTCGATTCGCAAGTAAAGCCAATGTTACTATATGCAGGGGAGCTCTGGGGATTAACTAAATTTCAGTCTATAGAATCAGTTCAATTGTTTGCATGCAAGCGTATATTAGGTGTTAGTCCCAAAAGTCCAAATACAATGATATATGGCGAAACAGGTCGATATCCTCTGTATATTGACAGCGCTTTAAAGTCGATAAAATATTGGTTTAAACTCCAAAGTATGTCTATCCATAGATTTCCCAAACAGGCACATCTCATGATTTTGAATAAGATTCCCGAGTTTACCCATGGTCACTCTAATTATCATAACTGGTCTAAATCTGTTAAAAAATGTTTTGATACTTTTGGTTTTTCAGATGTTTGGCTTAATGGAGGGGTGGGAAATGAAGCTATTTTTCTTAAAGAGTTAAAGCAGAGAATGATTGATTGCTACATGCAAGATTGGCATGCAAAACTATTTGCAAGTGAACGATTTAGTACGTATAGATCATTTAAGTCATCGTTTAAATTAGAAAAGTATTTGTCAGCCATTACTATTAGTAAATTCCGTTATGCCTTAGCAAGATTGAGACTTGGACTGTGTGATCTAAACATCAATAACAGATATAATGAAAAATCAAAGAAATGCCCATTTTGTAACAAGATAGAGAGTGAATTTCATTTTGTGTTTGAATGTCAAACATATGCTTCTCTAAGAAAAAAACATTTATCAAAATACTATACGTTCGTAATCAATGAAGAATGTCTAGCTCGAATGTTACAATCTGATGACGTAATGCTCCTAAGAAATTTAGCAATGTATGCATTTCATGCTTTCAAGACTAGAGATATACATGTCAATAACTGAATAAGAGCTGAATACTGTATTTTTGTGACTGAATTGAAACATTTAATTTTGTTGCTTATTTTTATATATCAAATTAATTCCCTTGATTCTATTTGATTATGATGTAGGAAGTTACATCCCTGTTTCGTGATTCGTTTTTTGGTTCTCCCATGATAACGTGTACCCATTGTATACAGGCCGGTGGCCTTACGATTAAACTTTCCGACTTCCGACTTCTTCCGACTTCTTCTATCTCTATTCATGACCTATGGAGTTCCAACCCTTTCACCATCGCTCTGATGCAATGGGGACAGTTTATGGACCATGATAATTATCGTGTCCACGCCGCTACCTAGGCCCCTATTGGTCAGTACACTCCTTCTCTATGTCTCTGTGTCTCCCTGCGTCTATCTCTATCTCTGTCTCTGTGTATCCCGGGAGGAACACTGTCTATTAGAGGCTACGCCTAATTACGCGTTAAACGAACAATGAGCAGCTTAATTTTACCGCCAGGGGGCAATCAAACCAGTAGGGGCTTAGCGCGTGATATTCTTAGTTGGGGGTAGTGAGAGAGTAGTGTGTGTGTGTGTGTGTGTGTGTGTGTGTGTGTGTGTGTGTGAGTCAAGTCAAGTGAAGTCAAATCAAAATAATCTTTATTGAAGGTTAGAGAATAATCTGACCAAGCTTTTTTTCCATCCGTGTGTGCGCTTGTGCGCGCGCATGCGTACGTGTGCGCGCGCTCGCGCGTGTGTGTATTTGATATGATTTGAATGCTTTTCCTTCTGCATTTCACAGAGGATACCAGACGCACGTTCCAATGCTGCACCGAGGACAGGAGGGGAATTCGGCCTGACGCTGACCCGTGAGTGGACTGCTTTAGCTTTAGCCCTACGCCACCTCTGGTGCGGAGGAGTATTGCGGTGTTCTTGTGTGTTTCTTCTTCTTTTTGTTTGGCTATTTGCATGAATTGTTATTAGTGGGGGTTTGTTTGTTTTTGTTGTTGTTGTTGTTGTGCTCGTTACGTTTTATTTCTAGTATTTAAATGGGAGGATTTGTAAAAAAAGGCCTTCAATGTGCCTAAATCGTTTACCCATTAAAAAGTTCAATCAATCAATCAATCTTCTACTTCTTCTTCTTCTTCTTCTTCTTCTTCTTCTTCTTCTTCTTCTTCTTCTTCTTTTTCTTCTTCTTCTTCTTCTTCTTCTTCTTCTTCTTCTTCTTCTTCTTCTTCTTCTTCTTCTTCTTCTTCTTCTTCTTCTTCTTCTTCTTCTTCTTCTTCGTCGATGGTCGCTCAGACAGTTTCCTATCATATGAGCGCAGATGCATCATGCTGCCATTGTGCGCCTATATATTAAAAAAAAACCACCAGTTAGGCCTGGTCAGCAAGTCCGTTTTCGGCTGGAGAAAATCTTTGTAGATGTTGATTGGAAAAAAAGGCAGGAGAATGGACCAGTAAGACAGAAAGATAGTAGATGACAATAAGCAAAGGGAAAAGGCAGAGTCAAAGAGAGTGACAGATTAGAGAGAAGTTACAAACACATAACTTCCGGAAGGGGGTGGGGGGGGGGGGGGGGGGGCTATTTGTACGAAATATACCCCTAGTATCCACACAGAAGAGTCTGTTTTTTATTTATTTGTTTGTCTGTTTGTCTGCGTGCGCAATATATGTTGATCCACATGCGCAGAATCATTTACCTACTCACATTTTGTACAGTGATAGTATGTTACCCTGAAGCGGCTAATCTCGGACTGCGGCGCGGGCCGACCTTGAAAACCGAGGCCTGTCGGTGGCGTCTAGTTCCGCTTGCGGATCGAAGGCGGGTGAAGGAAGGGGACAAGGTCCGCGCCATAGCCGATTAAACGGGAAGTAGGCCCGCTTCCAGCGTGTAAGCTGGGCTGTCCCTTTGTTTAAAAAGATCAGCTTTGACCTTGACCCTTATATTTGACCTTGAAATTGCTTGTGGGGAAACGAGGGGAAAGAAACAACCCCGTTCTTATGGAAAGGAACCCAACCTGAACTGTGATATTGCAATGTTCCCTATAAACGGCCTGCTACACTACATACGATTCGCTGTCAATGCGATGCGATTGTGACGATGCGACTCATGATTCACGTGAAATTCATGCATTGGGTCTCCTTGAGTATATAGAGCGAAAGTAGTATAATTAATTTTTATTAGACGGAGGTATTTCACGCGAATCATGACTCGCATCGTCGCAATCGCATCGCGCTGACAGCGTCTCATCCGAAAGACTCCACGTTCAGACCGTAAGACCTACTCGGGTTTGCTTGACACGAGGCGAACGCGTTACCACTGTGCCACTCTACACTAAAAGTTACGTAAGCCTAGTAGGTGTCTTCCCCTGTCTTGTCCTGTGTTTTCAGGGAGTGTTTCCCCATCATGTTCCACCGGGAGAAGAACTTCATCGGCAACTGTATGGAGTTCGTCAGGTCCATGCCCCTCAAGGACGCCTTCGGCAACGTGAAAAGTGAGTGTCTTGTCAAAATTTGGGTGTCATGTTAAAAAGTGGGTGTCATGCCAAAATGAGTGTCATGTCAAAAAGTGTGTGTCACGTCAAAAGTGAGTTTGGTTTAAACGTTTTATTGTCTTTTACATAACAAAGATACAAAGCAACAAAACTGAAGCAATAACAAGCTGGGCTTATGGCGTGCTCAGAGTGAGTTTCACGTCAAAAGCGAGTGTCATGTCAAAAAGTGTGTGTCACGTCAAATGTGAGTGACATGTCAAAAGTGAGTG
>CM065686.1:7997449-8002449 GCA_017654935.2 Phymorhynchus buccinoides | reverse complement strand
ATTTCATGAGATAATTGGCATGGGCTTCTTACCCGCCCATGGGCTTTTTACCCCGTCTTCACCTAGAAGATATTCGCATTCCCATTCGTCTATTTCCAGGGGACGAACGTGTGAACGAACTTCCGGGGTTGACCGTCCTTCACCTTTCCCTGATGAGGCTTCACAACCGGATCGCGCACGTGCTTCGCTACCGGCGGCCATTTTACAGCGACGAGGAGGTGTTCCAGAAGGCCCGCTCCATCGTCAGTGCTGCCGTGCAAAAGGTACCAAGATTTAATAATCTCCAGTGTCACACATTCACAGTCTTTTATTAGTCTTCAAAAAGAAAAGCATGTTATGGTGGCTCATGCCAATACAAACTTAGCAAACTTCAATAGGAGGTATCCACGCAAAACTCGCGCTCACGCAGTCGGCATGCGCTCAACACACACACACACACGCGTGCGTACGCGCGCGCACGCACATATACACACTCGCAGTTGAAGTCCGCTTCAACTGTTATACAATAGGACAATTGTCCCAGCAGAGGCCAAAACAGTAGGACAACTGCAAATTTAACAAGTCAATGTCCGGGAAATTGTAAGAATGTACAACACTGGTTCAAACTGACACAAAGTTCACACCTCTCTGGAGACTATTGCACCAGGGATTCAGCATTGTAGATACGAGAGTCAGTTTTCTCAGTGCGCTTGTCTGTCACCAAAGACACTGAAAAGAAAAACTAACATCTGGTCCCTTTTCCCTATATGAGTAGTGAGGACAGAAACACTGGTTATGTCCCTTTTAAACGTGACACATTTAACAACGTCGATAGGCCAGTTGAAATCTCCGTTCAAATTCCAGTCTGAGTCTTTGGATAGCCGCCACTGTGAATGGTGTAACTACCCCACTAACGATAACTCTATCAGCCCGGCTCGCCGTAGCTCTTAAGTAGTCCATCTTACCCTTTTAGAGTCTTTGCTGTCACTCAGATCAGTTACGCTGATTGGCTGCCCGTCGTGCTGGGCGAGTCCACGATGAAGCGGCGGGGGTTGTCGGTGGGTGCGCGCCACAAGAGGCCTCGCTACAGCGCCATGGTCGACCCCACTGTGCCAAACTCCTTTGGGGCTGCTGTGTTCAGGTGAACGGTAGTGCTAGGGGAAGACGGGGTAAAAAGCGCATGGGCGGGTAAGAAGCCCACCCCAATTATCTCATGAAATGAAGCAAATTTCAGTCTCATTTTGCCCATGAGACGAGCGTTAATGTCTACCATTCGTTTCATGGGCAAATTTGACTGACATTTTCTTTATTTTATGAGATAATTGGGGTGGGCTTCTTACCCGCCCATGCGCTTTTTACCCCGTCTTCCCCTACTATTACTACTACTATTTCTGCTACTGCAGTGGAACATCCCTTATAAGACTTCCCATTATAAGACTCCCTCCCACATAAGACCTTCTTCTCTGAGACATTTCCCTTCTTTGTAAGTATTAAAATTACCTCCCAAAGGGCACATTGCCACACACGCTCACACACGCACGCACGCACGCACACACGCACACGCGCGCACGTACGCACGCGCACACACACACACACACACACACACACACACACACACACACACACACACACACACACACACACACACAATACACAGCACAACCAACAGAAAGTAGTATACAGTGGAACCTCCCTTTTAAGACCTCATTTTGGATGATTTTTGAAGGTCTTATAAGGGAGGTTCCACTGTATACTACTTTCTGTTGGTTGTGCTGTGTATTGGTGTGTGTGTGTGTGTGTGTGTGCGTGCGTGCGTACGTGCGCGCGTGTGCGTGTGTGCGTGCGTGCGTGCGTGTGTGAGCGTGTGTAGCAATGTGCCCTTTGGTGTGTGAGTGCGCGCAAACATACGTGTGTGTGTGTGTGTGTGTGTGTGTGTGTGTGTGTGTGTGTGTGTGTGTGTGTGTGTGTGTGTGTGTGTGTGTGTGTGTGTGTGTGTGTGTGTGTGTGTATGTGTGCGTGTGCGTGCGTGCGTGCGTGTGTGAGCGTGTGTGGCAATGTGCCCTTTGGTGTGTGAGTGCGCGCAAACATGTGTGTGTGTGTGTGTGTGCGTGTGTGTGTGCGCGTGCGTGTGTATATGAGGCAGAGAGAGAGAGAGAGAGATAGAGAGAGAGAGAGAGAGAGAGAGAGAGAGAGAGAGAGAGAGAGAGAGAGAGAGAGAGAGAGAGAGAGAGACAGAGACAGAGAGAGAGAGAGAGACAGAGAGTGAGAGAAAGAGAGAGAGAGAGACAGACAGACAGACAGACAGAGAGACAGAGAGAATGAGTTTGCCGTTGCCAAGAAACAGACTTCAAATGGAATGCCACCTGGTGTCAAAGGCTAAGGAATATAACTCCACCTAAACAGCCCATTGCTATCTTGTATTTTACCCCCTCCTCTCTCTCTCTCTCTCTCTCTCTCTCTCTCTCTCTCTCTCTCTCTCTCTCTCTCTCTCTCTCTCTCTCTCTCTCTCTCTCTCTCTCTCTCTCTCTCTCTCTCTCTCTCTCAAATTTTCACCGAGCAGTAACATTCTTTCTGCCGTTTAGGGGGGGTAGGATCAGCCTAGGATTTTTGTCAAAAGTGAAGAAAGCAGACTTTGAGATTGAGGGTCGTAAACATGATCGGGGAGGAGGTGTGTGTGACTTAAAGTACAAGATTGCTCAGCTCATGTTTTCTCACCCCCTCCCCACCCCCCTGTGGGGGTCTTTCATACAAATATTTCCCCCACCTTCTGGAAGTTCTGTGCTTGTAACTTCCTCTAATCTGTCATTCTCTTTGACTCTGACTTTTCCTTTTGCTTACTGCTGTCATCTACTATCTTTCTGCCTTACTGGTCCATTCTCCTGCCTTTTTTCTCAATACAATTTGACAAAGATGTCCTCCAGCCGAAGACGGACATGCTGGGCCTAACTATTTCTTAGGCGCGTAACGGCAGCATGACGTATCTGTGCTCATAATTAAAGACTCAGTGACGCATCACGATTTAAGTCCCTTGGTTTTTTTCTGGGTAGCTGTGACCCACGTACAAATTTCCCCAGCTTGAAATTGAGGCTGCTCTTTAAAAACTGATGTTTTGGTTTGAATTTGGGGGCATTTATATGGGAGTCAGACCTGGTCAGAGGGAAGACGCGTGAAACCCGCGATTTTAACACGTGAGCTGGTGGACCTTTAACAGGAAACTGTATGAGCGATCGATTAAAACCCTTTCATCGCCACTGTCGCCTCTTGGCACCACAATAATAGAACACCCATGTCACGGAAAGGCATCAAATGAGGGTCTGCTAACCAATGACCTTATATTCTTAATTTTGGGAGGCGTAAGGACAGGCCCTATTTTATGCATGTCAGAGAAGAATCCCCAATATTGCAGATAAAATCTGTTCTCTACCCAGGTAAGTTTAATGGAAAGTTTTGGCTAAAAAATGGCTGGCGTTGAAAGGGTGCTAAGAAGAAGAAGAAGAGGTTTTCTCTCTGAACGTGTGGATGTTTGGGGTGGTCCCAGATTCGGGCACACCCTGATCCCCCGGTCGTTCCCCATGGGGGGAGGGGGACCCCAGCTGCTGCGGGACCTGTTCTTCAAGCCCTTCCTGGTCCTGGAGAGAGGCAGGGTGGAGGACATCGTCACGGCCTTGACCTCTGCCGCTGACCCGGAAGCCACCGCACAGATGCCCGACGCTTTCATTGTGGAGGAGGTCAGGGAGTGTTGGTATTAGGCACAGTGGAACCTCCCTTATAAGACCTCCCATTATAAGACTCCCTCCCACAGAAGCCCTACTTCTCTGAGACATTGCCCTTCTTTGGAAGTATTGAAATTACCTCCCTTATAAGACCCCTCCCTTATAAGACCCCTCCAACATAAGACCCCATTTAGGATGATTTTTGAAGTTCGTATAAGGGAGGTTCCACTGTATTTGGTACTTTATAGTCACAGAGGCGTCTCTGTGAAATTCGGATTGCTCCCACCTGGAGAGCGCGTCGCAGCCAGCGGCGCTCTACCCATTTTCTTTTTTTTTGCATGCGATTTTTGTGTGACTGATGGGGGGGGGGGGGGGGGGGGGGACCATTTTGACCAAATGACAACTTTTTCGTTGCCACTGGGTTTAACGTATGCTAAGTGCATGGGCACACGGGACCTCGGTTTATTGTCTCATCCGAAAGACTCCACGTTCAGACTGGTAAGGCCTAGGGCGAAGTGAGAGGGAAAAAAATCCCCTGTACCCAGGTTCGAACTCGGTTTACTTGACACGAGGCGAACGCGATACCACTGTGCCACTCTACACCTGTTGGTGATAGTGCATGGGAAAAACGGTCATAAGTCACTCAGAATGTTTTCGAGTTGTTGTCCGTCACGAAGTTGATCGGACTTTGCGATGGGCTGGTTTGTCTGGGTTTTTTTTTCTTTTTTTCTTCTGTCTGTACCAAGGATATCTCCCGAACCGCTTGACCGAATCGCGTCACATTTTTGTGTGAAGGTGTGCCACCTTCATAGGAAGAGATCCGCGCAAACCATTGTGCCGTCGTGACCTTGACCTTGACGTACGACCTTGAAAACCGAAAATCTATTTTTAGCCATATCTCGGGCAACGATCAACATAGGATGTTGAAACTTGGTATGAAGGTGGTTTGGCTTATGCCCGTTCTGATGATGGCATACCAATCAATGTCATGGTCAAGGTAAAAATAGATCGCTGAAGCCTGAAAATCGGAGGGTCATTTTTTCTCCTTCTGTCTGTCCCAAGGATATCTTTCGAACGGGTTGACCGAATCAGGTCAAATTTTGTGTGCTGGTGTGTCACCATGAGAGGAAGGCATCCGCGCAAACCATTTTGCCGTCGTGACCTTGACCTTGGCGTACGACCTTGAAAACCGAAAATCTTTCAGGGGCCATAACTCCCACACCGTTAGTGTTAGAGTCTTCAAATTTGGCATGAAAGTACTTTGGCTTATGCCCGTTCTGATGGTGGCATACCGATCAAGGTCAAGGT
>CM065686.1:7972449-7984949 GCA_017654935.2 Phymorhynchus buccinoides | reverse complement strand
TAACGTTCGATTCTTTACACCCAGAAGCCCCCTAATCGCGTGCCCACTGCATGACACTCACGCGCTCCGGGAGGTGTTTGGCTTGCGCCGCACGTGCTGTGAACGCAGTAATGTGGGTAGAGCGTTCTGTTAGTAGCCTAAAGCATGCAGCCGTCAGTACAACACCACAGCGAAGAAGATATTTGTCATCAGTGGTGCCAGACAACGCTTCATTGATTGATGACAGGTGGGGTTCGGATGTGTCCGAGTCTTCAGTCAGTGTGTGTGCGCCTGTGTGTTGATTTTCTTTTCCCTATTTTTTTCTCCCAAACTCTCAAACTCCGAACTTTTATTCAATTTGTTTTTTTAATTTTTATTTGGGATATTTTTGTAAGCGTGTTGTTTTTGTCATTTTTGCCAACTGTTTTAAGCTCGTCAAAGGTTTTTTAAAAAATATACTGAAAATTCGTTGCCATAACTACGGTGTTGTTTAGATTTATTCAAGGTTTAACCAGTGCTAGTGATATCGAATTTGGATCATTCGCTTTTTTTGTTTTTGTTTTTGCTGTTACCTAATTTCAGAAAAGGAAAGCAGAGGGATTGTTGAACAGTTGAAACAACTGTAAGCCAAAGGTAACGTAATATAGCCCTATTTTTTGTTTTTCTTATGTGTCTGAAACAACAAAATGTTTTTGCTTATTTTTGATTTGAAAGAAAGAGAAATGTTTGTTTTTTAAATGCCCCGTACGTTTCTGTATTATAACTAAATATCGGCTGATCAATGCATGTGACATTAACAGTTTTTGATCCCCCGAAGACGGAGTGTGGCTGCCCACGTGGCGGGGTAATCCAAAGCGGTCACACGTAATGTTTTCATCCGTAGCTGATGCACTTGTACCAGATTGTTCAAGTACTTAGGCTCCTGGGATGACCCCTGGAGTCTTTTAGCCAAGATAAGCCAACAACAACAGTTTTTGATGCAGAATAAGAAAAACGGGATTTGAAAAAGCGACACAAGTAGCTGTTCAAAAATGACCTATCTTATTGAATGAATCAAACGATTTATAGCTTTAAGGAGAAAGAAGATGAGGTTATCACAATACTAGATTAATATTTAATTCTTTCGCCCCTAACATATCCCGTGCCTCTTTGTGGTTTTTTTTTATCATAATAAGCTAGTCACAAAAAACATAAGGGCCAACTTGTATTTTGTATTGCAGTATAGGGCTGCTCTCGTGTTGATAGGGCAGGCGTGGCTGGTGCATCTCTGGGTCCCATCAGCACCTTCGGGTGTTTCTTTTTCAATTGATTAGGTATAAAACGAAGAGAAAAGATACTGAGACCAAAACCTTCTTACTTGTGGCGGTGCCATAGCCGATGAGGTTTAACCGAGGCGTGGTCACCGCTACATCTGTATTAATTTTAAAAAATCGGGACTTTACTGGTTTCGTACTGCCTCCGGGCATTGCCTCCAGTATTGTTCCCACCATATTTGTATTTACAAATGTCCCATATGTGTCTGATTCAGACCAAGAGGACGTAAAACTCCATTTTCTCTCTGAGTCCAAAACCCGTCTGCACCTTTTTTTTTAAATGTATAAGAGTATTTGACAATTGTAAATTGATCTTATCATCTGGGGCAGTGGGTGCATGCCTTGTGCCTCCATTCGGGGAGCTGGACGACCCCGACTCCTCCACGATTCTATCCCCGGGGGGGGTCATTCGTAAAAATAGTTCCCCCACCTTCAGGAAGTTCTGTGCTTGTAACTTTCTTTCATCTGTCACTCTCTTTGACTCTGCCCTTTTCCATTGCTTGCTGTCATCTACTATCTTTCTGACTTATTGTCCCATTATCCTGCCTTAAAACACACAAAAATCCAAATAAACATTTCCCCTTTGAGTTCCTCCGAAATCGGAATGTGTCGGCTGTGCGCAGCGGAGAGACCAGTGAAAACTGAAAACGGACACATATTATGTACTTTACCTATTATGGCTTTTTGGACTGGGAACGCAGAAGAAGAAGAAGATCTTATCATCGGAAGAACAACATCAGTCCTGCTGAAATTCTTCTTCTTCTTCTTCTTCTGTGTTCCCAGGCCATACGGCCATAATGGATAAGGTACGTATGTGTCCGGTTTTCAGTTTTCACTGGTCTCCCCGTTGCGTACAGCCGACACATTCCGATTTCGGTTGAGCTCAAAGAAGAAATATTATTTGGAGGATTTCTTTTTGAAGAATGGGCCAATACATCAGAAAGATAGTAGATGACAGAAAGCAAAGGGAAAAGGCAGAGTCAAAGAGAGTGGCAGATTAGAGGAAGTTTCAAGCACAGAACTTCCAGAAGGTGGGGGAACTATTTTCCACGAAAGACCCCCCGGTATTCCCACGGGGAAGTTTTGTTGAAATAACGAGGGCTACAAGTACAAACTCGTCGTTAATTCAACAAAATGTAGACACAGACTTCCTGAGTGCATTATTTTCTAAGATCGGGAAGCAAGGCGAAATCGGCTAAAGGGCCTGCCACACTGCATACGATTCGCTGTCAATGCGATGCGACTGTGACGATGCGAGTCATGATTCGCGTGAATTCACGTGAAATGCTTCCGTCTATAAAATAATAAATCGGTAAAGGTAAAGATGTGCTCCCCCCCCCCCCTCCATTTCTCGGTTGTTTCCACTTTTTCAGTCTTGCCTTTCTTACTGCAGATTGAGTACTTCATCGTCTATCGTTTACTATATTTAACACTAATTTTCATCCATTTACATAATTAAACACATGCATTCAATAATAGTAGAAGATAAAAGCAAGACGGAAAAGGTCCTATTAGATAATGGCCTTTATCATGACTGCGATTAATTATTCAACAAAGATAATTAGCGGAAAAGGTTCATGAAATACAGCTTATTGTTTGGTAAGAAAGGCAAGTGTGAAAATGCGGGGAGAGCTGAGAAATGTAGGGGGGGGGGGGGGGCACATCTTCACCTTTACCAATAAATCGACTACTTTCGCTCTGCATACTCAAGTAGACCCAATGTAATGAATGTCATGTGAATCAGGACGACAGAACCGTCAAAATGATGAGGGTGGTTGTAAAAATGAAACAAGTTCGTAGAAGAAGAAGAAGAAGAAGAAGAAGAAGAAGAGAAGAAGAAGAAGAAGAAGAAGAACTCACATCGTCTCAATCGCAGAGAGAGAGAGAGAGAGAGAGAGAGAGAGAGAGACAGAGACAAAGACAGAGACAGAGACACACACACACAGACAGACAGACAGATAAAGAGACAGACAGACAGAGACAGACAGAGAGAGGCAGTCACGATGTTCACCTACTGTCTTTACTTTCTTCCCTTCCTTTGCAATGATCACATCACGAAAGGAAAGCCGTAAAAGGCCCATTTTCTAACTGGTTCCTTCCAGAATAGTTCGTTAACTTTGTTTGCTTGTTGTTTTTCAAGCAAGATAAGCACAACAATCAGTTGTCTCCCATTTCGGCTAATAGAACATCAAGGTACGCGACCTTTCTCGAAACAAAAACATTTCGGCTAATATAACAACAAGGTACGCGACCTTTCTCGAAGCAAAATTAGCTGGTAGGAAATTGGTAGGTGTCAAAGACTCTAAAAGGGTAAGATGGACTACTTAAGAGTTACGGCGAGCCGGGCTAATAGAGTTATCATTAGTGGGGTAGTTACACCATTCACAATGACGGCTATCCAAAGTATAACTGACTCATGAAAAGATAACTCTCTCAGGTTTGAAAAAAAGTTATGTAAGCTAAATGTGTCACGTTTAAAAGGGACATATACCAGTGTTTCTGTCCTCACTACTCATATAGGGAAAAGGGACTGGATGTTAGTCTTTTCTTTTCAGTGTCTTTGGTAGGTGTAGAGTGGTACAGTGGTAGCGCGTTCGCTTCGTGTCAAGTAAACCCGAGTTCGAACCTGGGTATAGGGGATTTTTTCCTCTCATTTTACACTAGGCCTTACGGTCTGAACTTGGAGTCTTTCGGAAGAGACGATAAACCGAGGTCCCGCGTGCCCATGCACTTAGCATACGTTAAACCCAGTGGCAACGAAAAAATTGTCATTTGGTAAAAATTTACCCCCCCCCCCCCCCCCCCCCCCATCAGTCACACAAAAATCGAATACAAAAAAAAAAAATGCGTGACGCGCCTCTGGCTGCGACGCGCTCTCCAAGTGGGAGCAACCCGAATTTCACAGAGACGCCTCTGTGACTATAAAGTAAAGTAAAGTACCTAATTTGTTTTTTTGCATCAGCACGAACCTGGGTGAATAGTTCACCAGTGTGTGATGATGGCTGGTTTCCTAGATTGTCTATTCTTTTGTCTTAAATTTGTCTGCACCGGTGTGGTGTTCTCAAATGGGATTTGTTCTCAAACCGTCTGCGCAAGTGCGAAGAGTTAGGGATAGGCTTAGGGTTAGGGTTAGGATTCAAACCGTCTGCGCATGTGCGAAGAGTTAGGGATAGGTTTAGGGTTAGGTTTCATACCGTCTGCGCATGTGCGAAGAGTTAGGATTAGGGATAGGTTTAGGGTTAGGGTTAGGGTTAGGAATAGGGCTAGGGATAGGCTTAGGGTCACTATAGTGTCGAATACACAAAATATTAAATTTGGTAGTACGTCATGATCGATTTCGCACATGCGCAGACATGTTGATAACAAATCCCATTTGAGAAGTCTGCACCGGCCGCCTGCCAGTTAATACTTCTTTCTGACTGCCCGTCTGTCTGTCTGATGTTTTTCTGTGGTTGTAAGTGTGCATGAGAAGATAATAAATAGCCTATGTAGGTGGGGTGGGGGTGAAAGGGTGGGGGTAAGGTAGGGCTGACCATGCATTGTGAATTACAGTGGAACCTCCATTATAAGACCTTCAAAAAGCATCCCCCAAAATAGTATATACATACATCTGCATCGCAAAAAATTCGGGACTTTCCTGGAGTCGCACTGCCTCTCGGCATTGCCTCCAGAATCGTTCCCACCATCTTTATATCTACTAATGTCCCATATGTGTCTCTTTCAGACCGGAGGACGTTAAACGGATTTTCATTCCAAATATGAGGTCTTATAAGGGAGGTAATTTAATGCTTACAAAGAAGGGCAATGTCTCAGAGAAGTATGTTTTATGAGGGAGTCTTATAATGGGAGGTCTTATAAGGGAGGGTCCACTGTACTGTGAATGATCAAACGAATGGAATAAGGCAGGGAAGTTGGGACACATGTGCTAAAAAAAAGAAGGGGTGAGTTGAGAGGAAAGGTAGTTACACTTTTTTTTCGTGTTTAGAATTTTGTTCACATGTGCTAGCCTACGCATTTATTGTTTGTGGCTCAAACCTATAACTCACTTTGTCGGTCGGTCGGTCGGTCTGTCGGTCCAAAAGTGTCGCACATTTTAACAAAACTGTCGCACTTCAAATCGAAATAATGCTTAACGCCCTCTTTAGCCTTTCGGCCATGTGGGGCAGTAACGTTTTACCTGGGGATATAACAAGAGAAAAAAGGGGGGGGGGGGGTGGGGGGGGGGGAGGGGAGGGGGGAGGGGAGTGATTCGGAGGATCTCAGCACACCAAGTGAAGGCAGACCCACAGACGGGGGGATACGCGAGACATCCTCGCGTCACCCTCGACTATGGGGCCGCCCCCTCCCGGAGGGAGATCGGCTCACGGACCACTTGGGAGGGGAGGGGAAGGGGGAGTAGACACCCGGAGGTACTCAACCTTGAAAAGGGAGACCCGCGCTCAGGATACTATGGGGGAAGGGATGGGGGGGAGGTGGGGGGGAAGGGGGGGAGGGGAGGGGAGGGGGGAGGAGGGGGGGTGAACAAAAGTTAACTTATTACTTGGCTTTTGTTTGTAACCGGGCTCGCATTCTACAGACTGACCTATAAAATCCACCTAAAACGTTATTTTTTATAAAAATTCCACTGCTGAGCATCGCATCTTCTAAAGTTTATCATTAAAATTTCCAGGACCACTGGTTAAAATTAAACTTTTTATTAATAAAATCTTTTAAAATATCGCGGAAGGTCTGTTAAAATCAGAGAAAAAACAAACTATATACAATACATATTTATTTATTACGATTTATATAATTCCGTAAAATAAAGTATTATAGAAGTTGATATGTGTGTGTTTGTTTATGGGAGGCTGTAAAAAAAAGAAAAAGAACAGCAACTAAATCGGAAAAAAAGGGATGTTGGGCCGGGTTCGAACCTCTGACCTGTAGTGTGAGTGTGCAGTGTCTGGTCATTTCGGCTGTTGCTTTATCTGTTATATACAGGTTAAATAATCTCTTTATTGTTCTAACTAATCCCGCAGAGGGCGGTCTCCCATCTAAAACGTGGGGTTCCCTATGCCCTAAAATACTGCGGATTAAAAAAGAGAAGAATTGAAATAGTAAATTTTTAAATATATACAAGTATGTACATCCGACATGCCTTTATACAGCCATTTCTTCGACGGTAAAATATATACATTGTTAAAACCGAGTTCGAAGAATTAAAAGGCATGCATTAACGGCGAACTTTGTATAAAATAATCAGGTGAGTAGTGTCTAAAAAAAAGGTGGGTTAAAATGGTGGCTTGTGTGGCTGAGGAGACGAAATATTTCGTGCATTTAGTGTTTGGTGGGGGTGAATTTTATGAGTACAACTTTGATATTTAACTTTTGGTTTTAGATAATAATAGAGAGGGGGGTAGGGGGTGACCTGCGAACCGGGTATTCGATGTTTGTTTTGGGCGTAGAGCTCACCCTTGGAGACCCGTGGGCAGTCCGGGGGTTAAAACTCCGATAAAATCTATTGTTTGTAAAATGAGATGTTTTTCAGTTATGAATTGGTAAAAGGGGTCTGTATTAAAATTATGTTTAAAAGAGAACGACTGCCAGTCAGCGGAAAGATAAGGCTTGTTTGCCAAGTCCCGAGGCGAGGACCTTCCGCGGGAGGCATATTAAGTTATGTGTAAGTTAGTGTAAATTGTTGTGTAGAAAGGTTTGTAGCCCATAGAGAGGGGGGAGGGAGCTTGGACTGGCCCCCTATGAAGGGACGATAGGAGGAAAGGGGGGGAGGGGGGGATCCCCAACAAAAGTTGGGGATTTGTGAGCCCCTGCGATGTGACAAGACCTCTCCGTCCGGGTCTCTAGGGGAAGGGGGAGTGGGTAGTGGTTGGCTAGACCTGGGGACCGGTCCAGGGAGATGCCGCTCGTTCCGGGGGGGGAGCCTCCGGGGGGCGCCGCCCGGGCCCGCACGCCCCTGGTAGAGGCAATCGGGCGTACTGACCCGGACGGCACCCCCCGGCGACTCACTTGCCCCCGGAGACAAGGACCAGTTGGAAGTTGGGGGTGAGAGGGGCCGAGGTGACACCCCCCACCGGCCGGGACACCGGCCAGAAGGAGCGGCGACAGTGACCGGAGCCGAAAGGGTTCCGTGTCATCCTACACCCCCGCCCGGCCCCCGGCCGACGGGGGGGGGGGCCACCCGAGTCACTAGGAAGTGGGAAAGAGACCCATTGGAGAGGCAGCATACACCCGACCAGGGGTCACGGGGAGGGGCTACATTTGAAGAAGTGAAAGATAGATTCAGAAGTGATGTCCAAAGGAAGCCTGGCCGAGGGCCTCGGCCAGCCATATTAATGCATGCCAGTCATCTGTTTTGCTTTGTATGATTATTTGTTTTGTGAAGGGGATCTTGTTTGTTTTAAGTTTTGTTACTAATTTATCTAATTCGGGGGTTATAGTATGGCATTGTGTAAATAAGTGGTCTACTGTGAGGAAGTCTCCACATTCACATTTTAGTTCTTGAAATTTATTATATGTGGCCTCGGTTCTAAGTCTGTAGATCATGGATAGAATGGGCCTAGGTACGGGGGGGAAAAGACCCCCTGTCACAATTTGGTGGTCCCAGGAGTGGACCGCACAACGGGTCTCAAGTTCCCGAGCCCACACCTGGAACGAAGTTTTCTTTAGTGCTGATTTAATTTCAGAGGTTGAAAGTTTAATATTAGTTTTGGTTCCGGACCGACCGAGGGCCGCCTCTTTGGCGGCCCCGTCGGCCTGGTCGTTGCCGTATAGGCCACAGTGGGAAGGGATCCGGCCTAGCGAGATGTCGGTTCCTTTAATTGTGATTTGATGTATAAGGAATTTAATTTCTTGTATGATAGAGCGTCTATTGTTGGTATCCCCCACTAGAGCTTGTATAGATGAAAGAGAGTCTGTTAGTATGACTACACTCCGTGGGGGGTTTGGAAAGTTATTAGTGTATGAGCATGCTTCTAATATAGCCCAGAGTTCGGCACTAAAAATTGATATATTATTATTGAGTTGGAACGATTTAGTTACTTTTAGATCTGGGATAGTGAAAGCGCAGCCTGTATGTTGGTTGATTTTTGATCCATCTGTGTATATAAGAAGATTGTGTTTGAGACTGTGAATTTTTTCTAGTGCTGCTATTTTTAGTCTGTTTGGGTCTTCTTGTTTGGAGTATTGTTCATGTAGGGAGGTGTCTATTGTTATGGGGGTCACCTCCCACTGTGGGTAATCATATGTAGGGTGAGTGGAGACTCGCACTTCAAATCGAGGCTACACTTCTGGCCGCTCTTTAAAATGATGTATTTTAAAAGCGTACAAAATAATAAACATACGTAATACAGACACTACAACAGACACGACGAGTATGCGGTGCTTCTTTTGATGAGCATAAGTAGGATACATAGTTTTAAATGTTTTCCAAAAGATATAAAAAGTTACGAAATGGTGCAGAGATAACATTCTGGTTTACAGATTAAAATTATTGAAAAGCCAGGGGAGGTAACTCATGATTGGAGTGGTAAAAATAGACCGCGTGCCACAAACTATTGCGATTTCGCGCTTGTTTCTTTCAACTCTTTGCTATGGACAGAAAGTCTTCAGCATTAAAATTGTCAAGTGTCAAGTGTCTGTCTGTCTGTGATAATTTCTATGTCACTCTCTCTGTCTGTCTGTTCCCCAGTCCCTGTCTTGACGCCCTTTACAATGACAGAAGGCAAAAAAAGATATCTTCATTTTGGTGACACGCCATACATAAATGTGTTAAAAATGCTTGTTTGGAACATTGGTGGAATATACTTTTGTTTAATGCCATGAAAATCAGTCAGAATTTTCTTGAAAACTTATAGATTGTCTACAGATAACCATGGTGATATAAGTCAACGTATCTTCAGGTGACATGCATTACATTAATGTGTTTAAAAGAATGCCTCTGTTTGAACATTCGCAGGCTATATTTTTGTTCAATGCTATGAAAATCAGTCAGAATTTTCTGAAAACTTATAGATTGACTACATATAATTATGGTGATATGTAAGGCAAAATATTTTCATTTTGGTGACATGCCATTATTGCCATGCATAAATGTGTTAAACACATAAACAAATTTTTTTATATCGTTGTATGTATCATACCTTTGATAGGGCTTATTAAAGTATTCTTTTTGCCCTATCTCGTCTATGTATTGAATTGTGACATTCGAAAAAACCCAAAAACGCTATTTAAACCAAACAAAGCTTTTTTCATCCTGCCCTCATGTTGGATTTAACAGCATCTAGCAGCCTTGAACTGGCATGAAGAGTCTCCATTCGCAATGTTTGTCTTTCAAAGGACTGTAAGTTTGTCTCGGTCTGTTTTTATTTCATTTTTTTAAACACTTTCAGCGCTAGCCATTCCTCGGCCAAAATTTACCATTAATCTTACCTGGGTAGAGAACAAAATCCATCTGCAGTATTGGGGAATCGTCTGTGACATATAGAAAACAAGGTCCTAAATCGTTCCTAAAGTACTAAAAGGGCCAGACACACTGCATACGATTCGACCCCAATACGATCCGATTGTGATATCTGTGAGGCACGGTTCTCGTGAAACTCTACCGTCTAAAGAAATCTGACGAAATCCTACTAGTTATGTTTACCATTATTTGTAGCCCCCCCCCCCCCCCCCCCCCCCCCCCTCTGACGAATTTGATGAAATACCTGTATTTTTGCATCAGACTTATTATTATTATTATTCGATCGCTCAGACAGTTTCCTGTCAATTATAAGCGCAGATGCGTCATGCTGCCGTTACGCGCCTAACTAACAAATAGTTAGGCCCAGCTAAGTCCGACTTCGGCTGGAGGAAATGTTTTTGAAAGTGTTTCGTGAAAAAAAGTCAGGAGAATGGACCAGGTAAGGCAGAAAGATAGTAGATGACAGTAAGCAAATGGGAAAAGGCAGAGTCAAAGAGAGTGACAGATTAGAGGAAGTTACAAGCACAGAACTTCCACCCCCCCCCCCCCCCGTGGGGATACCGGGGGGTCTTTTGTATAAATAGTTCCCCCACCTTCTGGAAGTTCTGTGCTTGTAACTTCCTCTAATCTGTCACTCTCTTTGACTCTGCCTTTTCCCTTTGCTTACTCTCATCTACTATCTTTCTGCCTTACCCGGTCCAATCTCCTGCCCCTTTTTTTCCACGATACACTTTCAAAAACATTTCCTGCAGCCGAAGTCGGACTTGCTGGCTAACCTAACTATTTCTTAGTTAGGCGCATAACGGCAGCATGACGCATCTGCGCTCATAATTGACAGGAAACTGAGCGATCAAAGAAGAAGAAGAAGAAGACAGAACTTCCAGAAGGTGGGGAACTATTTATGCAAAAGACCCCCCGGTACCCCCACGGGGTAATTGTATCAGACATTTCATTTGATTCGTGTATTGGGGTCTACTTGAGGGCACGGTGTGCGAAAATAGTAGATTTTTTTTGTTTTGTAGACGGAAATACTTCACATGAATCACGACTCACAGAACATCGTCACAATCGGATCGCATTGGGATCGAATCGTATGCAGTGTAGCTGGCCCTTAAAAGGGCCACCCTGACGGATGAGTTTTTTTGGTAAGAAACACGTCGAGATCACCAGGAAAACATCATTTACAGAGATCGCAACACTATGCACTTTGCTCTGGTTTCCTTGAAATCAAACCGTCAAATCGGCGATTCCTCCTTGGCGGAGGTGCTGGAAGTCGAATTATTTCACCCAAAGAAGCCTATTTTTGTTATATACAGTTTATCTAAAGGAGTTTCGCTCACAACAAAGGAAATAGCTCTTTTTTATTTTTTACTGCACTACAAAAAAACCACAAAAACGCTTCAAACACAATGAGCGTCCTCCACCCACACCATCCAAAATGGCTACTCTCTCCGGCATCTCCACCAAGGAGGAATCGCCGTTTTGACGTTTTGATTTATAGGAAACCAGAGCAAAGTGAGTGTTCCGATCCTTGAAAAGGCCGTCTTTCTGGTGATCTCGACGTGTTCCTTGCAAAAAGAGAGGAGAGGCTGAGGACCTTCTTTCTGAGGGATAAGACTCGAGAGATAGAAGGTTTGAGATTCTTCGAGAGAGAGATTGAGAAACGAGTCAGAGAAGAACTCATGGTGGGAGAGAGAGAGACTGAGAGAGAGAGAGTTAGAGAGAGTGTAGGGAGAGTGACCGCGACGAATGATGGGGCGGAGAGACTGGAGAGAGGAGAGTAGAGAGAGAGGAGAGAGAGAGGGGGACAGAGGATGAGAGAGAGAGAGACGGAGAGACGAGAGGAGAGAGAGAAGAGAGAGAGAGAGGAGAGAGAGAGACTAGAGAGAAGGAGAGAGAGAGGAGAGAGAGGATGACGGAGAGAGAGGGCTGCAAGGAGACAGAGGGAGAGAGAGAGGAGCGCTAGAGAGAGAGATGAGAGACTAGGAGAGAGAGAGAGAGAGAGAGACTGAGAGAGAGAGAGGGAGAGAGAGAGACGAGATGAGCGATCAAGGAGAGAGAGGGAGAGAGACTGGAGAGAGAGAAGTGAGAGAGAGAGGACTTAGAGCAGAGAGAGAGAGAGAGAGAGAATTGAGAGAGATGAGAGAACGTAGAGAGAGATGAGAGAGACCGAGGAGAGAGAGAGAGAGAGACAGAGGAGAGAGACTAGAGGAGAGAGAGAGACCAGAGAGAGAGAGCGATGCCGCTTGATGTTGAGAGAGATAGGATGAGAGAGAGAGAGAGAGAGAGTGAGGAGAGACTACGAGAGAGAGAGAAGAGAGAGAGAGAGAGAGACGAGAGCAGATGGCTTAGAGAGAGGAGAGTAGGAGAGAGAGCGAGATCAGATGAAGAGAGAGGAGAGGACTTTGCGTGAAGCGACCGAGAGAGAGAGACGTAGATGCGGAGAGACTCGGGAGACAGAGCTTAGTTTTAGTCTAGGTTCTGGGGACCGAAATGAGACAGACTCAGGCTTGTGATCATCTAGCGGCCCTCTGGAGAGATGATACTGCTGCAGAAAGGAGAGAGGAAAGAAAGGGGAATTGATTGGATATGGATGGTAACACTATTGTTTCCTTCTACCAAGGTTTGAGGAGATCTTTTTCTTCTGCGAGTCACAACCATTGTGAACGGAATCCGATTGTGATGACCAGAGCAATTTGATTGCATGGTGAAAGTTTGGGCAAAATGAGTGTTCCGATCCTTGGCAAAAGGAG
>CM065686.1:7964949-7967449 GCA_017654935.2 Phymorhynchus buccinoides | reverse complement strand
GAAGAAAAGTTTGTCGTGGGGTTTTATGAAGGGCTCTTTGCTGGTTGTCATTGCCTGGATAAATGAGCTACCTGCCTTCTCCTATGCGAAAGCAGCAGATAGGATTATTATAGCCAACAACAGTGACCTTTAAAACAAGATGGGTTCTCTTAGCTTTTCTATATAACATTTTGTTTTATGTATATTGGAAGTTTTGTCTTGCAAATTAAGATATGAAATTGAGGTCAGAAAAAAAGAGAAAAATAAAATGTATAAGTTTATAAAAAAGGGTGTTAAAGGAATGAAAGTTCTGCAGTAAAACAACAAACAAACAAACACGTTAACAGGTAAAGAGATATGGTGGTACACTGGAACCTCCTTTATAATACCTACAAAAAATCTTCCAAAATGAGGTCTTATAAGGGAGGTAATTTTAATACTTACAAAGAAGATTTAGATTAGTTTTGCGTGTGCAGTCCTTACTGTGTAACTTAAATATTAGAGTACGCTTTATAAGCTCTTAGCTTGTTGTACTCGAAGTTCATAAATGTATTGCTGCTTTGTTATGATTTTATATTCTTGAATAAATTCTTGTTTAAACCAAAGAAGGCAATGTCTCAGAGAAGTAGGTCTTATGTGGGAGGGAGTCTTATAGTGGGAGGTCTTATAAGGGAGGTTCCACTGTACCAGGAACACAGACAGATAGACGGAACAGACAGACGAGTTAGACAGAGGGAAAGAAAAACAGAGAGAGAGAGAGACAAACAGACAGAAATATAGATTTTTTTTTAAAACAGAGAAACGGGTTGGTTAAAATATAGACACACTGACAGACGGGTAGCCTACATAGACAGGTGGGTGGGTAGATGAAAACAACACCGACAGACAGACAAACCGACAGGTATCATTCAAACATGGGAATGAGGAATCGTGAAAAAAGCTGAAGAGCGTGTTGTGTGTCAGGGGACAAAGCCCCCTGGAAGCTAAAGCTTTTGTAACCTAAGCCTCAGAACATCATTAGAAAATACAACTGATATATTTTGTTCATTTTGTTTTCACTCACACGTAATTCTTACTCAGTTGGTTTATTTTTTATTTTTGTACTCCAAAAATAAATATCATTTACGATGGCTTGGAGTCAAAACGGACTATCTTTAGATAGTCCATTGACATATTATTGAACTTATTACAAAAACTAATAACTTGCATAAAAAAAAGACTGCAGAAATATAAAACGCATAACCCCCGTTATATATTTCTGCAGTCATTGTTTGATACAAGTTATTAGTTTTTGTAATAGGTCCAATAATACGTCAATGGACTATCTAAAGATAGTCCATTTTGACTCCAACCCATCGAAATTTCCTCTTGGGCCTTCAAAAAAAGCTAAAATTTTCTTAAAGACCCCCTGACCCAGCACGATTAAGTCCCTTGTTTTTTTCTGGGTCGGTGTGGCCCACATACAGACTTCCCCCATGCACGATCGAGGCTGCTCTTTAAAGTGATATCTCGTGTTCGTGCACGGGGGGATTTGTATGGGAGCCACACTTGGTCAAAATAAGATTTCTTACCAGCGAGAGAGGGAAACACGTGAAACCCGTGATTTTCACTCACAGATCTGCAGGGTCTTTAAAAGCTGAATATGCCCATACCTGATATTATGAACAGACAGTTGCGAACTAGCTAGACCACTTCAGACTCCACTTTGAACCCGATTGATGTAAATTAAAGCCAACTACCAAAAAGTACAAAAACCAGTACAATTCCACGACGGTTCCAATTCGTCCCTTTTCCCGTGTGGGATGCCGGGGGTCTTTTGTATAAATAGTTTCCCCACCTTCTGGAAGTTCTGTGCTTGTAACTTCCTCTAATCTGTCACTCTCTTTGACTCTGCCTTTCCCCTTTGTTTCCTGTCATCTACTATCTTTCTGCCTTTCCGGTTCATTCTCCTTGCCTTTTTATTCTAAATAAAACCACTTTCAAAAAGATTTCCTCCAGCCGATGTCGGACATGCTGGGCCTAATTATTTCTTACTTAGGTGCATAACGGCAGCCTGACGCATCTGCGCCCATAATTGACAGGAAACTGTCTTAGCGATCGAAAAAGAAAAGAGGAAGAAGAAGTACTCCTGCTTCTATTAGGGGAAGACGGGGTAAAAAGCGCATGGGCGGGTAAGAAGCCCACCCCAATTATCTCATGAATAAAGCAGTCAAATTTGCCCATGAGACGAATGCAAGACATTAACGCTCGTCTCATGGGCAAAATGAGACTGAAATTTGCTTCATTTCGTGAGATAATTGGGGTGGGCTTCTTACCCGCCCATGCGCTTTTTACCCCGTCTTCCCCTACAACTTGAGCGAGGGCCTGTGAAGTTTTGTCTGTCTGTCTCTTGTGCGAACAAACACGTGTCCTAATCGCCATAGCCCATACCGACCAAGGGTCCTTGGCTATTCACACGTGATGCAAGTGAAATTGACCCATGGCCAATATTAAAATGATGCGGCTGTGCCCAATGGAAGCT
>CM065686.1:7952449-7957449 GCA_017654935.2 Phymorhynchus buccinoides | reverse complement strand
AAAAAAGAAAGAAAAAAAGGTTGCTATCCCACGATTAAGGCCGTGTACACACATAAGCGGATATGTCATGCCATGCCATGCGGAAACCCGTGCGCAATCCATAAATAAGTGAAACAAAGAAGGGAGAAGATTTGCGACCGTGTCCGAATTTCCCCTATATGCGTAAACTTGTATCCTTCTTTCTTCCACTTATTTAGGGGTTTCCGTACGGAACTTACGCGTCTAATGTGAACCTGGCCTTAGTCTAAGTATATTACCCTGAATCCGTTTCGGTCCGTTTCGACCCGTTTCGGTGTTTGGAAGCACCGCCCCTGCCTGTAATGAAATCTGTCCGGTCTGGTCTTAGGACAGTCCGGTTTGTCGTTCTCTGACCTTTCCTCGGCCACAACTGGATTATTACAGCTTGTCGGGAAAACATAGTGTGTTCTTAGGCCAGGCTTTTCTTAAAGGTGGACCCTGACGGATGAGTGTTTGCAAGAAACACGTCGAGATCACCATGAAAACACCCTTCACAGAGATCAGAACACTCACTTTGCTCTGGTTTCCTAGAAATCAAACCGTCAAATCGGCGATTCCTTCTTGGCGGAGGTGCTGGAAGTCAAATTCTTTCACTGAAAGAGAAGGTGTGTGCTGTCTCTTTTGTAATGGCCGCCTGAGCTTAGACCAAATTGTTTGGACGAAAGTTTCGCAATACAAGCCTTTTTTTATTTCTTAAAAAAAAAATTGTATACAGTTTATCTAAAGGAGTTTCGCTCACAACAAAGGAAATAGCTTCAATTTTTTTTTTACTGCACTACGAAAAAGAAAAAAAAACTTCAACCACAATGGGATTGGCTTTCACCCACCCCATTCAAAATGGCTTCTCTCTCCGGCATCTCCGCCAAAGAGGAATCGCCGTTTTGACAGAGCAAAGTGAGTGTTCCGATCCTTGTAAAGGCTGTCTTTCTGGTGATCTCGACGTGTTCCTTGCAAAAGCTCATCCGTCAGGGTCCACCTTTAAGGTCCCGAAATACACGTTATTTGTTTTACTCTTTCCTCATGGCAACACAGTTTTTGCGAGTAAACAGTGTGTGCTTAGGCCAGACTTTTCTTAAGGTCCCGAAATACACGCTGTAAGTTTTTCACTCTTTCCTCATGGCAACAGTTTTTTGCGAGTAAACGGTGTGTGCTTAGACCAGGCTTTTCTTAAGGTCCCGAAATACACGTTGTTAGTTTTTCACTTTCCTCATGGCACCACAGTTTTTGCGAGGAAACAGGCTTTTCTTAAGGTCCCGAAATACACGTTGTAAGTTTTTCACTTTCCTCATGGCAACACAGTTTTTGCGAGGAAACAGGCTTTTCTTAAGGTCCCGAAATACACGTTGTTAGCTTTTCACTCTTTCCTCATGGCAACACAGTTTTTGCGAGGAAACGGTGTATGCTTGCAGGTTGTTTTTATTCATGGTCTCGAAATGCACGTTGTTAGCTTTTCACTCTTTCCTCATGGCAACACAGTTTTTGTTGTTGAGGAAACAGTGTATGCTTAGGCCAGGCTTTTCTTAAAGTCCCACCAGATCACGTGTCAAAATCACGGGTTTCACGTGTTTTCCCTCTTATAGCTGGTAAGAAATCTTGTTTTGACCAGGTTGGACTCACATACAAATGCCCCCAAATTCAAAACGAAACCTCATTTTAAAGAGCAGCTTCAATTTGAAGTTGGGGACATTTGTATGTGGGTCACAGCTACCTAGAAAAAACCCCTAGTCGGGGACTTAATCGTGGAGGGTCAGTGTGTCTTTAAGGCCCCGACATACAGGTTGCTATTTTTCACGCCTTCCCCATGGTAACACGGTGACACCCTAGCAACGGTATGACTTGCCTGTCACTATGTGTTGCCATGGGGAAAGAGTCAAAGCTTTACTGCATTGATTCCTTGCTGTTTCAAGGATTATAATAAGACAGCTTAAAGGGCCACCCTGACGGATGAGGTTTTTTTTTCAAGAAATACGTGGAGATCACCAGGAAAACGCCCTTTACAGAGATCGCAACACTCACTTTGCTCTGGTTTCCTAGAAATCAAACCGTCAAATCGGTGATTCCTCCTTGGCGGAGGTGCTGGAAGTCAAATTCTTTCGCCCAAAGAGACGGCGTGTGACGTCTCTTTTCTAATGGCCGCCTGCATTTAGACCAAATCGATTGCACAAACGTTTCGCAATACAAACCTTTTTATTCTTATTGTTTAAATTGTATATAGTTTATCTAAAGGAGTTTTTCTCACAACAAATGAAACAGCTTCTTTTTTCCCCTTTTTGTTGGTGGCTCAAGCCACAAACCTATAACTCACTTTGTCGGTCGGTCTGTCGGTCTGGTCGGTCGGTCTGTCCAAAATGTCGGTCGGTCCAAAATTGTCGCACATTTTGACAAAATTGTCGCACTTCAAATCGAGGCTACACTTCAAATTGAGGCCGCTCTTTAACATGATGTATTTTAAAAGCGTACAAAATAATAAACATACGTAATACAGACACTACAACAGACACGACGAGTATACGGTGCTTCTTTTGATGAGTATAAGTAGGATACATAGTTTTAAATGTTTTCCAAAAGATATAAAAAGTTACGAAATGGTGCAGAGATAACATTCTGGTTTACAGATTAAAATTATTGAAAAGCCAGGGGAGGTGACTCATGGTTGGAGTGGTAAAAATAGACCGCGTGCCACAAACTATTGCGATTTCGCGCTTGTTTTCTACTGTATTACAAAAAAAAGAAAACGTTTCAACCACAATGAGTGACCTCCACCCACCCCATCCAAAATGGTTACTCTCTGCGGCATCTCCGCCAAGGAGGAATCGCCTTTTTGACGGTTTCATTTATTATAAGAAACCAGAACAAAGCGAGTGTTCCGATCCTTGAAAAGGCTGTCTTACTGGTGATCTCGACGTGTTTCTTGCAAAAACTCATCCGTCAGGGTCCACAAAGACCCACTGACGCACCACGATTAAGTCCCTTGTTTCTTTCTGGGTAGCTGTGACCCAAATACAAATTTCCCCAACTTGAAATTGAGGCTGCTCTTTAAAGATCCACCTGATCACGTGTCAAAATCACGTGATTCACGTGATTTTCATCTTATAACTTGACTGGAAAGAAATCTTGTTTTGACCAAGTCTGACTCCCATATAAACTACCCCAAATTGAAAGCGACGCATCAGTCTAAAGAGCAGCCTCAATTTGAATATGGGGACATTCGAATGTGGAAGACCCCGTGACGCGCCACGGTTACGTCCCTTGTTTTTTTCTGGGTTGCTGTGACCCACATTCGAATTTCCCCATATTCAAATTGAGGCTGCTGCTCTGTGTGTGCTTTCAATTTGGGGTAATCTATATGGGAGTCAGACTTGGTCAAAACAAGATTTCTTTCCAGTTATAAGAGGGAAAACACGTGAAACCCGTGATTTTGACACGTGATTTTGACATTTTGGCGCGTGCAGTTCCCGCCTGTGCCTACCCCCGAGTGCTACTCTAATGGGTTTGATCACTGGCTGACATTATTAGCCTGCAGTAGGGGCCAATGAGAGAGTGAGGGCTATTCCGTAAATGATTTCTTACAATAATGGAACATCACATCACGGTAGGCTACATCCAGTCACGTGGAAGACTGTGACTCCCAAGTAGTAGTAGTAGTAGTAGTAGTAGTAGTAGTAGTAGTAGTAGTAGTAGTAGTAGTAGTAGTAGTAGTAGCAGTAGTAGCAGTAGTAGCAGTAGTAGTAGTAGTAGTAGTAGTAGTAGTAGTAGCAGCAGCAGCAGTAGTAGTAGTAGTAGTAGTAGTAGTAGTAGTAGTAGTAGTAGTAGTAGTAGTAGTAGTAGTAGTAGTAGTAGTAGTAGTAGTAGTAGTAGTAGTAGTAGTAGTAGTAGTAGTAGTAGTAGTAGTAGTAGTAGTAGTAGTAGTAGTAGTAGTAGTAGTAGTAGTAGTAGTTAGGGCTAGAAGTGGGCCTCGCGGCCCTTTTACGCCCTTTCTCGTTTGTGACTTTGATTTGTTTCAAGGTGGCTTGCTTTCTACAGCTAAACTATAAAATTTAACACAAATATGGAATGGACTTTTTTTTCTTTAAAAAAAAAATTAATCGCAAGTATTATAAACAAAATTGACATCATTGTGTTTTTGTCCAGAAGATTTTTTTTAATATAGTTATGTTAGGTGCAGCCTTAATGCTAGTTGACAAATTATTCCAGTATCGAACAACTCGGTTAGAAAAGTAAAACTTGCGAATGTTAGTAACTGATCGTCTTAAGAATAACTTATCTGTATTATTTTGTGTCATGTTTGTGATACTTTTAACAAAAAGGTTGTTAAAGTCTATGTCATCAATATTATTCATTATTGTATATACTTGCATAAGGTCTCCCAGGTTGACACTTCTTCCCTTCAGAGAAGGTAATCCCATGAATTTTAATCTTTCACTATAACTTTCTCCCTCAAACGAGGGAGTAGTTTGCACTGACTTTCAGTTCCCAGCCAAAGGGATTGGTTGGCCTTTGGGGACCTTCCCTGACTCCTAGGGATTGGTTGGCCTTTGGGGACCTTCCTTGACTTCTAGGGATTGGTTGGCCTTTGGAGACCTTCCCTGACTCCTAGGGATTGGTTGGCCTTTGGGGACCTTCCTTGACTTCTAGGGATTGGTTGGCCTTTGGGGACCTTCCTTAACTCCTAGGGATTGGTTGGCCTTTGGGGACCTTCCCTGACTCCTAGGGATTGGTTGGCCTTTGGGGACCTTCCTTGACTTCTAGGGATTGGTTGGCCTTTGGGGACCTTCCCTGATTCGTAGGGATTGGTTGGCATTTGGGGGACCATCCCTGACTTCTAGGGATTGGTTGGCCTTTGGGCACCTTCCTTGACTTCTAGGGATTGGTTGGCCTTTGGGGACCTTCCCTGATTCCTAGGGATTGGTTGGCCTTTGGGGGACCTTCCCTGATTCCTAGGGATTGGTTGGCCTTTGGGGACCTTCCCTAACTTCTAGGGA
>CM065686.1:7942449-7947449 GCA_017654935.2 Phymorhynchus buccinoides | reverse complement strand
ATTTGATTATTACATTCCGGTGTGTCATTCTCAAAATGGATTTGTTCTCAACATGTCTGCGCATGTGCGAAGAGTAAGGGATAGGGTTAGGGTTAGGCATAGGGTTAGGGATAGGTTTAGGGTCAATTTAGTGTCGAACACACAAAATATATAAAATTTGATGGTATGTACGTCATGATCGATTTCGCACATGCGCAGATATGTTGAGAACAAATCCATTTTGAGAATGCCACACCGGATTTAGGGTTTTAGCCGTACTCATGACAACAGGGCATGGAGTTTCTTACCATAGTCATAGCTGGTCGGGAAAATGCACGATTCGCATTTACAGCTAATATTGCTCTTTTGTTCTGTAGGGAATAAAACGCGAATTGCAGAGTTTGCGTTCTTTGCGTTTGCCTAGAACTAGAAGGACTTTCTCCTTCCATAGTTTATTCGGCTTTGAAATTGTTCTTTGTTATTGTTCTCAGGGAAACGCAAAGGGGGGTAATTGTAGACGCGTGTGATGGTATCACGGTACTGTCCATGGGTCCTGTGGGTGGCTTGCTTGCAAAGTACTGTATTAGGAGAAAACACACACACACACACACGAAGGTGTAGAGTGGCACAGACGGGTAACGCGTTCGCCTCACATACAATTAATCCGAGTTCGAGAACCTGGGTACAGGGGATTTTTCCTCTCACTCTTCACTAGGCCTTACGGTCTGAGCGTGCAGTCTTTCGGATGAGACGATAAACCGAGGTCCCGTGTGCCCAAGCACTTAGCACACGTTAAACCCAGTGGCAACGAAAAAGCTGTCATTTGCTAAACATTTACCCCTTTTCATCCTCATCAGTAATACAAAAATCGCATGTAAATTAAATTTTAAAAAAGGGTGCGCGCCTCTGGCTGCGACGCGCTCTCCAGGTGGGAGCAACCCGAATTTCACAGAGACGCCTCTGTGACTGTACTGGGACATAGAGACGCAGCGACCTACGTCAGTCTTTCTCATTTTCAAGCTAGCTTCTGATAGTGTTTTGATTTTCTCAGTTTCAAGCTAGCTTCTGATAGTGTTTTGTTTTTCTCAGTTTCAAGCTGGCTTCTGATTTTTTCTCCTTCTCATTTTCAAGTTAGCTTCTTATAGTCGGGTTTTTTTCCCTTCTCATTTTTAAGTTAGCATTTGATAGTGTTTTTCTTCTAATTTTCAAGCTAGCTTTTGATAGTTTGTTTTTTTCATTTTCAAGCTAGCTTCTGATAGTGTTCTGTTTTCTTCTCATTTTCAAGCTGGCTTCTGATAGTGTTCTGTTTTCTTCTCATTTTCAAGCTAATAGTGTTTTTCCCCCTCATTTTCAAGCTAGCTTCTGATAGTGTTTTGTTTTCTTCTCATTTTCAAGCTAGCTTCTGATAGTGTTCTGTTTTCTCATTTTCAAGCTAGCTTCTGATAGTGTTTTGTTTTCTTCTCATTTTCAAGCTAGCTTCTGATAGTGTTTTGTTTTCTTCTCATTTTCAAGCTAGCTTCTGATAGTGTTCTGTTTTCTTTTCATTTTCAAGCTGGCTTCTGATAGTGTTCTGTTTTCTTTTCATTTTCAAGCTAGCTTCTGATAGTGTTCTGTTTTCTTCTCATTTTCAAGCTAGCTTCTGATAGTGTTTTGTTTTCTTCTCATTTTCAAGCTAGCTTCTGATAGTGTTCTGTTTTCTTTTCATTTTCAAGCTAGCTTCTGATAGTGTTTTGTTTTCTTCTCATTTTCAAGCTAGCTTCTGATAGTGTTCTGTTTTCTTTTCATTTTCAAGCTAGCTTCTGATAGTGTTTTGTTTTCTTCTCATTTTCAAGCTAGCTTCTGATAGTGTTTTGTTTTCTTCTCATTTTCAAGCTAGCTTCTGATAGTGTTCTGTTTTCTTTTCATTTTCAAGCTGGCTTCTGATAGTGTTCTGTTTTCTTTTCATTTTCAAGCTAGCTTCTGATAGTGTTCTGTTTTCTTTTCATTTTCAAGCTAGCTTCTGATAGTGTTCTGTTTTCTTCTCATTTTCAAGCTAGCTTCTGATAGTGTTTTGTTTTCTTCTCATTTTCAAGCTAATAGTGTTTTCCCCCCTCATTTTCAAGCTAGCTTCTGATAGTGTTCTGTTTTCTTTTCATTTTCAAGCTAGCTTCTGATAGTGTTTTGTTTTCTTCTCATTTTCAAGCTAGCTTCTGATAGTGTTCTGTTTTCTTCTCATTTTCAAGCTAGCTTCTGATAGTGTTTTGTTTTCTTTTCATTTTCAAGCTAGCTTCTGATAGTGTTTTGTTTTCTTTTCATTTTCAAGCTGGCTTCTGATAGTGTTCTGTTTTCTTTTCATTTTCAAGCTGGCTTCTGATAGTGTTTTGTTTTCTTCTCATTTTCAAGCTAATAGTGTTTTCCCCCCTCATTTTCAAGCTAGCTTCTGACAGTGTTTTGTTTTCTTCTCATTTTCAAGCTAGCTTCTGATAGTGTTTTGTTTTCTTTTCATTTTCAAGCTGGCTTCTGATAGTGTTTTGTTTTCTTTTCATTTTCAAGCTAGCTTCTGATAGTGTTTTGTTTTCTTCTCATTTTCAAGCTAATAGTGTTTTTCCCCCTCATTTTCAAGCTAGCTTCTGATAGTGTTCTGTTTTCTTCTCATTTTCAAGCTAGCTTCTGATAGTGTTTTGTTTTCTTCTCATTTTCAAGCTAGCTTCTGATAGTGTTCTGTTTTCTTTTCATTTTCAAGCTATCTTCTGATAGTGTTCTGTTTTCTTTTCATTTTCAAGCTAGATTCTGATAGTGTTCTGTTTTCTTTTCATTTTCAAGCTGGCTTCTGATAGTGTTCTGTTTTCTTCTCATTTTCAAGCTAGCTTCTGATAGTGTTCTGTTTTCTTCTCATTTTCAAGCTAGCTTCTGATAGTGTTCTGTTTTCTTTTCATTTTCAAGCTGGCTTCTGATAGTGTTCTGTTTTCTTCTCATTTGCAAGCTAGCTTCTGATAGTGTTTTGTTTTCTTCTCATTTTCAAGCTAGCTTCTGATAGTGTTTTGTTTTCTTCTCATTTTCAAGCTAGCTTCTGATAGTGTTCTGTTTTCTTTTCATTTTCAAGCTGGCTTCTGATAGTGTTCTGTTTTCTTTTCATTTTCAAGCTAGCTTCTGATAGTGTTCTGTTTTCTTTTCATTTTCAAGCTAGCTTCTGATAGTGTTCTGTTTTCTTCTCATTTTCAAGCTAATAGTGTTTTTCCCCCTCATTTTCAAGCTAGCTTCTGACAGTGTTTTGTTTTCTTCTCATTTTCAAGCTAGCCTCTGATAGTGTTTTGTTTTCTTTTCATTTTCAAGCTGGCTTCTGATAGTGTTTTGTTTTCTTCTCATTTTCAAGCTAATAGTGTTTTTCCCCCTCATTTTCAAGCTAGCTTCTGATAGTGTTCTGTTTTCTTTTCATTTTCAAGCTGGCTTCTGATAGTGTTCTGTTTTCTTTTCATTTTCAAGCTAGCTTCTGATAGTGTTCTGTTTTCTTTTCATTTTCAAGCTAGCTTCTGATAGTGTTTTGTTTTCTTTTCATTTTCAAGCTGGCTTCTGATAGTGTTTTGTTTTCTTCTCATTTTCAAGCTAATAGTGTTTTCCCCCCTCATTTTCAAGCTAGCTTCTGATAGTGTTCTGTTTTCTTCTCATTTTCAAGCTAGCTTCTGATAGTGTTTTGTTTTCTTTTCATTTTCAAGCTAGCTTCTGATAGTGTTCTGTTTTCTTTTCATTTTCAAGCTAGCTTCTGATAGTGTTTTGTTTTCTTTTCATTTTCAAGCTGGCTTCTGATAGTGTTTTGTTTTCTTCTCATTTTCAAGCTAATAGTGTTTTCCCCCCTCATTTTCAAGCTAGCTTCTGATAGTGTTTTGTTTTCTTCTCATTTTCAAGCTAGCTTCTGATAGTGTTCTGTTTTCTTTTCATTTTCAAGCTGGCTTCTGATAGTGTTCTGTTTTCTTTTCATTTTCAAGCTAGCTTCTGATAGTGTTTTGTTTTCTTCTCATTTTCAAGCTAGCTTCTGATAGTGTTTTGTTTTCTTCTCATTTTCAAGCTAGCTTCTGATAGTGTTTTGTTTTCTTCTCATTTTCAAGCTAGCTTCTGATAGTGTTCTGTTTTGTCATTTTCAAGCTAGCTTCTGCTGGTGTTCTGTTTTGTCATTTTCAAGCTAGCTTCTGATAGTGTTTTTTTCTTCTCATTTTCAAGCTACAGTTTCTGATAGTGTTTTGGTTTGTCATTTTCAAGCGAGCTTCTGATAGAGTTTTGTTTCTCATGTTCAAACTTCTGATCGTATTTCTTTCTGATTTTCAAGCTACCGGGTAGCTCCTCAGAGTATTTCTTGTTCATTTGCAAGCTATCTCATGTGGGTGTTTCTTTCTCATTTGCAAGCTATCTCATGTGGGTGTTTCTTTTTCATTTGCAAGCTATCTCATGTGGGTGTTTCTTTTTCATTTGCAAGCTATCTCATGTGGGTGTTTCTTTCTCATTTGCAAGCTATCTCATGTGGGTGTTTCTTGTTCATTTGCAAGCTATCTCATGTGGGTGTTTCTTTCTCATTTGCAAGCTATCTCATGTGGGTGTTTCTTTCTCATTTGCAAGCTATCTCATGTGGGTGTTTCTTTCTCATTTGCAAGCTATCTCATGTGGGTGTTTCTTTTTCATTTGCAAGCTATCTCATGTGGGTGTTTCTTTTTCATTTGCAAGCTATCTCATGTGGGTGTTTCTTTCTCATTTGCAAGCTATCTCATGTGGGTGTTTCTTTTTCATTTGCAAGCTATCTCATGTGGGTGTTTCTTTTTCATTTGCAAGCTATCTCATGTGGGTGTTTCTTTCTCATTTGCAAGCTATCTCATGTGGGTGTTTCTTTTTCATTTGCAAGCTATCTCATGTGGGTGTTTCTTTTTCATTTGCAAGCTATCTCATGTGGGTGTTTCTTTCTCATTTGCAAGCTATCTCATGTGGGTGTTTCTTTTTCATTTGCAAGCTATCTCATGTGGGTGTTTCTTTCTCATTTGCAAGCTATCTCATGTGGG
>CM065686.1:7929949-7932449 GCA_017654935.2 Phymorhynchus buccinoides | reverse complement strand
AGTAAAGTCCCGATTTTTTAGCAATACAGATAGGCGTAGCGGTAACCACGCCTCGGTTAAACCTCATCGGCTGTGGCACCGCTACAAGTATTATGAAAACCCAAGTTCCGTACTGAAACCCCGTACACTTAAATCAGAAATAAGCGGACGGGATTACACATGAGTTTCTGTGTGTAATGTACACACTCCTTCATGATTTATTTTTTACTTCCAGATTTTGTTTCTGTGGATTGTGCATGGGTTTCCGCACGGACTTTCCGCGTATATGTGTACGTGTCCTTAACCTATTGATATGTGTGTAAGTATAATTATTATTCGCCCATAGAGGGGCCCATCCGCCATTTTGGGATAAAGATGGCGGTCCCATGCAACTAGTTCACTTACTTTGATTTATCGCAAGATGGCGTCTATGACGACAACTGACATCCAGCCATAGAGACGGGGACAAATCGATGTGATCGCGGACTAAGGCATCTCCGCTGTAACGCAACACTTTAGCCCAAGTTTCGGAAATAGCAGTTGCCTTCTTTGGTATTCGGAAGGCAGAGTCATATTCTGACTGACAGTGACAAGCACAACTTGAATGTTTGTATGTAGAACACCTTTATCCCACTCAGCCCCAATACATTCTGTATTCTTGCTTCACCCGGTTTCTTGGTTCACTTAACAAAAACAGTGCAGTCAGCTTGGAAGTGTCACTTGCTTCAATGGCTGGCGACATAGCCGGATCTTTTGCCCGCCAGGTGGCATAACGCTCGAGTGGGGCTACTCCTCTCTACATTCTTAGTTGGGGAGAGAGAGAGAGAGAGAGAGAGAGAGAGAGAGAGAGAGAGAGAGAGAGAGAGAGAGAGAGAGAGAGAGAGAGAGAGAGAGAGAGAGAGAGAGAGAGAGAGAGAGAGAGAGAGAGAGAGAGAGAGAGAGAGAGAGAGAGAGAGAGAGAGAGAGAGAGAGAGAGAGAGAGAGAAGAGAGAGAGAGAGAGAGAGAGAGAGAGAGAGAGAGAGAGAGAGAAGAGAGAGAGAGAGAGAGAGAGAGAGAGAGAGAAAGAGAGAGAGAGAAGAGAGAGAGAGAGAGAGAGAGAGATGAGAGAGAGAGAGAGAGAGAGAGAGAGAGAGAGAGAGAGAGAGAGAGAGAGAGAGAGACATAGGGAGGAGTCCCACCCTCTCTCTCTCTCTCTCTCTCTCACTACGCCCAACTAAGAATATAGCGTGATTATCCCCTAGTGGTTTGACTGCCCTCTGGCGGTCAAGTAATCGCCATAAGTCGACCAGACGCCATATTGGGGTAAATCCAACTAGTGAACCAATTGGATGCGGCTGCCCGTATGTATCCCCCAAAATGGCGGCTGAACCCTTTCTTAAAGACCCACCAGATCACGTGTCAAAATCACGGGTTGGAACGAAAACTTAGCTTTACGTCCTCCCGGCCGTGGCCATATGGGACATTACTTTTTATTTAGTTGGAGGTAATAATCACGGGTTTCACGTATTTCCCCTCGTATAGCTGGTAAGAAATCTTGTTTTGACCAGGTTTGACTCCCATGCAAATGCCCCAAGTTCAAAGCGAAACATCATTTTAAAGAGCAGCCTCAATTCGAAGTTGGGGGAATTAGTATGTGGGTCACAGCTACCCAGAAAAAAACAGCAACCAAGGGACTTAATCGTGGGGGGTCAGTGGGTCTTTAAAGTCATTACTTGAAAGCGACAAATGGCGATAAACTTGAGTTCCAGACATGTTCCTGCATTCAGATGTGTAGGGCCTACGCGTGCGTGTGTTTTCATGAATGCTTTTAAAAATGTTGCTTTAACCCTTTCGCCGCCAGCCATTTTGTTTAGCCAAAAAATCCCATTAAACTTAACTGGGAAGAGGAAAACAATCTGCAATATTGGGAATTCCTCTGTGACATGTAAAACAGTAGGCATATCTTTACCTCCCAAAATTATGAAAACAGGGTCTTCGGATAACAGGCCCTGGTTTGATGCCTTTTGGTGACATGGGTGTTAAACCATTGTGGTGCATAAATGCGACATTGGCGGTGAAAGGGTTAAGGAAATTAAAAATCTTGCTACTGTCAATTATACACGGCGTTTGGCGTGCATATGTGCTTGTCTGTTCGCACATACTTCAATGTTTGGGCATATATATATATTGAACTAGCTATACCCGTGCTCCACACGTGTTGTGTTGACACGCGTTCAATTTGCCTCCCACTGGAAAAGTAAATTTCATGTGAACTGCCACCCTTTAATGCTAAGAAAAACATGCCTTGGGGTAATCAGGGCTTTGTTTTTGGTAAATAAAACGGCTAAACACAACAGTGGCAAGTGAAAGATAGGAAACATTGAAGAGCAAAAAGAATTAGACTTTTTTTCAAATGTAGATTTGATGGTGAAATCAATTAAAGTGTGTATGTATTCTTTGTTACAAACTACAAGCCATCTACATCCCAAATCCCAAGTCTCTGCCTCGAACGGTTTGGGAGGAGGTAGAGATAGAGATAGA
>CM065686.1:7907449-7919949 GCA_017654935.2 Phymorhynchus buccinoides | reverse complement strand
TGATGCCCCACGTGACCGAAAGGCCGAAGAGGGCGCAAAGCCTTATTTCGTCGTCGACACGTGATTTTGACACGTGATCTGGTGGATCTTTAAGTATCCCTTGCAATTTCAAAAGTGTTTGCCTCTAATGCTATAGTTTATCTTAAAGACCCACCAGATACATGAGTGAAAATCACGGGTTTCATGTGTTTCCCTCTCTCGCTTTAAGAAATCTTATTTTGACCAGGTGTGACTCCCATACATATCCCCCCATGCACGAAAACGAGACATCACATTAAAGAGCAGCCTCGATCGTGTATCCCGGGGGAAGACTGTACGTGGGTCACGCCTACCCAGAAAACAACAAGGGACTTAATCCAACCGGGTCAGTGGGTCTTTAAGACTGTACACTTCAAACAGTATGCAGCGAAGGGTTTGGACAAAACAACAACAAACAAACAACAACAATACAGACAAGAACAACATCAACATCAACATCAACAACAACAAAAATCATAAAATTGCATCTGATCAAAGATTACAAATCAAATTCAAACTTCTTACAACCGTGAAATACGAAGTCTGACTATAATACCAACGCGATTTTCACACCAGCAGCACCAAAACAGTTCATGCGAGAACGCTACAGTGCAGTCTGAGAAAAATAAGTGACAAGGAAAACACAGCAATATGGTAAAGGCCCCAAATGTCCGGACACACAACATAAATCTGTCAAAAGCTTCAAAATAAACAAATTTCAAAGACTATGCAGAATAGAGAATACATTTTTTATATTCCTGCTAATGTTGGTCTTCTAATGTTTAAAAAAAAAAGAGCAAAACGTTATTCGACTTAAAAAAAAACACCCACCTAAACTGTCTGACGTTACCCCCCCCCCCCCCCCCCCCGCCCCTCCCCAGGGTCCAAAGTCAGGACAGTGACACCTACACATGGAAAGCTTAAAATTCAAGCAATTCAACGACCAGTTGATATCAACCACAAGAAACACTAAGAAATGAAGAAGACATTAAATCACCCGCACTGTCATATTTCTTTGTTTAGAAAAGCATTCTTACTCTTTCCAAACAAAAGACTCAAAATAGAACCAACATTACGTACATTTCATTTGCGTCATTTATAGTGTTAGAAGGTTGCATTTGGAAAATTATTAACATTTTTCGCTAGAAGCCTTTCTAAGACAGGATTTTTATTAAAAACTCATGAACTCATAATTTATCGCATCATTTGGCCACAGTACTTCGCCGAGTTTTTTTAGGTTAAAAAACCCAAACAAGCTAGGTTACTGTCCAGACATAGGAGCTGCCCGACATTTGGGTCCCTTCCCTTACACTAGGAAGCGGAGGTTGCCCACAACGCAGCGCTACAAAATGCTCGAGAACGCTACGTTTAGGCAGTGTTAGCTTGTTCAAGATGGCGCGCCTGTGTTCTTTCTTTGTCAACTAGAAGGGATACTCCGGGAAGCCCTTGAATCTGCAACATAATCAAAGCAGTTCAAATAACAAAATGTTGTCATTTTTACATGGAGAAAAATAATTAAAAGGAATTACTATGCGCACTGATTTTGAGCAAGGGAATGACGAGGTGAGGGAATGAATCTACGTGAATCTATGAATGAACGAACGAACAACTGAATGAATGAATGACTCCCCCCTCCCCCCTCGATCCCTTGTCTCTCTGCGCACGCGCGCGTATATGTGTGTTGTGTGTGTGTGTGTGTGTGTGTGTGTATGTATTGTGTGTGTGTGTGTGTGTGTGTGTGTGTGTGTGTGTGTGTGTGTGTGTGTGTGTGTGTGTGTGTGTGTGTGTGTGTGTGTGTGTGTGTGTGTGTGTGTGTGTGTGTGTGTGTGTGTGTGTGTGTGTGTGTGTGAATTGTGAAGCGTAGAAATGAACTGTAATATAACATAGTCATCGTACGAAATAAAACGGCTGTATGAAACTTTCTGGGTTTTTAGTTTTTTAATCACCCCCTTATGTGAGTATATACGCGCATATTAATTCCGATAAGAAAAAAGTGCGTTGAGCATCCTTCCACAAAATCTTATGCAGGCCATATGTTAATTGGATAATTGTGTTCGTTAATTGGCAAATGTTGCTCTTACAGCAGTCTACACTCACACCACACCCTTCCACAGAAAATGACCTGGGCTATATACATTCGAATCCCACCACGACAAAACAAGAGGCAAAGCCTTCAAGGCTCACTCGAACAGGAACATGTTGAACAACAACAAACAAAGATTGAGGGGGATGTCTAATGTACAAGATTGCCAATAAAATTCTAAAGTACAAATGAAATTATCGTTAATGGATACAACTATAAAAAAGTGCAAGTGCCGAGAATCGGACCCGGAACCACTGGCATGACCGACAGACACTCTACCAATGAGCTATCGAGGCTTTCAGTGTTGACGAGTTTCTTAACTCATGTTGCCTGTTGAATACTCTCTAACCCACTAATCGAAAATGTTATCTGTTTGTTATATGTTTACAGTGTTGTTTTAAGTATTTAATTATTCAAATCATTATTGTTTGAAAGCTTGCCTAGGCATCTATATGTGTGCAAAGTTTGAACAATGTATGCCTTCTATTTCCCGATAAAATGCCAATGTTAAAGTTTAGATATTAGACCATGGACGCAAACACACACACACACCCACACACACACACACACACACACACACACACACACAACACACACACACACACCACACACACACACACACACACACACACACACACACACACACACACACACACACACACACACACACCACACACACACACACACACACACACACTGTTTACATTGTTGTTTTAAGTATTTAATTATTCAAATCATTATTGTTTGAAAGCTTGCATAGACATCTATATGTGTGCAAAGTTTGAACAATGTACACCTATTTCCCGAGAAAATGCCAACGTTAAAGTTTAGAGATTAGACCATGGACGCAACACACACACACACACACACACACACACACACACACACACACACACATACACACACACACACACACACACACACACACACACACACACACACACCACACCACACACACACACACAACACAACACACACACACACACACACAACGAACAACAACATCATACTATAGACTCACGAGTGAGCCAAAAAGGACTCATCAGCCAGCAACACCCACAGAGCATGTCGCTAAACTACTTTCCCCCCCATTAGACAAACACCCACCCCCCCACCCCACCAAACACCCTCTCACTCTGTCCTCTCATAAATATAAAAATATGAAATCTTCAGCTCGTCCCCCCCCCCCCCCCCCCCCCCCCCCCTGAAAAGTAAGTGTCTCCCGGCGATTGTCGCCATCAAAATGGCTGCTTCCATCAGACATTCTAAATACCGCCTCGACCATCGTGCTAACAGGGTCTAGTTTCTCTAGATAACGGTCGCCGCGCCAATAACGCGGCCTAAGAAACACTTTAGAAAACGTTTGCGGAAGAATATTACAAGCTCTTGTCTGATTGGTCAATTTTTAAAAATTTATTTTAACCAAGCTTTAGTGGATCAATCAGCAACAAGAAATGTATTCACCCCATGCTAGTCACGTGACAGTTCGCCAAGAGATACTTTGGGAGTAGCCACAAAACGGTTTTGGCAAACGTCGGCGAAAGAGGTGTTTCTTAGTACCGTTTTTGCCCGATTTGCGCTCACGTTAACCCTTGTGAAACGGCCCCCAGCTTTATGGAGGACAAAACACCCTTGAAAAGGGGGCACTAGCTAAGATAGATGTAGGAAAGTGAGGGAAAGGATGGGGAAGAAAAAAAAGAGGTCTTATTTTCTAGACGGTATTTTTTTTCATCGTTTTATGAATAGCAAAGTTACGAGAAGCTATGAAAATAAAGGTTGACCAGGGGGCCGTTTCACAAGGGCTAACGTTACGTTGCGCTCGCTCAAATCGGCGAAAACGGTCTAAGAAACACACTTCGTTTACTGATGGTTCGCGTGGCGTTTTGTTCTTGCTAAACACCGAGCAATCGGCGAACTATTCAGAACTAGTAGGGGGTGAATACGTTTCTTGTTGTTGATTGGTCCATTAAAGTTTGTTTAAAATTTAAAAAAATTGTTGACCAATCTGACAAGAGCTTGTAATATTCTTCCGCTAACGTTTTCTAAAGTGTTTCTTAGGCCCCGTTTGGCGTAAGCGTTATTCGCGCGGCGACCGTTATTTAGATAAACTAGACCCAGTTTACACTAGGTTTTATCATACCTCTTTTTAATTTTTTTTAATCTCAATCAATCAATCAATCAATCAATCAATCAATCTATTTATTGTGTCCTCACACGAAGGATAACTGTATTGCGGCAGGTCACACACATAAAGAAGAAACAACACAAATTTATAACAAACAAAATAAACGCGTGCATTAAAAGATTTATTATTTTTACAAAAGCACCCACGCATAATCTCTGTCTACTGTTCCCCTTCCCCGTACCGTTCACCAACACACACCTCCACACTTTCAAACCTTTAAAAACAAATCTTAGGCTATTGTTTTGAGAACAAAACTATAGTCCGAAACGATAGACATTTTTGTTCTGGCTGAAACGGATTTGTTTGAAAACGTACACGGCAAAGCAGTTTATTCCTATTAATAATAGTTTTAAGAACTCTTTTTTATTAGTTATTTTAGCAAACCTGGAGATTTGGTTACTTTCATTACTTATTTATTTCTGAATTAATACTCAATTATACTTGTCATAAATTATTTTAGCTCACTTGTTAATTCATTTCTAATTCTATGCTCTGATTAATTGGTATTCTGATAGCCCAAATGTGTGTGTGTGTGTGTGTGTGTGTGTGTGTGTGTGTGTGTGTGTGTGTGTGTGTGTGTGTGTGTGTTGTTGTGTGTGTGTGTGTGTGTGTGTGTGTTTTAAAATTTGGTTGTCTTATTTATGTTGTCTTCCTAAACATTACTTGTGTTGTGTCTTATTATTTATAAAATGTGCATGCCAGGCAGCGAATTTATTTGCATTTTTGTGAAGACAATAAAATGATTGAATTGAGAAACACAAATTAAGGCAGTTGAGTATGACAACCTAGAAACTTGTGACACATCCCCAAACAAAGCAAGGCATTGGAAAAGGAACGACCTTAGCAACAGTAATATTATATATAAAAACATTCTTAACCCTATCACCGCCAATGTCGCATTTATGCACCAAAATGGCTTAACACCCATGTTACTAAAAGGCATCGAATCATGGCCTGCTATTCACAAGACCCTATTTTCTTATTTTGGGAGGTAAGGATAGGCCATAATTGCTTACCTATATGTCACAAAGGAATTCGTAATATTGCAGATATTTTTATTTTCTCTACCCAGTTAAGTTTGATGGTATTATGGGTCTAAAAAATGACTGGCGGCGAAAGGGTTAAATCTAATCAAGTTTTTAATATTCCCTTGCAGCTTAACTGTTTCTTTTATGAATATTGTTTTAAACGTTTCTTCTTTTTTTCTAATTCTCTCGAAGATGTCTTAGATGTTTCATAGTGATGGCTAAAGTCCCTGGTTTAACCATTTCTTTTTTGCTAATCGTTGTCAGGTCACCATTGCAACCAAGATATAAAACAAAATTGCTTGATAAGATGGGAAAACCTGGGTCGGTTTGAACTGAATGAAATTTAAAACTATCTAAGAACTTTGTGTTTGCAAACTGTACACAAACACATGCTCATTGCGTTAATTAATTCCATTTCAAACACCCACCCACCCCCTTTTTTTGTTTGTTTGTCCGTAATGACTACTCTATTTTTTTATATTTTAAATTTCATTACGATTTTCACTAAAATCTTCGCATTTTACTATATATTTTTCTATTCATTTGTAAGGCTTTGTTGCCCTCTGCTTCGTTTCACATTGCTTATTTTTCTTTCAATGTAATTTGAAAGAACAAACACCTTTCAACTATCCATTTTCATTCATGTTCTAGTAGTAGACTCTATTATTCTGTGCAGGTTCTCTCATTTCTTTGATATTTTGAGATTATTTGGGTCTCGTTCTGTCTGTCTCTCTGTCTGAGTGTCTGTCTGTATGTCTGTCTGTTCGTTTGTATCTTTGTCTCTCTCTCCTCTCTCTCTCTCTCTCTCTCTCTCCTCTCTCTCTCTCTCTCTCTCTCTCTCTCTCTCTCTCTCTCTCTCTCTCTCTCTCTCTCTCTCTCTGTGTCTAGCTCTCTGTCTCTGTCTGTCTCTGTGTGTGTATGTCTCTCTGTCTCTGTTTGTCTTTCTCTGTCTCTCTCCTTCTCTCTGTCTCTCTCTCTCTCTCTCCCTCTCTCTCTCCCTCTCTCTCTCTCTTTTTCTCTCTGTCTAGCTCTCTGTCTCTGTCTGTCTCTCTCTGTCTGTATGTCTCTCTCTCTCTCTCTCTGTCTCTATCTCTGTCTCTCTCCCCCTCCCTCTCTCTCCTCTCTCTCTCTCTCTCTCTCCTCTCTCTCTCTCTCTCTCTCTCTCTGTCTAGCTCTCTGTCTCTGTCTGTCGCTGTGTGTGTATGTCTCTGTGTCTCTGTTTGTCTTCTCTGTTTGTCTCTCTCTCTCTCTATCTCTCTCCCTCGCCTCTTCTCGCTCTCTCTCTCTCTCTCTCCTCTCTCTCTCTCTCTCTCCCTCTGCTCTCTCTCTCTCTCTCTCTCTCTCTCTCTCTCTCTCTCTCTCTCTCTCCTCTCTCTGGCGTTCTAGCTCTCTGTCTCGGTCTGTCTCTCTCTGTGTATGTCTCTCTGTCTCTGTCTCTTTCGTTCTCTCTGTCTGTCTGTCTCTCTTCTCTCTCTCTCTCTCATCCCTCTCTCCCTCTATCTCTCTCTCTCTCTCTCTCTCTCTCTCTCTCTCTCTCTCTCTCTCCTCTCTTTCTCTCTCTCTAGTTCTCTCTGGTTCTCTGTCTCTGTCTCTCTGTGTGTATGTCTCTCTGTCTCTGTTTGTCTTTCTCTCTGTCTGTCTCTCTCTCTCTATCTCTCTATCTCTCTCCCTCTCTCTCCATCTCTCTCTCTCTCTCTCTCTCTCTCTCCTCTCTCTCTCTCTCTATCTCTCTCTGTCTCTCTCTGTCTAGTCTCTCTGTCTGTCTCTCTCTGTGTGTATGTCTCTCTGTCTCTGTTTGTCTTTCTCTGTTTGTCTCTCTCTCTCTATCTCTCTATCTCTCTCCCTCTCTCCCTCTCTCTCTCTCTCTCTCTCTCTCTCTCTCTCTCTCTCTCTCTCTCTCTCTTTCTGTCTCTGTCTGTCTCTCTGTCTCTGTCTGTCTCTCTGTGGGTATGTCTCTCTGTCTCTGTTTGTCTTTCTCTCTCTCTCTCTCTCTCTCTCTCTCTCTCTCTCTCTCTCTCTCTCTCTCTCTCTCTCTCTCTCTCTCTCTCTCTCTCTCTCTCTCGATGCAATGTTTATTCTCCTCTAAGAGAAAAATACATATTGAAGCACAGACAGTTTTCGAATGTTGATTCTATCGAACTTAAACAACTACTTGCGAATGATAACATATATATTACTAGAGATGTTGCTATGTACATCTACTATGCACTGAGGAAAAGAGAAGAACTCTTGCCTCAGATGTAATAAGCAACATTTATGATTGATCCTATTAGTATATTAATTATTATACATTTATTATCATTTCGTTTTTTGTGTGCACCGCACCTCCTATGTTATAGGCCGGAGGCCTGAAACATTAAAATTGTGTTCAATTGTTCAATTGTTCAATTGTTCTCTCTCTCTCTCTGTCTCTCTCTCTCTCTCCCTCCCTCTCTCTCTCTCTCTCTCTCTCTCTCTCTCTCTCTCTCTCTCTCTCTCTCTCTCTCTCTCTCTCTCTCTCTCCAAGATGTTACTTCCGTTGTCTGATTTCATCGTTCTGTAATCTGTAAGCCTTTCACAGTTCATTGCAGCTGCTTCCAGTTATCTTTATTGTTTGTGGCTGAACAATTCCAGTCTATTTTTCAGTTCCTAAGCGCACAAAATTGAAATTATTCTCTTTGTGTTTCTGGTCTTTTAAAGCATTACGTATCTTCTTTTTTGACCGCCCCCTTAAGAGAATCGTGCCTCGTTGTGCTCTCTGCTTTGTTTCTGTTTCTGTCCTTTTAACGCATTACGTATCTTCTTTTTTGACCGCCCCCTTAAGAGAATGGTGTCTCCTTGTGCTCTCTGCTTTGTTTCTGTTTCTGTTCTTTTAAAGCATTACGTATCTTCTTTTTTGACCGCCCCCTTAAGAGAATGGTGTCTCCTTGTGCTCTCTGCTTTGTTTCTGTTTCTGTTCTTTTAAAGCATTACGTATCTTCTTTTTTGACCTCCCCCTTAAGAGAATGGTGTCTGCTTGTGCTCTCTGCTTTGTTCTTTGGGTTTCTTTTCCCCTTTCTTTGGAAAACGGAGTATTACAAATTATCGGGACATAGCCTATAATCCGACCTTCCTTTCTCTTGTATCTGCCTCTGGCTCTGTCTCTCTCTCTCTCTCTCTCTCTCTCTCTCTCTCTCTCTCTCTCTCTCTCTCTCTCTCTCTCTCTCTCTCTCTCTCTCTCTCTCTCTAATCATCTCTCTCTCTCTCTCTCTCTCTCTCTCTCTCTCTCCTCTCTCTCTCTCTCTCTCTCTCTTCTCTCTCTCTCTCTCTCTCTCTCTCTCTCTCTATCTCTCTCTCTCTCCTCTCTCTCTCTCTCTCTCCTCTCTCTCTCTCTCTCTCTCTCTCTCTCTTTCTCTTTGTATTCTGGTTGTTTTTTTATTTTTTACTTTGTGCAAGTTTTACAAATTCCTTCAACCATATTTAGCTGGGCATCCGCCTTCGTGTGTGTTGTAGTCATTTCTATTCTCTGTAAACTACCCAGACCAAAAACAGACAAGAGGGTATGCTACAATGAAAATGCTTTTGCAAAGGGCCGCTCTAAGTCATGAAACTGAAGGAATCAGACTTTTAGATTTAGGGAGGGGGGGAGGGTGTTATCGAAACTACAAGTTGACAAAAGAATCTTGTCAGTGGAAATAGTGGATGCAGAATGAATAATAACAACGAACAAGAACAAATTCGTCGTTAAAAAAGAACAAGAAACACCCACAGTCAAGAACAGAACAAAAGGGAAATTGCGTTTCTTGACGTTCACAACATTTGTGTCAATGGCAGTAAAGTTGACGAGCCGAAATTCAGCCAATGTGAAAATCTAACGATCAAAGACGATTTATAAATCAATAACCAGGGGAAACTGACACCGAAAACCGCGATTCCATGCCAGACATAATTTTTCTTCTTCTTCTTCTTCTGCGTTCCCAGGCCATTTGGCCATAATGAGCAAGGTACGTATGTGTCCGGTTTTGAGTTTTCACTGGTCTCCCCGCTGCGTACAGCCGACATATTCTGATTTCGGAGGAGCTCAAAGGAGAAAAATAATTTGGAAGATTTGTTTTTTTGAAAAAAGCAGGAGAATGAGCCAATAAGTCAGAAAGATAGTAAGATGATAAAAAGCAAAGGGAAAAGACCAGAGTCAAAGAGAGTGGCAGATTAGAGGAAGTTACAAGCGGAGAACTTCCAGAAGGTGGGGGGAACTATTTCTACGAAAGACCCCCAGGTATCCCCACGGGGTGGAGGGGGTCGGGGTCGTCCAGCTCCCCGTATGGAGGTACGAGGCACCCACCCACTACCCCAAGACGGAATGCAATGGGCAACTTAGGACGATCATTTGACTGCCCCCCTGGCGGTCAAATAATCGTCCTAAGTTGGCCATTTAGCCTACCGAGTATTCTGCCCTTCACACACTAACACATTGTCTGCCTGTGTGTGTTCCGCGAGGGGCTTCGCTTCCAATGAGAGACTTAGTGCGATTTTTCTCACGCCAGAGGGCATGACGCTCGTGTGGGGCTAATCCTCTCTATATTATTAGTTGGGGAAAAAGAAAAAGAGAGAGACAGTGAGTGGTCCTACTATGACTCTCTCTCTCACTACGCCCAAGTAAGAAAATCGTGTGATAAGCCCCTAGTGCATTGACTGCCCTCTGGCGTGAAAAATATCGCCATAGGTTGACCATTTCGCTGTCAACCCGGCAGGTAACTGTGAGGCTTTGCTTTCCATCATTTTTTTATTTTATTTTTTTTCTACGGGATTTTGCTTAAACTATATTGGTTTAACCCTTTCACTGCCAATGTCACATTAATAATATGCACCACAATGGTTGAATATAAACCCTTTCATCGCCACTGTCGCCTCTTGGCACCACAATAATTTAACACCCATGTCACTAAAGGGCATCACATGAGGGTCTGGTATCCAATGACATTATGTTCTTAATTTTGGGAGGTAAGGACAGGCCCTGTGCTATGCATGTCACTGAGGAATCCCCAATATTGCAGACGTAATATTGTCTCTACCCAGGTAAGTTTAATGGTAAATTTTGGCTGAGGAATGGCTAGCGTTGAAAGGGTTTTAAAACACCCATGTCATTAAAAGGCATCAAATCAGGGCCTGTTATCTGAAGATCCTATTTTCTTAGTTTTGGGAGGTAAGGATAGGCCTAATGTTGTACACGTCACACACTTGAATTCTCAATATTGCAGATAATCTTTTTTCTCTCAACCCCGCTAAGTTTAATGGTATTTTCTGGCTGAAATATGGCTGGCGGCGAAAGGATTAAACAACATTTATTCAATGTCAAGTAACACCTGCAATACAACAAATGCTGTTAGAGCAGCAACAAGATTAATTAAGAAGACCTCATTTTGGTTGATTTGTGAGGGTCTTATAAGGGAGGTTCCACTGTAATAGCTAGCTTTTTAAACAAAAAGACCTGTTTGAAAATTTAAAAGAATAAAGTAAACCCCGTTTAATAATAATAATAGCTAGCTTTTAAGCAAAACAAAATATGTTACGCTTTGCTTTTGAACTTCGCTCGAATTCAATGGAAGTGCATACTAAAAGAACAAGAACCAATCCTATAGTCTGGATAGTGTTTTGTATTTTTCATCTAAATTTACGTAGTACCATGTAGGGGAGAACGGGGCAGGTCCGCCCTCGGGGCAGGTCCGCCATTTCGTTTTTTATTGCTAAGTGCTTTTCTCTAAAATCATTTAGGGCATCTGATGGCCACAGGCTATCCTCCCACCATATCCTGTGTAAGTGTGGTGGGTGTGCACCAATTTGAGGAACGTTGAGAGCAAACATTTGTTTTTTTGCTATTTTTTTAAACAAATGAATCCATCACTTAATTTCGGGTTTCATGTTTTCTATATTAAGATACATTTTGGATTTGGTTATGAAAAGATGCTTAGTAATTGAAAATTCTGAAAAATCATTGTTAAGTTAGTCATGTCTTTTTGCTTGATCACTTTGCAATTTTTTTCTTTAATAAATGTAGCATTTTCTGACCATCTTTAAAAAAAGTAATTGAAAATGCTGTGTGATTTGGGGATTTATTGATCATTTCTAGACAACCTTTTCCCAGCCTGTAGGCGGACTTGCCCCGCCTTGGGGCAGACCGCATACCTACGGGTGGGTGCACTTCGAGAAGCATGCAGAAAAAACCCTTTGTGCTTTAACTGAATTTTCTATATAGTATTACGTGTGTTGTCCATACGATTACCTAACTATTGGTCTAAAAACGGAGCTTCTACTTCAGTTGGCTTGCCATTTATAACGAGAAAAGCTAGGCGGATCTGCCCCGTTCTCCCCTACCATCGAACGTTTTGTGTGTTTGGTGGTTGTTGTTGTTGTTGTTGTTGTTGTTGTTGTTGTTGTTGTTGTTGTTGTTGTTGTTGTTGTTGTTGTTGTTGTTGCTGCTGTTGTTGTTGCTGTTGTCGTTGTCGTTGTCGTTGTTGTTGTCGTTGTTGTTGTTGTTGTTGTTGTTGTTGTCGTTGTTGTTGCTGTTGCTGTTGTTGTTGTTGTTTGGGTTTTTTGCAGCAAAGCTGTTACGCGAAGATCTTAAACTCCAAATACACGTTGTTAGCTTCCACTATTTCCCCATAGCAGCACAGTGACAGGCAAAGTAATATCATTACTACTACTAAGGGTATCACTGTGTAGCCTTGGGGCAGTGGGTGGATGCCTCGTGCCTACATACGGGGAGCTGGACGACCCCGCCCCCTCCACGAGTCTCTCCCCGTAGGAATACCGGGGGGTCTTTCGTAAAAAATAACTCCCCCACCTTCTGGAAGTTCTGTGCTTGTAACTTCCTCTAATCTGCCACTCTCTTTGACTCTGCCTTTTTCCTTTGCTTTCTATCATCTACTGTCTTTCTGACTTATTGGCCCATTCTCCTGCATAGTTTTCTCTCTCCAAAAAATCTTCCAAATATTATTTTTCATTTGACCTCCTCATAAATCGGAATGTGTCGGCTGTACGCAGCGGGGAGACCAGTGAAAACTGAAAACCGGACACATACGTACCTATCCCATTATGGCCATATGGCCTGGGAACACAGAAGAAGAAGACCTTCAACATGACTTGAGAGGCAAGGTTGGGGGTTTTTCCCGACAGCATACTACCTATTTCCAAAGATGGCTAAGAATTCCCAAACGGTTCTGTTCTCAGA
>CM065686.1:7862449-7877449 GCA_017654935.2 Phymorhynchus buccinoides | reverse complement strand
GCAATGCTATGTACAATAAAATGATCAAAAAGGTATTAAATTGTAACATAGAATGAACAATTAATTAAAAGCAGCAACACACATTAACACCCTTTCAACGCCAGCCATTCCTCAGCCAAAACGTTCCATTAAACTTACCTGGGTAGATAAGATTATGTCTGCAATATTGGGGATTCCTCTGTGACACGCATCAAATAGGGCCTATCCTTACCTCCCAAAATTAAGAACATGTTAAGGTCATTGATTAAGAGACCCTCATTTGATGCCTGCTATTGACATGGGTGTTAAGTCATTGTGGTGCCAAGAGGCGACAGTGGCGATGGAAGGGTTAAAAGAAAGTGGGATGTGCGATTGAAATAAAAGCAAAAGCAGCAACAACAACAACAACAACAACAACAACAACAACAACAACAACAAGCAAACAAACACACACTCACAACAACCCAGCAACAAGCAAACCACAACAAACAAAGAAAACGAAACTGCTATATTAATATTTAGAACTACAGATAGACAACTATATTATATAGATAATTAAAAAAAAAGTGCATTTCAAATATAACGAAATAAAATATTTGCATGCAATATGTATAAATACACAGAGAACGATCTAACCTTATAAGTGTCCACAAAATCCACATCCGCTGGTTCCATTTGATCAAGAATCCACGCTTTGGGGTCTGTGGTGTTTTGCTGTCAACATCAACAATGTGATGCAAGAAGATGACAAATGGACTGCAGTACCTTTTGGAGATCAAGGTAAGAATGGTGGGTAAATAAAACAAGGTACCACCTCACTTGTTGCCCCTATACCCTTTTGCTCAGTTGGTTTCTACCCTCATAAACTGTAATCACACTATTTTTTTCACTACTCCCACTATTTCTCTCCCACTGACCTTTGCACTGATTGTGAGCTATGCTCACAAGAAGAACATCTACAACCTGTCGACTTTGTTTGCTGTCTTCACTTCATGACTCAGTGCTTAAGGCACGAAACGTTGGAGTTTTCCCTTTCACAGGTACCTTGTGTTCTTTACCCACCATTCTTACGTTAATGTGATGCAAATATACAACAACAATACTAAAATCAGCAGCACCAACAACAGCAGCAGTAATAGCAGTAGCTGCTGCAACAGCAACAATCAAAACACCAACAACAACAACAGCAGTAGTAATAGCAGTAGTAGTAGCAGCAACAACACTACATGAAAACACACTTACAAGGAACACAGACACACATACACACATGCATACATACACTTATAATACAATCACACACTTACTAACACGTGTATGTAACTATACACACATATACACACACTCACGCAAGCACAAACAAACGAGCACGCATACACACACGCAGGCACTTATATACACATACGCCCACCCACCACACACACACACACACACACACACACACACACACACACACACACACACACACACACACACACACACACACACACACACACACACACACACACACATACACACACACACACATACGCACGCACGCACACAGTCACACACACACGCGCGCGCGCACACACACACAGACTCTCTCGCTCTCTCTCGCTCTCTCTCGCTCTCTCTCTCTCTCTCTCTCTCTCTCTCTCTCTCTCTCTCTCTCTCTCTCTCTCTCTCTCTCTCTCTCTCTCTCTCTCTCTCTCTCTCTCTCCCTCCCTCCCTCTCGATCAGCTTGCAGTTTATCTTGATTGTAATACGTTCCACAAAAATACATTTCTAGTTCGCGATGAATTAATGTAAAGTTGGTACATCATCACTATCGAATTTACTCGCTTATATTGCATTGTATCTTTTTGTATATCCCCCTTCTAAGGGGTCATGGCCTTTCGGAATAAATCGTCTACGTCTGCGTCTGCCTCCTCTCTCTCTCTCTCTCTCTCTCTCTCTCTCTCTCTCTCTCTCTCTCTCTCTCTCTCTCTCTCTCTCTCTCTCTCTCTCTCTCTCTCTCTCTCTCTCTCTCTCTCTCTGACTTCCTGTTACACAAACATAACACATGCGTGCACGCACATGCATGCACACGCACACACATACACACTCTCTCTCTCTCTCTCTCTCTCTCTCTCTCTCTCTCTCTCTCTCTCTCTCTCTCTCTCTCTCTCCCATTTTTATGCTGTACACCCTTCACCCGTATAAACAGTGTACTAGTTATGCGTCATCATCTTCTTCACTTTAAAAGCTTACTTGTAGCGGTTCCATAGCCGATGAGGTTTAACCGAGGCGTGGTTGCCACTATACCTATCTGTATTAATAAAACAAATCGGGACTTTACTGGTTTCGTACTGCCTCCGGGCATTGCCTCCAGTATTGTTCCCACCATATTTGTATTTACAAATGTCCCATATGTGTCTGATTCAGACCAAGAGGATGTAAAACACCATTTTCGTCTTATGCAGTTGTGTGTGTATGTGCAACACGCTACCCGTCGTACATGGCGAAAGCCGATACGCGACGTTAAACTGAACTTCCATCCATGTGCAACACGTAAGCGTGTGTACCTGTGTTTGTATGTGGGTGTCGTTGGTACCTTGTCTGTCCCGAGTTAATAGACGCGTGTGCCCCCAGGGTGTGTGGCACTCTCTTCTTAAGTAGATTCACAAGTTCGGTTTGAACGGACAATAGGCGCCAGTCTGGCTGTCCACAGAGGGGGGGTACACCCAATCTTTCTGAAGTACCACTGCCCTACTTTTGCCTTGGAGGTATGCTAAATGGGAACTACGGTAATTTAGCACCTACTTGATGGGAGGTTTTCCTAGGAACTTGGTTTCAGTCCTTCCCCCCCGCTGCTCAGGGCTGTCTGTGCTGATGGGACGTTGTATTTGTCCACAAGGAATGCCATAACCTACTAAAGAGGTAAAATGTTCAAACCAATCAAATTAAACTGTTTGGTAAAGTGACCAATTAGAAACGAACCCCTGGCCAGATATCCAATGGGATTAGGTATTAGGATCCGAGGGCTAAATTTATACTGCTACTCATGTGGGTAGAAGTTTGCTTTATATTTCGTGAAAGCATTCTAGGCTTTCTCTTGTGGTGGTACCATAGCCGATGAGGTTTAACCGAGGCGTGGTTACTGCTACACATATCTGTATTATTAAACATCGGGACTTTACTGGTTTAGCACTGCCTCCGGGCATTGCCTCCAGCATTGTTCCCACCATCTTTGTATTTACAAATGCCCCACATGACCGAAAGGCCGAAGAGGGCGTAAAACCCTATTTTCACACTAGGCTTTCTCTTGTATGGCCAGCAACAGAAGTCTTAACCTGCTCTGAAGACTAGTCGAGCTGGTGGTTGGTCCTATGCCTGGGATCTGTGTGTCGCATTGTTGCTAGAGTCCTTTTACAGTCCTTTTATTTACTCCTTTTATGTCCTTTTACTTTTACTGGTTATCCTTTTATTTTGTCTTTTTTTTACTTTTACTTTTACTTTTATTTATTTTTTGTAGTTTAGCAGATTCATTAAAGAGTGGACATTCCAAATTAATTTCTTTGGTTTGTGTGCATCCCTCAATTCTGAAAGTCTACCGAACCCCTTCATCCTTATCCAATTTGTTCAAGATTCTTAAAATCCCTTTTCTCTTTCTATCTTTCTGTCATACCTTAACCTATCTACCCCGAACCCGACACCCTTTCTGTAACTGTGCTGCAACACTAGGGTAGGTCTGAAAGGGTGGTTTACAATGCCATTATATGATTTTGGTTTATTCGTTTTCTTTCTTTTTCGACCCTTCCCCTCTGTTCCTTTATGACATGGGCAGAATGGCCTACTCATTAAAATGATTCGTTTGTTCGTTCGCTCGCTCTCTCTCTCTGTGTCTCTCTCTGTGTCTCTCTCTCTGTCTCTCTGTCTCTCTGTCTCTCTCTCTCTCTCTCTCTCTCTCTCTCTCTCTCTCTCTCTCTCTCTCTCTCTCTCTCTCTCTCTCTCTCTCTCTCTCTCTCTCTCTCTCTCTCTCTCTCTCTCTCTCTCTCTCTCTCTCTCTCTCTCTCTCTCTCTCTCTCTCTCTCTCTCTCTCTCTCTCTCTCTCTCTCTCTCTCTCTCTCTCTCTCTCTCTCTCTCTCTCTCTCTCTCTCTCTCTCTCTCTCTCTCTCTCTCTCTCTCTCTCTCTCTCTCTCTCTCTCTCTCTCTCTCTCTCTCTCTCTCTCTCTCTCTCTCTCTCTCTCTCTCTCTCTCTCTCTCTCTCTCTCTCTCTCTCTCTCTCTCTCTCTCTCTCTCTCTCTCTCTCTCTCTCTCTCTCTCTCTCTCTCTCTCTCTCTCTCTCTCTCTCTCTCTCTCTCTCTCTCTCTCTCTCTCTCTCTCTCTCTCCCCTCACAACGAAAGCCATGGGCCAGTGCATAAGGAAGAGGTCCACATAGTCGAGCCCCAACTGCTGCAGAGATTCCCTCAGTCCCTCCTCCACCCGCCCCGCTTCATGGAACGTGTTCCACAGCTGGAAGAAACCACACACACTTGCAATTATGTACACGTCTACAAACAAACAAGGTATTGTATTTTTCGGACTATAAGGCGCACCTATTTTAAGGCGCACATTATAAGGCGCAATTAAGGCGCACCTATCATAAAGGCGCATCCTCAAAACTATACCAAATTCAGATTTTGTCATTATATTTGATTATATTACATTATTAATCATGTTACATGGAACAAGGGTTTTTATCAATGAAAACGTATCACCCGAACCATGCCCTCTCTCTCACTCTCACTTTGCATACGTATGCCTGTAGACCTGTCGTTTCCGAATATGGCTGCCATACAGCAGAGGAGGCAGCAACTATTTTGGGCGGGTTGGGCTAAACTTTGATTATAGCGGAGGAAGGAGCCTTGCCTAGGGTACATCCAAACACTTTTATCCAAAGGGATTTGAGGAAATAGGGCTTTGGGGAAGGTCACCAAAGGCCAACCCATCCCTTTGGCTGCAGCACTAGAGCAGGTGCAAAGGCCCCACCTAGTTTGAGAGTGATAGTCTTCAACACTGTGTTATGCTTTTGTCCTGTACTGTGGAACATCATTTATTGTGCAGGGCCTGTATTCATGTTGAGATAGCATGAGACTTAGCATGATGCTAACTTAGAAGCTCTTCAAAAAGTCCTATTAAATCCTACAGGACATTGGAAGAGCTTCTAAGTTAGCATCATGCTAAGTCTCATGCTATCTCAACGTGAATACAGGCCCAGGGACGGTATTCATGTCGAGATAGCATGAGACTTAGCATGATGCTAACTTAGAAGCTCTTCCAAAAGTCCTATTAAATCCTATAGGACATTGGAAGAGCTTCTAAGTTAGCATCATGCTAAGTCTCATGCTATCTCAACGTGAATACCGTCCCAGGTCTCGTTTTAGTATTTGCCCCTACTACAGGCTAAAGACAGCCAATGATCCTCTCTTCGTCTCATGTTACTATTGGCCCATACCTTAGTGGTGACGAACAGATCCTCTCTTCGTCTCATGTTACTATTGGCCCATACCTTAGTGGTGACGAACAGATCCTCTCTTCGTCTCATGTTACTATTGGCCCATACCATACCTTAGTGGTGACCAACAGATCCTCTCTTCGTCTCATGTTACTATTGGCCCATACCATACCTTAGTGGTGACCAACAGGTCCTCTCTTCGTCTCATGTTACTATTGGCCCATACCATACCTTAGTGGTGACGAACAGATCTTCTCTTCGTCTCATGTTACTATTGGCCCATACCATACCTTAGTGGTGACGAACAGATCCTCTCTCTATCTCATGTTACTATTGGCCCATACCATACCTTAGTGGTGACGAACAGGTCCTCTCTTCGTCTCATGTTTTTTTTTGTGTTTTTTTTTTGTTTTTTTGTGTTTTTTTAAGCCGGAGATCAGAGCTGTATGTTTCCTTTAGTGTCGGAAACTCTTTTTTGGGAGTCTTGTTTCCTATTTTCATTCGCTTCCTCTCCTTTACATTGACCTTTGCATGCATTATCTCTCTCTCTCTCTCTCTCTCTCTCTCTCTCTCTCTCTCTCTCTCTCTCTCTCTCTCTCTCTCTCTCTCTCTCTCTCTCTCTCTCTCTCTCCCTCTCTCTCTCTCTCTCTCTCTCTCTCTCTCTCTCTCTCTCTCTCTCTCTCTCTCTCTCTCTCTCTCTCTCTCTCTCTCTCTCTCTCACTCTCTCTCCATTGCTGGGAGGTCTGCCTGCGGTTATCCATCCTTCGCTGCTGTCTGTTACAGTTGTCGTCTCATGTTACTATTGGCCCATACCATACCTTAGTGGTGACCAACAGGTCCTCTCTTCATCTCATGTTACTATTGGCCCATACCATACCTTAGTGGTGACGAACAGGTCCTCTCTTCGTCTCATGTTACTATTGGCCCATACCATACCTTAGTGGTGACCAACAGATCCTCTCTTCGTCTCATGTTACTATTGGCCCATACCTTAGTGGTGACGAACAGATCCTCTCTTCGTCTCATGTTACTATTGGCCCATAGCATACCTTAGTGGTGACCAACAGATCCTCTCCTAGTCTCATGTTACTATTGGCCCATACCATACCTTAGTGGTGACGAACAGATCCTCTCTCTGTCTCATGTTACTATTGGCCCATACCATACCTTAGTGGTGACGAACAGATCCTCTCTCTGTCTCATGTTACTATTGGCCCATACCATACCTTGGTGGTGACGAACAGATCCTCTCTCTGTCTCATGTTACTATTGGCCCATACCATACCATAGTGGTGACCAACAGATCCTCTCTTCGTCTCATGTTACTATTGGCCCATACCATACCTTAGTGGTGACCAACAGATCCTCTCTTCGTCTCATGTTACTATTGGCCCATACCATACCTTAGTGGTGACGAACAGATCCTCTCTTCGTCTCATGTTACTATTGGCCCATACCATACCTTAGTGGTGACGAACAGATCCTCTCTTCGTCTCATGTTACTATTGGCCCATACCATACCTTAGTGGTGACGAACAGATCCTCTCTTCGTCTCATGTTACTATTGGCCCATACCATACCTTAGTGGTGACGAACAGATCCTCTCTTCGTCTCATGTTACTATTGGCCCATACCATACCTTGGTGTTGACGAACAGATCCTCTCTTCGTCTCATGTTACTATTGGCCCATACCATACCTTAGTGGTGACCAACAGGTCCTCTCTTCGTCTCATGTTACTATTGGCCCATACCATACCTTAGTGGTGACGAACAGATCCTCTCTTCGTCTCATGTTACTATTGGCCCATACCATACCTTGGTGTTGACGAACAGATCCTCTCTTCGTCTCATGTTACTATTGGCCCATACCTTACCTTAGTGGTGACCAACAGGTCCTCTCTTCGTCTCATGTTACTATTGGCCCATACCTTACCTTAGTGGTGACGAACAGATCCTCTCTTCGTCTCATGTTACTATTGGCCCATACCATACCTTGGTGGTGACGAACAGATCCTCTCTTCGTCTCATGTTACTATTGGCCCATACCATACCTTAGTGGTGACGAACAGATCCTCTCTTCGTCTCATGTTACTATTGGCCCATACCATACCTTAGTGGTGACCAACAGATCCTCTCTTCGTCTCATGTTACTATTGGCCCATACCATACCTTAGTGGTGACCAACAGATCCTCTCTTCGTCTCATGTTACTATTGGCCCATACCTTAGTGGTGACCAACAGATCCTCTCTTCGTCTCATGTTACTATTGGCCCATACCATACCTTAGTGGTGACCAACAGATCCTCTCTTCGTCTCATGTTACTATTGGCCCATACCTTTGTGGTGACCAACAGATCCTCTCTTCGTCTCATGTTACTATTGGCCCATACCTTAGTGGTGACCAACAGATCCTCTCTTAGTCTCATGTTACTATTGGCCCATACCATACCATAGTGGTGACCAACAGGTCCTCTCTTCGTCTCATGTTACTATTGGCCCATACCATACCTTAGTGGTGACGAACAGGTCCTCTCTTCGTCTCATGTTACTATTGGCCCATACCATACCTTAGTGGTGACCAACAGATCCTCTCTTCGTCTCATGTTACTATTGGCCCATACCATACCTTTGTGGTGACGAACAGGTCCTCTCTTCGTCTCATGTTACTATTGGCCCATACCATACCTTAGTGGTGACCAACAGATCCTCTCTTCGTCTCATGTTACTATTGGCCCATACCATACCTTAGTGGTGACGAACAGATCCTCTCTTCGTCTCATGTTACTATTGGCCCATACCATACCTTAGTGGTGACCAACAGATCCTCTCTTCGTCTCATGTTACTATTGGCCCATACCATACCTTAGTGGTGACCAACAGATCCTCTCTTCGTCTCATGTTACTATTGGCCCATACCATACCTTTGTGGTGACGAACAGATCCTCTCTTCGTCTCATGTTACTATTGGCCCATACCATACCTTAGTGGTGACCAACAGGTCCTCTCTTCGTCTCATGTTACTATTGGCCCATACCATACCTTAGTGGTGACGAACAGATCCTCTCTTCGTCTCATGTTACTATTGGCCCATACCATACCTTAGTGGTGACGAACAGATCCTCTCTTCGTCTCATGTTACTATTGGCCCATACCATACCTTAGTGGTGACGAACAGATCCTCTCTTCGTCTCATGTTACTATTGGCCCATACCATACCTTAGTGGTGACGAACAGGTCCTCTCTTCGTCTCATGTTACTATTGGCCCATACCATACCTTAGTGGTGACGAACAGGTCCTCTCTTCGTCTCATGTTACTATTGGCCCATACCATACCTTAGTGGTGACGAACAGATCCTCTCTCTATCTCATGTTACTATTGGCCCATACCATACCTTAGTGGTGACGAACAGATCCTCTCTTCGTCTCATGTTACTATTGGCCCATACCATACCTTAGTGGTGACCAACAGATCCTCTCTTCGTCTCATGTTACTATTGGCCCATACCATACCTTAGTGGTGACGAACAGATCCTCTCTTCGTCTCATGTTACTATTGGCCCATACCATACCTTAGTGGTGACCAACAGATCCTCTCTTCGTCTCATGTTACTATTGGCCCATACCTTAGTGGTGACGAACAGATCTTCTCTTCGTCTCATGTTACTATTGGCCCATAGCATACCTTAGTGGTGACCAACAGATCCTCTCTTAGTCTCATGTTACTATTGGCCCATACCATACCTTAGTGGTGACGAACAGATCCTCTCTCTGTCTCATGTTACTATTGGCCCATACCATACCTTAGTGGTGACGAACAGATCCTCTCTCTGTCTCATGTTACTATTGGCCCATACCATACCATAGTGGTGACCAACAGATCCTCTCTTCGTCTCATGTTACTATTGGCCCATACCATACCTTAGTGGTGACCAACAGATCCTCTCTTCGTCTCATGTTACTATTGGCCCATACCATACCTTAGTGGTGACGAACAGATCCTCTCTTAGTCTCATGTTACTATTGGCCCATACCATACCTTAGTGGTGACGAACAGATCCTCTCTTCGTCTCATGTTACTATTGGCCCATACCATACCTTAGTGGTGACGAACAGGTCCTCTCTTCGTCTCATGTTACTATTGGCCCATACCATACCTTAGTGGTGACGAACAGATCCTCTCTTCGTCTCATGTTACTATTGGCCCATACCATACCTTAGTGGTGACGAACAGATCCTCTCTTCGTCTCATGTTACTATTGGCCCATACCATACCTTAGTGGTGACCAACAGATCCTCTCTTCGTCTCATGTTACTATTGGCCCATACCATACCTTAGTGGTGACGAACAGATCCTCTCTTCGTCTCATGTTACTATTGGCCCATACCATACCTTAGTGGTGACGAACAGATCCTCTCTTCGTCTCATGTTACTATTGGCCCATACCTTACCTTAGTGGTGACCAACAGGTCCTCTCTTCGTCTCATGTTACTATTGGCCCATACCATACCTTAGTGGTGACCAACAGATCCTCTCTTCGTCTCATGTTACTATTGGCCCATACCTTAGTGGTGACCAACAGATCCTCTCTTAGTCTCATGTTACTATTGGCCCATACCATACCATAGTGGTGACCAACAGATCCTCTCTTCGTCTCATGTTACTATTGGCCCATACCATACCTTAGTGGTGACGAACAGGTCCTCTCTTCGTCTCATGTTACTATTGGCCCATACCATACCTTAGTGGTGACGAACAGATCCTCTCTTCGTCTCATGTTACTATTGGCCCATACCATACCTTAGTGGTGACGAACAGATCCTCTCTTCGTCTCATGTTACTATTGGCCCATACCATACCTTAGTGGTGACCAACAGATCCTCTCTTCGTCTCATGTTACTATTGGCCCATACCATACCTTAGTGGTGACGAACAGATCCTCTCTTCGTCTCATGTTACTATTGGCCCATACCATACCTTAGTGGTGACCAACAGATCCTCTCTTCGTCTCATGTTACTATTGGCCCATACCATACCTTAGTGGTGACCAACAGATCCTCTCTTCGTCTCATGTTACTATTGGCCCATACCATACCTTAGTGGTGACGAACAGATCCTCTCTTCGTCTCATGTTACTATTGGCCCATACCATACCTTAGTGGTGACCAACAGATCCTCTCTTCGTCTCATGTTACTATTGGCCCATACCATACCTTAGTGGTGACCAACAGATCCTCTCTTCGTCTCATGTTACTATTGGCCCATACCATACCTTAGTGGTGACGAACAGATCCTCTCTTCGTCTCATGTTACTATTGGCCCATACCATACCTTAGTGGTGACCAACAGATCCTCTCTTCGTCTCATGTTACTATTGGCCCATACCATACCTTAGTGGTGACGAACAGATCCTCTCTTCGTCTCATGTTACTATTGGCCCATACCATACCTTAGTGGTGACGAACAGATCCTCTCTTCGTCTCATGTTACTATTGGCCCATACCATACCTTAGTGGTGACGAACAGATCCTCTCTTCGTCTCATGTTACTATTGGCCCATACCATACCTTAGTGGTGACGAACAGATCCTCTCTTCGTCTCATGTTACTATTGGCCCATACCATACCTTAGTGGTGACGAACAGATCCTCTCTTCGTCTCATGTTACTATTGGCCCATACCATACCTTAGTGGTGACGAACAGATCCTCTCTCTATCTCATGTTACTATTGGCCCATACCATACCTTAGTGGTGACGAACAGGTCCTCTCTTCGTCTCATGTTACTATTGGCCCATACCATACCTTAGTGGTGACCAACAGGTCCTCTCTTCGTCTCATGTTACTATTGGCCCATACCATACCTTAGTGGTGACGAACAGATCCTCTCTTCGTCTCATGTTACTATTGGCCCATACCATACCTTAGTGGTGACCAACAGATCCTCTCTTCGTCTCATGTTACTATTGGCCCATACCAGTGGTGACCAACAGATCTTCTCTTCGTCTCATGTTACTATTGGCCCATAGCATACCTTAGTGGTGACCAACAGATCCTCTCTTAGTCTCATGTTACTATTGGCCCATACCATACCTTAGTGGTGACGAACAGATCCTCTCTTCGTCTCATGTTACTATTGGCCCATACCATACCTTAGTGGTGACGAACAGATCCTCTCTTAGTCTCATGTTACTATTGGCCCATACCATACCTTAGTGGTGACGAACAGATCCTCTCTTAGTCTCATGTTACTATTGGCCCATACCATACCATAGTGGTGACCAACAGATCCTCTCTTCGTCTCATGTTACTATTGGCCCATACCATACCTTAGTGGTGACCAACAGATCCTCTCTTCGTCTCATGTTACTATTGGCCCATACCATACCTTAGTGGTGACGAACAGATCCTCTCTTCGTCTCATGTTACTATTGGCCCATACCATACCTTAGTGGTGACGAACAGATCCTCTCTTCGTCTCATGTTACTATTGGCCCATACCATACCTTAGTGGTGACGAACAGATCCTCTCTTCGTCTCATGTTACTATTGGCCCATACCATACCTTAGTGGTGACGAACAGATCCTCTCTTCGTCTCATGTTACTATTGGCCCATACCATACCTTAGTGGTGACGAACAGATCCTCTCTTCGTCTCATGTTACTATTGGCCCATACCATACCTTAGTGGTGACCAACAGATCCTCTCTTCGTCTCATGTTACTATTGGCCCATACCATACCTTAGTGGTGACGAACAGATCCTCTCTTAGTCTCATGTTACTATTGGCCCATACCATACCTTGGTGGTGACGAACAGATCCTCTCTTCGTCTCATGTTACTATTGGCCCATACCATACCTTAGTGGTGACCAACAGGTCCTCTCTTCGTCTCATGTTACTATTGGCCCATACCATACCTTAGTGGTGACCAACAGATCCTCTCTTCGTCTCATGTTACTATTGGCCCATACCTTAGTGGTGACCAACAGATCCTCTCTTAGTCTCATGTTACTATTGGCCCATACCATACCATAGTGGTGACCAACAGGTCCTCTCTTCGTCTCATGTTACTATTGGCCCATACCATACCTTAGTGGTGACGAACAGGTCCTCTCTTCGTCTCATGTTACTATTGGCCCATACCATACCTTAGTGGTGACCAACAGATCCTCTCTTCGTCTCATGTTACTATTGGCCCATACCATACCTTTGTGGTGACGAACAGGTCCTCTCTTCGTCTCATGTTACTATTGGCCCATACCATACCTTAGTGGTGACCAACAGATCCTCTCTTCGTCTCATGTTACTATTGGCCCATACCATACCTTAGTGGTGACGAACAGGTCCTCTCTTCGTCTCATGTTACTATTGGCCCATACCATACCTTAGTGGTGACCAACAGATCCTCTCTTCGTCTCATGTTACTATTGGCCCATACCATACCTTAGTGGTGACCAACAGATCCTCTCTTCGTCTCATGTTACTATTGGCCCATACCATACCTTAGTGGTGACGAACAGATCCTCTCTTCGTCTCATGTTACTATTGGCCCATACCATACCTTAGTGGTGACCAACAGGTCCTCTCTTCGTCTCATGTTACTATTGGCCCATACCATACCTTAGTGGTGACGAACAGATCCTCTCTTCGTCTCATGTTACTATTGGCCCATACCATACCTTAGTGGTGACGAACAGATCCTCTCTTCGTCTCATGTTACTATTGGCCCATACCATACCTTAGTGGTGACGAACAGATCCTCTCTTCGTCTCATGTTACTATTGGCCCATACCATACCTTAGTGGTGACGAACAGGTCCTCTCTTCGTCTCATGTTACTATTGGCCCATACCATACCTTAGTGGTGACGAACAGGTCCTCTCTTCGTCTCATGTTACTATTGGCCCATACCTTAGTGGTGACCAACAGATCCTCTCTTCGTCTCATGTTACTATTGGCCCATACCATACCTTAGTGGTGACGAACAGGTCCTCTCTTCGTCTCATGTTACTATTGGCCCATATCATACCTTAGTGGTGACGAACAGATCCTCTCTTCGTCTCATGTTACTATTGGCCCATACCATACCTTAGTGGTGACCAACAGATCCTCTCTTCGTCTCATGTTACTATTGGCCCATACCATACCTTAGTGGTGACGAACAGATCCTCTCTTCGTCTCATGTTACTATTGGCCCATACCATACCTTAGTGGTGACGAACAGATCCTCTCTTCGTCTCATGTTACTATTGGCCCATACCATACCTTAGTGGTGACGAACAGATCCTCTCTTAGTCTCATGTTACTATTGGCCCATACCATACCTTTGTGGTGACGAACAGGTCCTCTCTTCGTACTACCCCAGCCTGAATGCGGTCAGCGATGGCTTTTCCTACCGCATTCTCTGAGCGGTAGATGTAGGCACAGTCTATCAGACGGTAGCCACTGTCTATGGCCACTTTCACTGCCTCGAATACTGCCCCACTCTATACGAGAAAATCATAGAATAAAGTCAAGCAGTTAATTCCTAGGGACGAGTCTCGCGAGTTGTGTACCAAAAGTGTAACGCTGATGCCAACAAATTAAAGTGTTAAGAAAAATAATTTTGTGTTTGATTTTTTTTTAGATTTTTCTTTCTTCTTTATGACGGTGTAAATATAAAATTGATGAAATTCTCAGAATATAGAAGAAAAAACCCCTTTTTTTTGACCAACCTAAAAACGACAGTTCGTAAAGTGAGACACCACAAGGACAAAATATTTCAGCCTTAAATGTCCATAATGGTTATAAATGCTGTTTTAATGCATCTGTGTGTGTGTGTGTGTGTGTGTGTGTGTGTGTGTTAAAATGGCATATTCTTTGAATTTACATTAATTATAAAATGTTCATGTAGAGAATGTGAAGATTTTGAGAAATTATTTTGAGATTTTTACAAATTATTTTGAGATTTTGAGAAATTATTAAAAATTAAGATATATTCTTTCAATTTACATTAATATTTAAAATGGTCATATACAGAATGTCAAGATTTTGAGAAGTTATTTTGAGATTTTGAGAAATTATTAAAAATTAAGATATATTCTTTCAGTTTACATTAATATTTAAAATGGTCATATACAGAATGTCAAGATTTTGAGAAGTTATTTTGAGATTTTGAGAAATTATTAAAAAAAATTAAGATATATTCTTTCAATTTACATTAATATTTTAAATGGTCATATACAGAATGTCAAGATTTTGAGAAGTTATTTTGAGATTTTGAGAAATTATTAAAAAAAAGGTAATCAACAAGGAAGCGGAATTCAAAGCCTACATAATTGAACGATCGCCACTGACTACCGCTACAAATTAATTGGGAAAAACGAAGGACAAAATGGCGAATTTTGCATTCACGATCTTGCTTTGTGGGGTTGTTTTGAGGGTTAGTTAGTTAGTTAGTCTGTTATAGTCCCGTCAACGGCTATGGTTATCGCAGGACTGTCACCGCGTAAAGTTCGACCACGTATAACAAAACACACATCAATGGTTCTTAACAACAACGAAAAATAAACAGTACATTTCACGAC
>CM065686.1:7822449-7847449 GCA_017654935.2 Phymorhynchus buccinoides | reverse complement strand
CCTTACTATAATTATTTCCACCGTCTCCTTTCCTTGCCTCTCTGTGAGATATTAGACGAATGTAATTTGTGCGCTGGGAGAAAGCTTTACGCACTCACGGCAACTATCCTTAGTAGGGTCAACGTACGATTTTCGGAGAAAAAAAACTAGGGGAGAGCATTTCGTGAAAATTAGAGTTAATTACCTCGACTTACTCGGTCAAAACCATAGCAACAATGGCGGCATGGCGTCGAAGCTTGAAACCGCAGGATGCGAGTCAGCGACTTGCAAACATTTTGTTTTTTTAAATGAGGGGAAGATCAGTATCCGCAAACCGATAGAACTTGTGACGTAAAAATATAAATTACATCACATTTAGAATGACGCACGGTGTTCTAATAAGTGATGTACGTCTGCTCAAACACACGAGGCGAGAGCTGGGGATCTACCTGATGGTAGAGAAGCTTCCCTTGTTTGACCGGTTGAATTAGGCACGATCACTCCCACACACCATGAAATTACTCCCCTGAATTATTTCTGAACAATTCCTATTTTGTTCCGGTGCGGTGGTCTTTGTGGAGATGACCACAAAGCGTGTTGATGGTCTTTGGGCGGAGGGTCTGGGTGGGCGCTAGGAAGGGGAGACGCTAAGCTGGGCGAGATTGTGTTAGTATTAGTGGTAGGTACTTTATAGTCACACAGAGGCATCTCTGTGAAATTCGGGTTGCTCCCACTGGAGAGCGTCGCAGCCAGAAGCACGCCACCCATTTTTATTATTTTTGGCATGGAATTTTTGTGTGACTGATGAGGAAGGAAAGGGGTGGGTGGGTGGATAAATGTTGACCAAATGACAACTTTTTCGTTGCCACTGGGTTTAACGTGTGCTAAGTGCATGGACACACGATACCTTGGTTTATCGTCTCAAAGACTCCACGTTCAGACCGTAAGGCCTAGTGTAAAGTGAGAGGGGAAATCCCCTGTACCCAGGTTGTGCGCGCATGTGCGCATGTGTAGCCTATTTGTGTGTGAAATTGTATAATATGCGTGCGTGTCTCGTGCGTGTTCACCTGGGTATTGTTTCTCTAGACGACGGTCGCCGCGCGCATAACTGTTACGGCAAAAGGGGTCTAAGAAACACTTTAGAAAAGGTTTGCGGAAGAATATTACAAGCTCTTGTCTGATTGGTAAAAAAAAAAGTATTATTTTAACCAAACTTTAATGGACCAATCAACAACAAGAAATGCATTCACCCCCTACTAGTTCCGGATCGTTCGCCGCTTGCTCTGTGTTTCAGTGGCAAGAGCAAAACGTCATGCGAACTATCGGCAAACGAAAGGTGTTTCTTAGACCGTTTTTGCCGATTTGAGCGAGCGCAACGTAACGTTAGCCCTTGTGAAAATGACCCTGGTCATGTTTCTATCATTAATTTGCACAGTGCGTTTTCGCAGGTTGCCGGGAGCCTAAAGAGGAGGGATTATGCCGTGGATACTTCGTCCGTTACTGGTTTGACCCCTCCACCCGCACGTGCGAGGAGTTCGTGTACGGAGGGTGTGGGGGGAACGACAACAACTATGACACCCTGCAGAAATGCCAGTCCGCCTGTATGACGCCAGAACTGTGACGTCACCCGCCCGCTGTCATCATGACGACATCGGGACCGGATGACGTCAGCACCCATTATATGACGCAAGCAAGAATAAGGACACATTGCAGTCATAAGCTTAATAATCATCACAGATCATGGTATTTCGTTGACAATGGACGGGTCACTTCTTCTACTTCTTCTTCTTCTTTGGGGAGTTTAAAGACCCCCCATGTCACGTGTCACACATTCCCTCTTATGCTTGGAAGATTTCTTACCAGCTATAAGAGGGAAATCGAAAACACGTGAAAACCGTGATTTTTGACACGTGACGTGGTGGGTCTTTGAAGTCCCTACCGCGCTTCCGCGTATGTGAGGACTAGCGTTAAAATGTTTAAATGATTTCATAAGAGAGAGACGGGTCACGCCATGAAGATAGAAAAGAAGTGCGGGTTTTAATCAAAGCAATCAGATTACTTGACTTTCTTATGTTGATGCAATCAAGGATTATGATTTCATTGATTTTCATAAATCATGGGTAGTCAGTAGTGACGATACAATGGCCACACAACGTCATACATTAACACAGATAGTTATTTTGGACACAGCTTTGATTTTTTTTCCCTCCCTTTAATATTATTGAAACAAGAAGGCTTTTCTGATTTTGCTAAATCGTTGAGACAATATCGATGCATTGACCAGATTATGTCATAGCTGAGACAAAGATGTTGTTTTGTGTGTTTTTTGTTTTGTTGTTGTTTTTTTGTATTTTTGTGCGTGTGTTTGGGTTTTTGGGGGGTAGGGCTGTTATGCGGTTTGTCATACTAATTGACAGAACATGATTTTCCTAGGCTTAATCGTAATGAATTGTTCTATACAATGACAACGTAATGCTGAGATTACGTCATAATAGTGATAACAAAGAAACCCCTATGTGTAGTTTAGTCAGAACAGTGATGTGTATTGTCATTTTTGCTCAAGATTGATTTTTTTTTTATTGATCTTTGATGAACTGGGGATTTAAATGACGACACAATAAGCTTAGGTCTTCTGGTAACGTCACAAGACTTGAAAATGCCCCAGCAGTAGATTACATTTTGATTATATTAATCAATACATATAGGCCCTATTCAACAAAAGAATGATTTCAGTTGTTTTTGATGAATTGATGAACGACTTTTCTCTCTCTTTTTGCTTGCCTTGCTGTAGTAAGTTTAGTTGTTGCTGTTGTTGTAAGTCTATTAACCTTGAACCAATCTTGTGAGAGTATGTTTTAGATTCTAAAGCTTTATGATTAAATCAAGAGGATGTTCCATCATTTTGTGTGTTAAGTGTATGTATGTGCACATGCAAGTATGCGTGTACATGTCGAGAGTGCAGGCACGCGTTCATTTAAATAGAGCGTTGAACAGAATTATACATAGGGGAAGACGGGGTAAAAAGCGCATGGGCGGGTAAGAAGCCCACCCCAATTATCTCATGAAATAAAGAAACTTTCAGTCAAATTTGCCCATGAGACGAATGCTAGACATTAACGCTCGTCTCATGGGCAAAATGAGACTGAAATTTGCTTCATTTCATGAGATAATTGGGGTGGGCTTCTGACCCGCCCATGCGCTTTTGACCCCGTCTTCCCCATAGCTTATATAAACTTTATTCAAATTTAATAAACTTGTGTGCCCAAATGTCTTTAGAAGCGAACATTAGAATCAAGACCAACTTGGCATCTTGATGATCCATGTTCTATAACCATAAAGAGTGCTAGTTTAGTTTTTCCCTCCTTTTTTAGGGGAGGCATGACTGAAACCAGCCCACGACATCTGTTTCGACCCATGAGAGTCTCATCAGATGAACACGGCTTTGGGTTCATACCCAGTCATATTGTGGCCTTCTCACCTCAACATCAAGGTCCTTCCACAATGGGAAGGTTTCTTCATGCATATTGTCAAAAAAGCCCTTGAAAACCAAACCAGCACTCGAATAAAATAGAGGCCACACCAAACCCGGCGCTTCAAACAAAAGAATCTTTCAATTCCCGTTTCAGATGAGTTGGAGACGAACAAGATATAGTCAAAATAGGTGGGGAGGGGAACTACATTTGTCAACAAAAAGCGTATTTTTCGCTGGGAACCAATTTGAAGCGATTTTTTAGCAACCAGAGCCCGTCTGTATCCTTTAAACATAGTTTTCACTCTAAAATACCATCACCTCAATCCGGTGTGAAGAGAATATTCTACCTCAGGAAATAAGTACCCATTCCTCATTCGAACCGTTTGCTTGTCCGCCATTGTGAATTTTGCGAAACTAAGTGGCATGGCTTTGTGCATCAATTTCTCGGCAAAGATGTAGATTTACACCCTCCTGCTCTATTTCTTGGTTCTTTCCGTGGTTAGGGTTAGGGTTAGGGATAGGGTTAGGGTTAGGATGGTTACAGTTCGCATGCGAAGGGTACTTATTTCATGGGAGCTAATTATTTATCAGGACACCGGGTCAGTACTCTTTAAAATGACGTAGGATTTGAACATGACGTCGTAAAGTTTAGTTCGTCATCAGATTGTGTGTGCGTTCTTCGTCTTTATGCCATTTTAAAAATGACATTATAATTATGGACAGACCCCATTCATGCCAATCTGTGTTTCTTTTCATTCCGGTGCTTCAAAAAGGGGAATTCAAGAAGAATGAAAAGCTGAGTGAACACAGTAGACGAAAATGTAAAGTAATAATGAAGATTTATAGCTCGTTGGCTAGTACTAAGCTAGTCTAACTTAGACTAAGTCTAGATTTAGTGTAGATCTACTTCTTCTTCTTTCATTTATACTTATTAACAACAACCGTCGTCATCATTTTGACGGTTCTGTCTTTGGAACTGGGGGACTTCAGTCAGGCAGAAAAACTGATGGTGTCTTCGCAAGTACATTTTACACTTGTGTTTATGAACACACCGTGCACATGTGTGTGTGTGCGTGTGCGTGCGTATGTGTGGTGCGTGTGCGCGCGCGTGCATCCCTGCCTCCAGTTTGCTTGCTTGCACGGATCTATGTGTGGGTATGTGTGCGCGCGATTTCACGTGCATGTGTGTGTAGATGTTGGGATTCGCACGCTTGTAAGCTTATGTGTATGTCTGGGCAGGCATGCGTGCGTGTATGCGTGAGTTTTACTCCAACACTTTTAGACCTACAAGCCTTTTAAACGGATTAGAAAAAAGGCAACATGACCGTTCAGTTATCTAGAATTTTACGTCCTCTCGACCTGGGAAGGCACATATGGGACATTTGTTAGTTGTAAATAAACAAAGGACAATACATGAACGTAAGAGGACGTGTACAAAAACGAGGACAAAACATAAAAAAGTTTTGGGGAAGGATTCTAAAAGCGCAAGTTTTTCGTGTATTGTGAGGAATATCCTGTTAAAAATTATAAAATTAGTTGGTGATAACTAGGCAACATGACCGTAGAAAGAAGAGTAAGAAAATCTCCACAAAGCGTACCACAAGGAAAGCAAAATAAGAAAACGTACCACAAGGAAAGCAAAATAAGAAAACGTACCACAAGGAAAGCAAAATAAATATCTGAACCAACACCGAATAATAGACACGCAATAGCTTAGCCTACTCTTTGAGAAGAACCTAAACGCCGCAAAACCATGTGGCTGTCCAGAACACTCCCCCTCCCACCCACACTCTTGTTTCTAATCCTCCTCTTGACCCTCTGGCCGTTCCCGCTGGACAACACGTCTCCGGTCATCTTCTCGTCCGCTCAGAGCCCAATGGAAACCCTGACCGATGAGTATGGGAACTTTGCGGACGATGCCAGCAACGTGTTGTTCGTGGATTTCAACGAAACGGCGAAGTACGAAACGCCTACGGGCAGAGCGGTGACGGACCGAGTGTTCATGCCTTTCCGGGATCTGGCCAGAGCTATAGCTAGGAGCAGCTTTGGTCCTGGCTATCCTTACGGTAGGTGTGAGCAGTCTGTCTGTCTGTATGTATGTCTGTTTTATTGTTTCTGTGTGGGTTTTGCAACCTAAATTTGTTATCCTTGATGAATACAGTTTCTGAAGCCTGGAGTCTGAACTCTCTCTGTCTCTGTGTCTCTGTGTCTCTCTCTCTCTCTCTCTCTCTCTCTCTCTCTCTCTCTCTCTCTCTCTCTCTCTCTCTCTCTCTCTCTCTCTCTCTCTCTCTCTCTCTATATATATATATATATATATATATATATATATATATATATATATATATATATATATATTGTGTGTGTGTGTGTGTGTGTGTGTGTGTGTGTGTGTGTGTGTGTTGTGTGTGTGTGTGTGTGTGTGTGTGTGAGTGTGTGTGTGTGTGTGGTGTGTGTGTGTGTGTGTGTGTGTGTGTGTGTGTGTGTGAGAGAGAGAGAGAGAGAGAGAGAGAGAGAGAGAGAGAAGGGGAGCGATTTATGAAAAAGTAAAAAAGTAAAAAGATCCTAACTTAGTTCTTTAACTTTGATTTGATTTGATTTTTTTGTTTTTTTCTTCTTTCTTTTTCTCTTAAATTTTGTATCCCCCCAATCTTGGTTTATTTGCTTGTTTGTTTTACACAGTTATAAACTTATTTATAGCTTATTCATTGTTGCCCTTCCTTCCTTTATTATTAATTTTCATTCATATACCATTCTTTTTTGTTGTTATAATTTTTATTTCAAGTATGAATGAATATGTTTGTATATAGTGAAATGAATATGGGGATTTCTCGTAATTAACTCCCTTTTAACTCCATGTTTGCATATCTTGTTCATTTCATTTAAATTCGTTTCTTGCATTGTTTCTCTTATCCAGTTTTATAGAAAGAGCCCTTACAGATGTGGCCAAGTTGCATTATGTGGTTAGACATTGGATTCGTGAACACATTATGTCTGTTCTTTCTTCTTCTTCTTCTTCTTCTTCGTTCGCCCAGACAGTTTCCTGTCACATGAGCGTAGATGCACCATGCTGCCGTTATGCGCCTAACTAAGAAATACCTAGGCCCAGCATGTCTGACTTCGGCTGAAGAAATCTTTGTAAGAATTTATAGAAAAAAGGCAGGAGAATGGACCAGTAAGATAGAAATATAGCAGATGACAGTAAGCAAAGGGAAAAGGCAGAGTCAAAGAGAGTGACAGATTAGAGGAAGTTACAAGCACAGAACTTCCAGAAGGTGGAGGAACTATTTGTACAAAAGATCCCCCAGTATCCCCACGGGGGATGTTTTTTCTTTTGATTCCAATATGTCTGATCTCGTTCTTGTGTCTTCTTCGTTCACAGATCTGGTAGTTGAAATTGCACAGAACCCAACCGATGTTTCTGTAAGTATAGGGCTAAAAAATATTGTCTTTATTTTCAATTTTCTAATTGGGTATTGTTTGCACCCTGACGGATGAGTTTTTGCAAGAAACACGTCGAGATCACCAGAAAGACAGCCTTTTCAAAGATCGGAACACTCACTTTGCTCTGGTTTCCCAGAAATTAAACCGTCAAAACGGCGATTCCTCCTTGGCGGAGATGCCGGAGAGAGTAGCCATTTTGGATGGGGTGGGTGGAGGTCACTCATTGTGGTTGAAGCGTTTTCTTTTTTTGTAGTGCAGTGTTGTGAGCGAAACTCATTTAGAGAAACTACAAAAATTAAATTTAAAAAAAGGCTTGTATTGTGAACATTTCGTGCAAACGATTTGGCGGCCATAGAGAAAAGAGACTTCTCTTTGGGTGAAAGAAATTGACTTCCAGCACCTCCGCCAAGGAGGAATCGCCGATTTGACGGTTTGATTTATAGGAAACCAGAGCAAAATAAGTGTTGCAATCTCTGTAAAGGGTGTTTTCCTGGTGATCTCGACGTGTTTCTTACAAAAAGCCATCCGTCAGGGTGCCCCTTTAAAATTGATTGTTATTTACGTCGTTCTCGTAATTACAAAATTTACAATTTGTTTTTGTTTCATTCTTTTTCAAACTTTAGGCCTACATGATAATAATATATAAAGCACCATACATCAATATTATTATTTTTAAAAATAAATTATCTTTACGATTTAACCTGAACAGGTCTTTAAAACAGTATTTTCAGCCCTAGTGCAGTGCATTATCTTACTTTGCAGTAAAATGCATTTCCTCTGAGAGGAATAACTTGCTGACTGTACTCAGTGATGAACCCTTCTACTAGTAGGCGTAAGCTAAGTAATAAAAGCACGGGAACAAGATTTATGGGGTGAAAGACTATGTTCAATTCTTCTTCTTCTTCTTCTTCTTCTTCTTCTTCTTCTTCTTCTTCTTCTTCTTTTTTATGTTATTGTTTTATTTAACTTAAAGAACACCACCAGAAATATAATGCATTCCTTTGTTCAAATACATCTCAGTATGTAATACAGCATTTCTCTTTTCAGATACATCTGGGTATTGTTTTTTGTTTTTCATGTGAAACCAAAACAAACAAAAAGACAAAAAGAGACAAAGATGCAAAACAATAGCAATACATCTTTACCATGATCATCGATGTACAAACCCATGCCACTTAGTTTCGCATTTTCCAAAATGGCGGACGATGTCAACAAACACTCACGCAGACAAAAAATAATGATAATACATTTCAGAAAAACATCTCAATATTTAGTGATGAATCCTCTGCTCTTCCTGCATACCACAAGACGCCTCTGAATGTATTCAGTGGCGAAGCCTTCCCCAAACTGCAAACAATTTGAATCAGGAAATGGGACGTATTTCACGTGAGAGATTTTCACGCGATACTGGGGCGTCTTTCTTCTTCTTCTTCTCCTTCTCCTTCTCCTTCTTCTTCTTCTTCTTCTTCTCCTTCTCCTTCTCCTTCTTCTTCTTCTTAATCTTCTTCTTCTTCTTCTTCTTTTTCTTCTTCTTGTTCTCTTGAGGGCCCACAATCAATATCAAGTAAAGGGCCTGCTAACTAATATTACACAGCTGTACGATACGATTCGATCACGTGGTCTTGAAGAACACATTTGATTCGCGCATTGAGACCACGTGATCGAATCGTTTCGGTACAGTCATACAGTTGACGTGTAGTAGGCCGTTAAGAGGTACATTTTCATCACGCGCCCAAAAAAAAGAGAGTGAGTTTTGCGTTGCGGTAAGCATGTACATTCGTCACCCCCACATGCTTACGATCCTCAATCTCAAAGTCTGCTTCTTTCAGTCGTGGTCGAGTATGAAAACAATCCTAGGGCTGATGATACTAACTAACCCTATCCCTTTCCCAAAAGTGACAAAATGTTGCTTGTCTGTGAAAAGTTTTGAATGCAAAAGTTTTAAGGGGGGGGGGGGGGGGGGGCAGGGGGGATGGGGGAGCATGGGGAGGGGGGAGGGGGGGCATGGGGAGGGGGGGGGAGGGCATGGGGAGGGGGGGGGGAAGGCGGACGAATCTGCATGTTTGCCCTGTGTTGCTAAGAAACGGACCGTCAAATGGAACGCCACGTGATATGAAGGGATTGATTATAGGGGCGATACCTCCACCACCTACTAAACAGCCCAACTGAACTTCGCAGGCCACTATCTGTATTGTTGAAAATTCAAGACTTTCCTGGTGTTGCACTGCCTTCCGGGCATTGCCTCCAGGATCGTTCCCACCATCTTTATATCCACTAATGTCCCATTATGTGTCTTGTTTCAGACCGGAGGACGTTAACCCTTTCGCCGCCAGCCATTTTTCAGCAAGAAATGTCCATTAAATTTACCTGGGTAGAGAAAAAAATCTGTCTGTAATATTGGGAAATCTTCTGTGACATATTTAAAGTAAGGCCCATCCTTGCCTCCCAAAATTAAGAGAATAGGGTCTTTGGATAACAGGCCCTGATTTGATGCCTTTTAGTGACATGGGTGTTAAATCATTGTGGTGCGAAAATGTGACGTTGGCGGTTTCACCAAATAATCTTTTTGGAATACTAACCCTAACCCTAACCCTAGCCCTAACCCTAACCCTAACCCCCACCCTATAAGACGGAAAAACGCAACGAACCACAACTGTGACAAATCGCGGTGTACTGCAGTACATAGTGGGGGGTAGGGTTAGGTTTAGGGCTAGGGTTAGGGCTAGGGTTAGTATTCCAAAAAGGTTATTAGCTAAAAATGTTCCTAAAATACAGCTTTATGTATGGTAAGAAAGGCAAAAACGGACAAATAGAATTAACCGAGAAATGCAGGGGGGGTGGCACATCTTTACCTTTGCCGAAAGGGTTAAACCGATGTTTCTTCTTGGCAGGCGATCCAGTCCCGGGTGAGCCCCCGCTTCGTGGTGTGTCTGGCGGTGGCTGGTCTGCTGGTGCTGGTGTTCCTGGTGATGGCGCTCTGTCTGCCCTGCTGCCTCTGCTGCTCGCCCTGCTGTCATCGGCGGAAGACGCTGCGGCCACGCCCCGCTGGCGCTTCTAGCTCCGCCCCCTCCATCCTCCGCGTGGGGACAGTGGGCGTGGTCATCCTCGTCCTCGTTGGCGTGTTTGCCATGTGAGTCGTCTCTGTGTGGGCCGGTAGCGAAGTGTACACTTTCCAACAGTGACATAATATGTGAGGAGATGTCCCATATGTGCCTTCCCAGGTCGAGAGGACGTAAAACACAAACTTACGATAATATGTGAGGATGTCCCATATGTGCCTTCCCAGGTCGAGAGGACGTAAAATTCAAATTCATCATAATATGTGAGGGAGGGTATGTCCCATATGTGCCTTCCCAGGTCGAGAGGACGTAAAACTCAAACTTACGATAATATGTGAGGGCTTAAAAAACCATAGTTCCACAGTACATAATTATAGTACATATCTATATTGTTAAAAACTCGGGACTTTACTGGTGTTGCACTGCCTCCGGGCATTGCAGCCAGTATTGTTCCCACCATCTTTGTATTTACAAATGTCCCATATGTGTCTATGACCGAGAGGACGCAAAACACCATTTTTCATTCATAATATGTGAGGCATGTTTAAGGTCGAGAGGACGTTAAAATCTAAATTTCATTCATTCATTCATAATATGTGAGGCATGAATCTGATGAAACGCTTCTGTCTAGATGAATCTAGGTGAAATCCTACAAAGAAGAAAATGCGTTCAACGCCCTCCGGCCTGGTACAAATACATAATTATGGGACATTTATAAATGTAAAGATAGTGTAGTTGATCCTGGAGGTACTCCAATACCAGGAAAGACCCCAATTTAATGCCACACATATATATTAATCGTATGTCCAAATAAAATGTCGATTTGAAATTCTATGAGTTTCGTTCACGCTACACCAATACGAAAATCTGATGATAATATAGATATGCATTTCTGTACTAGACATTGTATAAGATTGACGTGTAGTAGGCCGTTAAGAGGTACATTTTGATCACGCGCAAGCAAAGAGAGAGTGAGTTTTGCGTTGCGGTAAGCATGTACATTCGTCACCCCCACACGTGCAGATGGGGCCTTGCCGGCACCTACACGATGCTGGTGTATTCCAGACCGGCCCGCGAGGAAGCCAAAGACAACCTGCTATCAGCAATGAGGGATCTCAGGACTTATCTGCTGTTCTCTACTAACGTTAGTATCCCTCTCCCCTAATGTACTGAGAGATTTTTACGCGACACTGGGGCGTCTTTCGTACAAATAGTTCCTTTACTTTCTGGAAGTTCTGTGCTTATATTTTTGACTATCCAGTCCAGTAAGAGATAAATAATAGATGACTATGTGGATAGTCCTCAGTAATTTGGGGATATTGTGTGGATATTTTTCACACTTAATTTTTGATGTGCTTATTGCACTTGCTGAGATTCTTGATTTTTCAAATGATTATTGTACTGTTATTTCTCTTGTGTTTTGTTTTGTTTAATTTCTTGTGTTATATTATTGTTAAGAAATGAATATGTTACCCCCCCCCCCCCCTCCCCTGTCACTAGAGCTTGTTAGCTAATGACAGCAAAGTTCGAGTGTTCGAGAGTGTGTTCTCTCTCCCCCCCCCCCCTCTCTCTCTCTCTCTCTCTCTCTCTCTCTCTCTCTCTCTCTCTCTCTCTCTCTTTATCTCTGTCTCTCTCTCTCTCTCTCTCTCTCCCTCCATCTCTCTCTCTCTCTTCTCTCTCTCTCTCTCTCTCTCTATCTCTCTCTCTCTCTCCCTCTCCCCCTCTCTCTCTCTCTCTCCTCTCTCCTCAATCTCTCTCCCTCTCTCTCTCTCGCTCTATGTATGTATGTATGTACGTGTGCGTGTACCTGCGTGTATGCATGCGTGCGCGCGTGTGTGTTTAATTGCTTTGCAGGAGATTCTCTTCATCTTTGCCAAAGCCAACTTCACACAACGTGTGTTCTATCGCGATCTTGACAGCAAGTATCTTTCTGTGTCATGCCTCTCTCTCTCTCCTCTCTCTCTCTCTCTCTCTCTCTCTCTCTCTCTCTCTCTCTCTCTCTCTCTCTCTCTCTCTCTCTCTCTCTCTCCTCTCTCTCTCTCTCTCTCTCTCTCTCTCTCTCTCTCTCTCTCTCTCTCTCTCTCTCTCTCTCTTTCTCTCCCTCTCCCTCTCTCTCTCTCTCTCTCTCTCTCTCTCTCTCTCTCTCTCTCTCTCTCTCTCTCTCTCTCTCTCTCTCTCTCTCTCTCGTCTCTGTGTGTCCCTCTCTCTCTCTCTCTCTCTCTCTCTCTCTCTCTCTTGACTCAAGTATCTTTGATCTCTCTCTCTCTCTCTCTCTCTCTCTCTCTCTCTCTCTCTCTCTCTCTCTCTCTCTCTCTCTCTCTCTCTCTCTCTCTCTCTCTCTCTCTCTCTCTCTCTCTCTCTCTCTCTCTCTCTCTCTCTCTCTCTCTCTCTCTCTCTCTCGCCTACCATGTCGTTGCTATATTACTGTTAATTGTTGTTGTTTCTGTTGGCGATGTTCCTGTGTCTCAATGTTCATCTATAGTATTAGTTATGTATGGCATGCTTAGAACCAAGGACAGAATGGAAGACTAGGCCAGCCTAAATTCTTATCCTTGTAAAATAAAGTGTCTGAAGTCTGAAGTCTCTCTTTGTTTTCCCTTTCACTTCTTACTTCCCCCGTTGTTGTCTGTCTGTTTATCTGTCTGTCTGTTTATCTGTCCGACTTGTGTCTGCCCATGTCCTTTCTTCTTCTTCTTCTGTGTTCCCAGGCCATATCGCCATAATGGGCAAGGTACGTATGTGTCCGGTTTTCAGTTTTCACTGGTCTCCCCGCTAGCGTACAGCCGACACATTCGGATTTCGGAGGAGCTCAAAGAAGAAAAATTACTTGGAAGATTTTTTTGAAAAAAAGGCAGGTGAATGGGCCAATACGTCAGAAAGATAGTAGATGATGGAAAGCAAAGGGAAAAGGCAGAGTCAAGAGTGTGACAGATTAGAGGAAGTTACAAGCACAGAACTTCAAGAAGGTGGGGGGACTATTTTTTACGAAAGACCCCCCCCCCCCCCCCGGTATCCCCACGGAGAGAGACTCATGGAGGGGGCGGAGTCGTCCAGCTCCCCGTATGGAAGCGCGAGGCATCCATCGTCGAACGCGTGTGTGTACATGCGTGTGTGTGTGTTTGCGTGCGTGCGTGCGCGCGTGAATGTGTGTTTGTGCGTGCGTGTATCCATGCGTGCGTGTGTATGTGTGTGTCTGTGTGTATGTGTGTGTGTGTGTGCGCGTGCGCACGCGTTTGTGTTGTGTGTGTGTGTGTGTGTGTGTGCTTGCTGTGGTCAGATATCGGGTCCTTGATGGGTCAAGGTGTGTACGACGCTCTGGCCAACCGATCAGGACTGACCGAGGCTGTGGACGATCTCCTGGACATTGAAGCCAGTGAGGAGGTTATCCCTCGTTCATCCACCAACAGTCCACTTTCACATTTCATTAGTTAACTGAATAAGAGCGTTATGACGACATTAGTATGTCACCAGCCGCGCACGGCGCATTTTTTTCACGTTTTCTGCTCCAGTGACCTTGACCTTTGACCAATGACCTTCATTTTCGAACTTGACCTAGATATCCTAACGACCTATCCGCACGCGAAATTTGAGGATCCTAGTAGATCCCTCCGTTCAATTTTTTTTTATTGAACGATAGTCCACTTTAAGCACACACTGACGCACTACGATTAAGTCCCTTGGTTTTCTTCTGGGTAGATGTGACCCACATACAAATGTTCCCAACTTCAAATTGAGGCTGCTCTTTAAAATGATGTTTCAGTTTGAATTTGGGGGCATTTGTATGGGAGTGAGACCTGGTCAAAACAAGATTTATTTCCAGCTATAAGAGGGAAAACACGTGAAACCCGTGATTTTGACACGTGATCTGGTGGGTCTTTAACATTTATGATTTAACTAGAGTGTTATGACGCTATTAGTATATCACCAACCGCGCTGCACATTTTTTCACGTTTTCTATTCCAGTAACCTTGACCTTTGATTCCGTTTTGGTGTTTAATAAGTACCTTTATTTACCTTGTGTCTTTCTTTTGTGATAGTCACTATTTGCGGGTACCCTATCGCAAGTTTTTTTTAGTTTTTTGTTTTTTCGATTACGTGAATGTGGTTATGCACAGTCCCGTGCTCTTTTTTTTTTAAAGGTCTCTGTACACGTGAACATTTTTCACTCTTTCCCCATGTCAGCACAGTGATAGGCCTGTCATAAAGGTCTCTGTACACGTGGACATTTTTCACTATATTCCCATGAAAACACAAAATTTGTGCCCTTGCCACCATCCACGCCCAGCGGATGATCGATTTATAAAACCCGCCGGGGGGGGGGAGGGTATTGGCCACTGCAACGACCACCTTTTGCAAGAGTGAATGCCCTTGGTAGATGCTTGAGTACTGACCAAACAAGGGGATATCTTTCGCCAATAACCTTATCTCAGGCTGCTTTTTGCAAGAGTGAATGCCTTTTTGGATACTGACTAACAAAGGCTTAACTCTCGCTGTCAAGGGCGTTAGTAACCCTAGTTGCAGTGGCCAATAGGGTGGCCTGCTGTCTATATCACTTCCTTAGTGTCATTATGTTGCCGTCTAGGGGGAAAGAGTGGGGGGAAATGTTCACGTGCACCGAGACCCCAACCACTCATCTGTCTGTGTTTGTTGCACGTGCTATGATTTGTCTGTGCATGCCAGCTGCAAAACGGGCGTTGACTACTCTTCAGTCAATGGACGCGAAGATGGATCAGTTAGGTGGAAACCTCACCGCTCTGAACGACGTGTTGACTGAGGCCACTGCAAACTGTGGTGTGTGTGCCCAACCCCCGACTCTACAGTTCAACAAGGTCTGAATTAGACAATAATTTATTAGTATTTTTGTTACGGTACACTTTCGGGTAAAGACATAGATTAGCCACATGTTGCCGCATTTCGACCATAATTATAGTTCGTAGCCTCTCTCTCTCAGTTTCTGGTTCTCTCTCTCTCTCTCTCTCTCTCTCTCTCTCTCTCTCTCTCTCTCTCTCTCTCTCTCTCTCTCTCTCTCTCTCTCTCTCTCTCTCTCTCTCTCTCTCTCTCTCTCTCTCAGTCTCTCTCTCTCTCTCTCTCTCTCTCTCTCTCTCTCTCTCTCTCTCTCTCTCTCTCTCTCTCTCTCTCTCTCTCTCTCTCTCTCTCTCTCTCTCTCTCTCTCTGGTAATGACAATAAAATCTCCAGTGTTCCAGTGTTCTCTCTCTCTCTCTCTCTCTCTCTCTCTCTCTCTCTCTCTCTCTCTCTCTCTCTCTCTCTCTCTCTCTCTCTCTCTCTCTCTCTATCTCTCTCTCTCGTGCGTATGTGCGTGCGTATGTATGCGCGCGCGTGTGTGTGTGTGTAAGTGTGTGAAGTCAAGTCAAAATGACCTTTATACATTCTGTGCTCATTCTGTGGGTGTATGTGTGCGTGTATATGTGTTTGTTTCTGTATATGTGTGTGTGTGAGTGTGCGTGCGCGGGCCCGTGCGCGAGTGTGTGTGTGTGTGTGTGTGTGTGTGTGTGTGTGTGTGTGTGTGTGTGTGTGTGTGTGTGTATGTATGTATGTGTTGAGTGTGTACGTGTGTGTGTTTCAGCCTGATTATAGTGAAGCAGAGGACAGTCTTAGCGCACTGAACAATATTAATCTGTCTGCCATCATTAATCGGGTATGACTTCTATGTCCTCTTCTTCTTCTTCTTCTTCTTTCTTCTTCTTCTTCTTCTTCTTCGATCGCTCAGTTCCCTGTTATAATATGAGCGCAGATGCGTCATGCTGCCGTTATGCGCCCAACTAAGAAATAGTTAGGCCCAGCATGTCCGTCTTCGGCTGGAAACAAATCTTTGCGAGTGTTTCTTTGAGAAAAAACCCACCACACAAATGCAAGAGAACGGGCCAGTAAGACAGAAAGATAGTGGATGACAGCCACGCCCGTCCCTCTAGGGATCTGAGGATGTCATTGTCGCTGGGCCTTCATCGGTGGATGCGCGTGTGGCTTCGGAGACCAAACTGAGAAGCACCCACGCGACGATTGCAGGCGGGACACGGAACATGGCAATGAATAAGCAAAGGGAGATGACAGTAAGCACAGGGAGATGACAGTAAGCACAGGGAGATGACAGTAAGCACAGGGAGATGACAGTAAGCACAGGGAGATGACAGTAAGCACAGGGAGATGACAGTAAGCACAGGGAGATGACAGTAAGCACAGGGAGATGACAGTAAGCACAGGGAGATGACAGTAAGCACAGGGAGATGACAGTAAGCACAGGGAGATGACAGTAAGCACAGGGAGATGACAGTAAGCACAGGGAGATGACAGTAAGCACAGGGAGATGACAGTAAGCACAGGGAGATGACAGTAAGCACAGGGAGATGACAGTAAGCACAGGGATATGACAGTAAGCACAGGGAGATGACAGTAAGCACAGGGACATGACAGTAAGCACAGGGACATGCCAGTAAGCACAGGGAGATGACAGTAAGCACAGGGAGATGACAGTAAGCACAGGGAGATGACAGTAAGCACAGGGAGATGACAGTAAGCACAGGGAAAGGCACAGAGTCAAGCAGAGTGGAGATTAGAGGAAGCACAAGCACAGAACTTTCAGAAGGTGGGGGAACTATTTGTACGAATACCCCCAGCCCCGCCCATTTTTTTTTAACCACCCCAGTGACATAAGCCAAATGTCTATTCATTAAAATCGTCAGCGTTCAGCGTTTCAGCGCTCGCTCTCGCTCTCTCTCGCTCTCTCTCTCTCTCTCTCTCTCTCTCTCTCTCTCTCTCTCTCTCTCTCTCTCTCTCTCTCTCTCTCTCTCTCTCTCTCTCTCTTCCCCCCCCCTCTCTCTCTCCCTCTCTCTCTCTCTTCTTGCTCATTCTCTCAAAAACAAAAAAATGATAACATCGAATGTAGCAACAATTTCATTTATGCATCTTTGAATGAAAATAATTATGAATAATATATGCATGTTATGCCAAATGAATTTGATGTTGAAATGTATCCATGTTATGCAAAATGAATTTGATGTTGAAATGTATCCATGTTATACAAAATGAATTTGATGTTGAAATGCATGTTTGCACATTCAATGATTAAAAAAACTACACAAAAGAGAAGAGACAAAGCGCAAAAACCAAAAACACACAGAAGAATTGAATTGAACTGTGTGCGTCTATTGGGTGTACAGGGTCTATCCCAGATCCGCTCCATTCCAGAGATAACGAAGGAACAAGCAAAGCCTCAAATAACAGGTGAGAGAGAGAGAGAGAGAGAGAGAGAGAGAGAGAGAGAGAGAGAGAGAGAGAGAGAGAGAGAGAGATGATTGATTGATTGATTGATTGACTTTTATTTATAGAGGGTAATAGAGTAAGCAATAACATGCTTTTTTACATCCAGCCCTCTGGACAAAATACATATTTAAAAGTAGAAAATGAAAAACGAAAATAAACACATACAAAGTAATATAAAGCATGCCAAAAAAAAACAAAAAAAAAAAAAACATCCCTATATTGTAACACATCAATAACAAAATCAAACCTATTATTATTAACTATACTAATTATTAACATTCCAAATGTGTGAAGTAAGCGCATACGCACGGGAAAATAAAACCCAATCCTACTTTTCACACTCATCTTTAAACATTCAAAATAGGGAAGTGCACAAACATAAAAAATACCTCAATCATACTTCATGTTATTCAAAATGTGTACTTATTTGAAAAGAAACCCATGCACATAATAAGTCAAACATAGTATTACTTTACCTACTCATCTTAGCATGCACAATTAAAAATGTAAATACATGTACCCATGGCAACATGAAACCTATTCCTACATTCCATTATTCATTTTTAGCATGAACATATTAAAAAGTAACCAGGGTCTACACACTCATAACAAAAGCAAACCTAGTCATATTATTTGCAAGCGAATACACATATTAAAAAGTAAATACTGAGAGAGAGAGAGAGAGAGAGAGAGAGAGAGAGAGAGAGAGAGAGAGAGAGAGAGAGAGAGAGAGAGAGAGAGAGAGAGAGAGAAAGAGAGAGAGGGAGAGAGAGAGAGAGAGAGAGAGAGAGAGAGAGAGAAAACGCTGAACGCCGAAACGCTGAACGATTTTAATGAAAACGCATTTGGTTTGTCACTGGGGGTGGTTACAAAAAAATAGGTTAGTTATCATTGATTTCAAAATGCATGCACGTGTACAAATATATGTCAACAATAATTACTCAAACAAGCTCCCGCATTTAATATATATATATTATGGTTACTGGATTCACTCGATCATATTCAAATAACGCACCTTGAAAGCCTTATCTAAAAACACAGCCAAACGGAAAACCACAGATTTGTTTTCACATGCTAATAATAAAGTCAGTCTAGATAAAGAGAGATGGAGTATTGTAATATTTAGCGGGGATATATTGTTGTCTTAGGTTATCATGCATGGGACATCGTAATGCAAAATGGACCTGAGAAAATGGAGAGAGAGAGAGAGAGAGAGAGAGAGAGAGAGAGAGAGAGAGAGAGAGAGAGAGATTGCGTGCGTGTGTGTATTTATGTGAACTCAAGTCAAGACACAAATTTTATTTTCATATGGTGCATTGGATAAAAGCAATACACATTTTTTTTTAAATACAAATTTTGGGCAAACAAATCAGGTCTTTATATGTCTGTCTGTCTGCGTGTGTGTGTAACAGAGAGAAACTGAGATAAAGAAAGAACGATGGGGCATTATTAAACGGTTACATTTCTTAAGATATGACTTCAATAGCAAAACAGAACTGATTGAACTTCCCTGTATAAGTTATCTTCTCTTTGAGGTAAAATGGCGGATGTAGCTTTTTACCAGATCAGTGCAGCCATTGTGAAACAAATTGCCCCTCTACAGTTGACCTCCACAGCTAATCTAAGAAATGGCCATCCTAGCTACACCATCGTCTATGGAAGGCACTGTCCCTCTACAGTTGAGCTCCACAGGTACTGTAGAAAATGGCCATCCTAGCTACACCATCGTCTATGGAAGACACTGCCCCTCTACAGTTGACCTCCACAGCCACTCTATGGCCATCCTAGCTACACCATCATCTATGGAAGACACTGCCCCTCTACAGTTGACCTCCACAGCCACTCTATGGTCATCCTAGCTACACCATCGTCTATGGAAGACACTGCCCCTCTACAGTTGACCTCCACAGCCACTCTATGGCCATCCTAGCTACACCATCGTCTATGGAAGACACTGCCCCTCTACAGTTGACCTCCACAGCCACTCTATGGCCATCCTAGCTACACCATCGTCTATGGAAGACACTGCCCCTCTACAGTTGACCTCCACAGCCACTCTATGGCCATCCTAGCTACAGTTGACCTCCACAGCCACTCTATGGTCATCCTAGCTACAGCCATCGTCTATGGAAGACACTGCCCCTCTACAGTTGACCTCCACAGCCACTCTATGGCCATCCTAGCTACACCATCGTCTATGGAAGACACTGCCCCTCTACAGTTGACCTCCACAGCCACTCTATGGCCATCCTAGCTACACCATCGTCTATGGAAGACACTGCCCCTCTACAGTTGACCTCCACAGCCACTCTATGGCCATCCTAGCTACACCATCGTCTATGGAAGACACTGCCCCTCTACAGTTGACCTCCACAGCCACTCTATGGTCCTCCTAGCTACAGTTGACCTCCACAGCCACTCTATGGTCATCCTAGCTACAGCATCGTCTATGGAAGACACTGCCCCTCTACAGTTGACCTCCACAGCCACTCTATGGCCATCCTAGCTACACCATCGTCTATGGAAGACACTGCCCCTCTACAGTTGACCTCCACAGCCACTCTATGGCCATCCTAGCTACACCATCGTCTATGGAAGACACTGTCCCTCTACAGTTGACCTCCACAGCCACTCTATGGCAATCCTAGCTACACCATCGTCTATGGAAGACACTGCCCCTCTACAGTTGACCTCCACAGCCACTCTATGGCCATCCTAGCTACACCATCGTCTATGGAAGACACTGCCCCTCTACAGTTGACCTCCACAGCCACTCTATGGCCATCCTAGCTACACCATCGTCTATGGAAGACACTGCCCCTCTACAGTTGACCTCCACAGCCACTCTATGGTCCTCCTAGCTACAGTTGACCTCCACAGCCACTCTATGGTCATCCTAGCTACATGACCTCCACAGCCACTCTATGGTCATCCTAGCTACACCATCGTCTATGGAAGACACTGCCCCTCTACAGTTGACCTCCACAGCCACTCTATGGTCATCCTAGCTACACCATCGTCTATGGAAGACACTGCCCCTCTACAGTTGACCTCCACAGCCACTCTATGGCCATCCTAGCTACACCATCGTCTATGGAAGACACTGCCCCTCTACAGTTGACCTCCACAGCCACTCTATGGTCATCCTAGCTACACCATCGTCTATGGAAGACACTGCCCCTCTGCAGTTGACGTCCATAGCCACTCTATGGCCATCCTAGCTACACCATCGTCTATGGAAGACACTGCCCCTCTACAGTTGACCTCCACAGCCACTCTATGGTCATCCTAGCTACACCATCGTCTATGGAAGACACTGCCCCTCTACAGTTGACCTCCACTCTATGGCCATCCTAGCTACACCATCGTCTATGGAAGACACTGTCCCTCTACAGTTGACCTCCACAGCCACTCTATGGCCATCCTAGCTACACCATCGTCTATGGAAGACACTGCCCCTCTACAGTTGACCTCCACAGCCACTCTATGGCCATCCTAGCTACACCATCGTCTATGGAAGACACTGCCCCTCTACAGTTGACCTCCACAGCCACTCTATGGCCATCCTAGCTACACCATCGTCTATGGAAGACACTGTCCCTCTACAGTTGACCTCCACAGCCACTCTATGGCCATCCTAGCTACACCATCGTCTATGGAAGATCACTGTCTATGGAAGACACTGCTACAGTTGACCTCCACAGCCACTCTATGGCCATCCTAGCTACACCATCGTCTATGGAAGACACTGTCCCTCTACAGTTGACCTCCACAGCCACTCTATGGCCATCCTAGCTACACCATCGTCTATGGAAGACACTGCCCCTCTACAGTTGACCTCCACAGCCACTCTATGGCCATCCTAGCTACACAGCCACTCTATGGCATCCTAGCTCTATGGAAGACACTGCCCCTCTACAGTTGACCTCCACAGCCACTCTATGGCCATCCTAGCTACACCATCGTCTATGGAAGACACTGTCCCTCTACAGTTGACCTCCACTCTATGGCCATCCTAGCTACACCATCGTCTATGGAAGACACTGTCCCTCAACAGTTGACCTCCACAGCCACTCTATGGCCATCCTAGCTACACCATCGTCTATGGAAGACACTGTCCCTCTACAGTTGACCTCCACTCTATGGCCATCCTAGCTACACCATCACATATGGAAGACACTGTCCCTCTACAGTTGACCTCCACAGCCACTCTATGACCATCCTAGCTACACCATCGTCTATGGAAGACAATGCCCCTCTACAGTTGACCTCCACAGCCACTCTATGGCCATCCTAGCTACACCATCGTCTATGGAAGACACTGCCCCTCTACAGTTGACCTCCACAGCCACTCTATGGCCATCCTAGCTACACCATCGTCTATGGAAGACACTGCCCCTCTACAGTTGACCTCCACAGCCACTCTATGGCCATCCTAGCTACACCATCGTCTATGGAAGACACTGCCCCTCTACAGTTGACCTCCACAGCCACTCTATGGCCATCCTAGCTACACCATCGTCTATGGAAGACACTGTCCCTCTACAGTTGACCTCCACTCTATGGCCATCCTAGCTACACCATCATATATGGAAGACACTGCCCCTCTACATTTGACCTTCACAGCCACTCTATGACCATCCTAGCTACACCATCGTCTATGGAAGACAATGCCCCTCTACAGTTGACCTCCACAGCCACTCTATGGCCATCCTAGCTACACCATCGTCTATGGAAGACAATGCCCCTCCACAGTTGACCTCCACAGCCACTCTAGGAAAAGACCACCTTCTTGCTATGCCCATCGTGTTGTTAGCCTACCTCATTAGGGTGCCAGGACGCTAGCACTAGAACTAAAACGTAAAATCAAAAATACAATTGCTTCGGTGTCTATGTTTTCTGCAAAATGCTAAAAATTGTGCTTTGATGTGTGTGTTTTCAGAACTGAAGGAGAACTTACAGACACAGCTGAACACTCTGGACGAGTTTAAACATGTTGTGCGAGATATGTGCAACCAGGTAATGTGTGTGTGTTTTTGTGCGCGCTCTCTCTCGCGCGCGTGTGTATGTTTGCGCGTTTATGTGCATGAATAAGTCTGTTCGTGCGTTTACGTATGTGCATGCACACGTGTGCATTCTTACCTGAATTTGTTGTAAAACATTGGCATGAATTCCAATCAGAGTTTTTAGTTTCTGTAGAAGGCCGTTACTGGTTAGGAGATACCATTCTGTCTCATTCTATTCTCAAAATGATCTCTTTTTTAAAAATTATCATCTCAAACTGACTATTGTTAGAAACCATTGTGTGTGTGTGCGTGCGTGCGTGTGGGCGTGTTTCTCAGGGTTTCTGAAAACGTAGCGATTGTGCGTATGCACACACTAGAGCTCTCAAGTCACCCCCTAGAATCTCAAACCATGCGTGAGATTTACCCCTTTAAAATCTCAAGTCGGGGGTTTGAGATGACTCATTAAAATGATGCGTTAACAACGCTGACGCGTTTCTGTGTTAACACTTAACAAGGTCGTTGCTTTTCAGTAAGCTAACAACGTTGCGGGTAAATTATGTTAACCGTCTGCTAGACCTGTCTATGCTACCGCCACAAGTGTATAATGCAAGCTGAAGCTGAAATAGTTTTGACAGTAAATGAAAGCTGAATGTTTGCATATTCTTATCATTTGAAAAGAACTCACTTTAAGTTGAAAGTTTGGTTTTTAGAGCCAGAACGCGATGGCCTGTGTCTAAGGTGCGCACTGACCCGTACCGGAACGCAATGACCAATGTGTCATAGTCTTCAGAAATCCGTTTGCATCGAGAAAACGCTTTCAGTTACAAACAAGAGAGTTGGTACAGTGAAAGTAGAACCATTTTAACAGATGCTGGTGATCTAATTCTTTTCCAATATTGAAATGGAGATCCACAAATTGACGTCATATTACGATAACGCCCTAAGGGGAACGCAACCCCCCTTAGTACTCTATAGTCCCGTCAACAGCGATGGTCATCTCAGGACTGCCACCACGTGGTGTAGAGTGGCACAGTGGTAGCGCGTTCGCTTCGTGTCAAGTAAACCCGAGTTCGAACCTGGGTACAGGGGATTTTTTCCTCTCATTCTGCACTAGGCCTTAACGGTCTGAACGTGGAGTCTTTCGGATGAGACGATAAACCGAGGTCCCGTGTGCCCATGCACTTAGCATACGCTAAACCCAGTGGCAACGAAAAAGTTGTCATTTGGTAAAAATCCCCCCCCCCCCCCCCCTCATCAGTGACAAAAATCGCATGCAAAAATTTTTTTTTTTTAAATGGGTGGCGCGCCTCTGGCTGCGACGCGCTCTCCAGGTGGGAGCAACCCGAATTTCACAGAGACGCCTCTGTGACTATAAAGTACCTAATATACCTAATACGTAAGAAAAGAAGAAGAAGAGTCAAAGAAAGTGAACGTGTTAGAAGAAGGTGCTAGCGGATAACTTCCAGAAGGTGGGGGGACTACATTAATGTTTAATGATGTTCACAGACCCTGTCCGCGGTCAAAATCGAGGACGTGAAGAAACCGTTGAACGAACGTTATTCCACTGTGGCAGAATACGATGACATAAGGTAAAGGAAACAATGGAGACCTTTTCGTGCTTTGACTCATTCGCATCGCAGTTATTTTGAATTATTAAAACTCACAAATCACTCCAGCCATACACGCAAACGAAACATACATAAACAAAAAGGGAAACGAAAGAAGATTACAGGTTTTCACTTCAGGTTTAGACATAGGGAAGTGGTAGATCAGACTTTTGTATATAGGCTATAGACTTTATATAGAAAAACTCCCTACAGCAATTAGTTAGCCCACTACAAATGCAAAGTAAGAGGCAAAAGTGTGGTCTTAGGGAGCGAAGCGAGTTTAGAAGTGACCAAAGTGTGGTGTGCGCACAGATTTAGTTCCCTTGAAACAAGTTCATCAAATTGACAGCTTTATATTAATTCCGGCCATATATGGGTGGAACAACTTGAATGTGTTAAAGTTTAAACCTAGCAGATGTTATCTATCATTACCACCGTCAATCCTTATGCTTACAGCGATATTCATTGATTAATTGTTGTCATCGTCGATGTCATGGTTGTTTTCACCATTGTGATTTCCATTCGCACAAGGAATCATCAAATACTTTGCACAACAAACTCCTACTTTCCAGAATAAAAAAAACCAAAAGTCTGCGTTAGCATACATACATACATAGTCATCCAACCAGGAATAAATGACAGACAAACATCACAGAAAACATTACCAGCTTCGTGAATCGCTTCGCGTCTGGTGGTGATAACTATTATTAGTATTCTAGCATGAGATTTGCTTGTGAAATCTAGGGAATGCGCCTTATATAAACGAAAAGCGCCTTACGGTGCGCAAACTATTATGGTGGTTGGTGACTCCCCTCAGGGGGGGGGGACCAAGTGATTCGTAAGGAGGGGGGGGGGGGGGTCAAGGATGCTGCATAGGTTCCGGGTTAAGGGGCAATGCCCTTTTGGGGGCCCAGGGGGGAGGAAGTGATCAGGAAATTTAGTGGTTCTTAAAACAAAAATCGAGTCATTGTGTTACTTTTCACCCTCGTATAAGGTACATCTTGGGACAGAGGGAACGGGGGTCCGGAAGCCTAGGACCCCCCCCCCCCCCACCTCTGCCGTTGATCTTGTAGTATTGTTGTCTTGGGGCAGTGGGTGGATGCCTCGTGCCTCCATACGGGGAGCGGGACGATCCCGCCCCTCCACGAGTCTCTCCC
>CM065686.1:7809949-7812449 GCA_017654935.2 Phymorhynchus buccinoides | reverse complement strand
ATCGTTCATTCCTCCCTCCCTCCCCCCCCCCTCTCTCTCTCTCTCTCTCTCTCTCTCTCTCTCTCTCTCTCTCTCTCTCTCTCTCTCTCTCTCTCTCTCTCTCTCTCTCTCTCTCTCTCTCTCTTGGTATGATGTCTACTATTGGTGATTGTTTGCTTTGCTTATAGCAACACGAACAAAGAAACTTGGTAAATCTTGGTCACTATTTTATTTCCTCCATTTGTGTCCTTCAAGACGTCATCATTGTAACAGACCAGCTATACATTTCATGGGAACGAGTATGAGGTAACATCTGTAAAAAATATTCTATAACGTAATTCTGAATATAGGAGCCATTCGAACACGGGTTAAAAAGCCCATGGGCAGGTAAGAAGCCCATGCCAATTATCTCATGAAATGAAGCAAATTGCTGTCAAATTTTGCCCATGAGACGAACGCTAAACATTGACACTCGTCTCATGAGCACAATTTGACTGAAATTTGCTTCACTTCATGAGATAATTGGCATGGGCTTCTTACCCGCCCATAGCCTTTTTGCCCCGTATTCCCCTACTCCCAGTTGTAACAGAACGGCTATACATTTCGATGGGAACGAGCATGAGGGGTCATCTGTAAAAGATATTCTATGACGTAATTCTGAATATAGGAGCCATTCTATACAATGTATTCTATAATGTAGAAGCATTTTTCTTTTCTTTTTTTTCTATAGGGGAAGACGGGGTAAAAAGCGCATGGGCGGGTAAGAACCCCAATTATCTCATGAAATGAAGCAAATTTCAGTCTCATTTTGCCCATGAGACGAGCGTTAATGTCTAGCATTCGTCTCATGGGCAAATTTGACTGAAATTTTCTTTATTTCATGAGATAATTGGGGTGGGCTTCTTACCCGCCCATGCGCTTTTTACCCCGTCTTCCCCTAAGATAGAATAGTTATTCTATGTTTATAGATGGCTCCTATTTTCAGAATTACGCTGTGGCTCCCCCCACCTGCGTGCGCATTTCGACCCTTCCAACGGTGTCGCCATCTTAGTCCTTTTGTGTGTGTAAACAGCATCGATCTGGCATTTTTCAAACAAAGTTACTGACTAAGATGGCGGTCTCCCATAACATGGCACGCTCCTTGTGGCCGGATATGACGACACGTGGGTACTAGCCATAGAATATTTTGACAGATGTCTCCTCATAAACGAGGGCTGTGCGTTTCTCTGACCCTCCACGTGAAAATTCATGTACAGTGGAACCTCCCTTATAAGACCTCCCATTATAAGACTCCCTCCCATATAAGACCTACTTCTCCGAGACATTTCCCTTCTTTGTAAATATTAAAAGTACCTCCCTTATAAGACCCCTCCCTTATAAGACCTCATTTTGGATGATTTTTGAAGGTCTTATAAGGGAGATTTCACTGTATTGGGTCTACTTGAGTATATAGAGCGAAAGTAGTAGGGGAAGACGGGGTAAAAAGCGCATGGGCGGGTAAGAAGCCCACCCCAATTATCATGAAATAAAGAAAATTTCCGTCAACTTTGCCCATGAGACGAATGCTAGACATTAACGCTCGTCTCATGGGCAAAATGAGACTGAAATTTGCTTCATTTCATGAGATAATTGGGGTGGGCTTCTTACCCGCCCATGCGCTTTTTACCCCGTCTTCCCCTAGAATTATTTGTGTCTCTTACATCCACACAAAATCATTTTGTTTGTGGCTCAAGCCACAAACCTATAACTCACTTTGTCGGTCGGTCGGTCGGTCTGTCTGTCTGTCGGTCCAAAATTTCGCACATTTTGACAAAATTGTCGCACTTCAAATCGAGGCTACACTTCAAATTGAGGCCGCTCTTTAAAATGATGTATTTTAAAAGCGTACAAAATAATAAACATACGTAATACAGACACTACAACAGACACGACGAGTATGCGGTGCTTCTTTTGATGAGTATAAGTAGGATACATAGTTTTAAATGTTTTCCAAAAGATATAAAAAGTTACGAAATGGTGCAGAGATAACATTCTGGTTTACAGATTAAAATTATATTGAAAAGCCAGGGGAGGTGACTCATGATTGGAGTGGTAAAAATAGACCGCGTGCCACAAACTATTGCGATTTCGCGCTTTTTTTGTCACAAGTCAAAGACCACACCGTGATTTAGAGTGAGATTGGGCAACTTTATTATTCAAAGTGCCAAAACAGCGATGCCAATTTCAATTATATAACAAATTGATAAAATTCACAAGAACTTTAATATATAACTTGTCATGATGTAAGATTTGTTGTTGCATAACACTAATTACCTTATCACAACTTGATTGAGTTGAACGTACGATAATAGACTTAGGTAATGAATTAATTAGCTTAATACTGTAATTGCAACAAACCATGAGTTTACAAAATTTGACAGATATTACGTAATGTAAAGACAAGTGTTACTTTATCAAGTGGAACTTTACTTTAAGAGTGTGGAATGCAAAGACAAGCAGGGCTCCCAGGGACCCCCATTTG
>CM065686.1:7772449-7807449 GCA_017654935.2 Phymorhynchus buccinoides | reverse complement strand
AAGACTAGGCCCAGCCTAAATTCTTATCCTTGTAAAATAAAGTGTCTGAAGTCTGAAGTCCCTCCCTCTCTCTCTCTCCTCTCTCTCTCTCTCTCTCTCTCTCTCTCTCTCTCTCTCTCTCTCTCTCTCTCTCTCTCTCTCTCTCTCTCTCTCTCTCTCTCTCTCTCTCTCTCTGTGCGTGCGATTGTAGGCCCTACTATAGAGAGAGGGGGGAGAGAGAATGTATTGTGGATGTGTTTTCACAGAGAGTGTGTGTGCGTGCGTGTGAGCGTGTGCATGTGCATAAGTAAGTGTGTGTGTGTGTGTGTGTGTGTGTGTGACGTGTGTGTCTGTGTGTGTGTGTGTACTAGTCGCTCGCAAGTAAACGTGTGCGCGTGATTTTTGCGTATGCTTAATATACCTGTGTGTGTGTGGGGGTGTGTGTGTGCGTGCATGGGTGTGTGTGTGTGTGTGTCTGGGTGTGTCTGGGTGTGTCTGGGTGCTGTGTGTGTGTGTATTTGCGCTCGCTCGCGCCTAATGTGCCTGTGTGTGTGTGTGTGCATACACACTGATGCACGCCTGTTTGTAGTGCTTTGGCTTGGTGTAACCAAAAATCCCTATTAATAATTTCTATTACATATAGGGTCTTTGGTGCAACATAATTAGGCATAATATTATTATATAACTTAGTGCATGCCTGTAGATTGGAGACACGACAAACAGTACTAGACAGAAGGCAGACAGAGCAGAGAGGCGCATTCCTGCACTGACTGATGGGGCTCTCAGAGAGGTGGGTAGTGTGTGTGTGTGCGCGTGCGCGCGTGTGTGTGTGTGCGTGTGTTTGCGTGTGTGTGTGTGTGTGTGTGTGTGTGTGTGTGTGTGTGCGTGCGTGTGTGTGTGTGTGTGTATGTGTGTGCGTGTGCGTGCGTGTGTGCGTGCGTGCGTGTGTGTGTGTGTGTGTGTGTTTAGTAAGCTACAAAATAACGCAACTTCATGCCAAACAATACAATGCAATACAATACAAAACAACACAATGCAATGCAATACAATACAAAACAACACAATGCAATACAATACAAAACAACACAATGCAACACAACACAAAACAACACAATACAACACAATGCAACACAAATACAAAACAAAACACAATGCAATACAATACAAAACAACACAATACAAAACAATACAATACAATACAAAACAATACAATACTACACAATACAAAACAACACAATACCACACAATGCAATACAATACAACACAATACCACACAATACAAAACAACACAATGCAATACAATACAATACAATACAAGACAATACGTAATGCAATACAACACAATACCACGCAATGCAACACAATACAAAACAACACAATACCACACAATGCAATACCACGCAATGCAACACAATACAATGCAATACAATACAAATCAACACAATACCACACAATGCAATACAATACAAAACAACACAATGCAATGCAATACAAAACAACACAATACCACACAAAGCAATGCAATACAAAACAATACAAAACAACACAATGCAATACAAAACAATACCATACCACGCAATGCAATACAATACAAAACAATACAAGACTACGTAATGCAATACAACGCAATACAGTAGAAAAGCATGCGCGTGCGTGCGTGCGTGTGCTCACGCCTGCGCGTCTTTGTGTGTGGTGTGGTGTGTGTGTGTGTGTGTGTGTGTGTGGCGCGTGCGTACATGCTTGTGTGTTCTCAACAGGGAGCACGTGATTATGAAGACCGTTTATCAAGCATCATTCGATCGTTTATCCAAGAATGCGAGAAGAATGTAGGTTTCTGTGTTTATGCTGTGTACGGGTCTCTTCTTTGTTTGTCGGCCTGTCTGTCTGTCTGTCGGTCTGTCTGTCGGTCTGTCTGTCTGTCTGTCTGTCGGTCGGTCGGTCGGTCTGTATGTCGGTCTGTCTGTCTCTTTCTCGTATTGTATTTTAGGCCTACATTATAAAGATTACCTTTGCTATGCGATGAAACTCGTCGTGCGCTACCTCAGTCACTTTTCTGATGCGGGTAGAAACTGAAATTAATTCCAAGCCTGGTTTCTGTCTATGTCTCTGTCTTTTCTGTCTGTCTTTCTGGCTGTCTCTGTCTCTGTCTCTCTCCATCTCCCTCTCTCTCTACATACATACATTCAAACATATATACACACACACACACACACACATTAACACACACACACACACATTAACACACACACACACACACACACACACACATTAACACACATTAACACACACAAGGCATACTGAGTGAGATCCGTTTGTACTGAGCAGGTGTTTGAAGACTACGGCAAGTGTGGGGCACTGCACAACATCATGGAGTCCTTGCTTCACAAGGGGGTGTGTGGAAACCTGGCCAATCTGTTGGTGAGTCATGATGGTGAAGATGAGGAGGAGGAGGAGGATTGGTGATGATTTGAAGAGTACGGCAAGTGTGGAAACCTGGCCTATCTATTGGTGAGTCATGATGACGATAATGGTGATGATGACGATAATGGCGATGGTGATAATGATGACGATGATGATGATGATGATGTTGTCGTTCCCTGGCTTAAAGACTCCAGGGATCATCCCAACAACCGAAGCAATTGAACACTGAAGTACAATAAATGCACCAGCTCGGGATGAGAACATTACGTGTGTGACCGTTTTCGATTACCCCGCCACGTGAGCAGTCACATTCCGACTTCCGGGAGGATTTTGGACCGATGCTGTTAACCTGTTACGCTAGGAGCTTGCCATGGCTAAAGACAATCCCCGCATAACTATTCAGAACATAACAACATTTTGATGTAGCCTTGGTGTTCTAGCTTAATATCAATTGGTCTGACACAGCCTTATGCTAAGGCGGATGATGATGATGATCATCTCCTTCTTTTTCTGGCAAAATCCACATTGATTTTCACCCGCAAGAGAATATTATTATTAATGATTTAATCGATCCATTGACGGATAGAGAAGCTGGGCTTGGTCTTTTCTGTCATGATTACCAACCGCGATCGTAGAGAGCGGATTGGTAATGTTTTCAGTCGTGTCTGAGGTGGTGTTTGTATGTTTGTATGTATCCTCTCTAGCGTTTGAACGGATGGACTTAGGGTGCTCAAGTTTTGCATGCGGGTAGGTAGTAGGAAGATCTAGGCCAAGTTCGATAATGAAGGTCAAAGGTCAAGGTCAATGGAGCCGAAAACGCTTCTAGCGTTTGAACGGATGGACTTAGGGCGCTCAAATTTTGCATGCGGGTAGGTAGTAGGAAGATCTAGGCCAAGTTCGATAATGAAGGCCATGGGTCAAAGGTCAAGGTCACTGGAGCCGAATAACGCTGCCGCGCGGTATCCTCTCTAGCGTTTGAACGGATGGACTTTGGATGCTCAAATTTTGCATGCGGGTAGGTAATGGAGAGATATAGCCCAAGTTCGATAATGAAGGTCATGGGTCAAAGGTCAAGGTCACTGGATGTGCAGAATTAATAGACAGCTGTCAATTTGATGCATTTGCTTCGTGAAGTCAATCTGTGTGTACACCATACCTTGGTCACTTCTAAACTCGCTTCACTCCCTTAGACCACAATTTTGCTTCTGACTTTGCTTTTGTAGTGGTTCGTTGTGGAGAAACCAATTGGTGTGGAGAGTTTTTCTATATAAAGTCTAAAAACAAGTCTGATCTGCCACTTCCCTATGTCTAAACCTGAAGTAAAAACCTGTAATCTTCTTTCATTTCTCCTTTTGTTTATGATTGTTTAGTTTGTGTGTATGGCTGGAGTGATTTGTGAGTTTAAAAAAAAAAAAATCAAAATCGTTGCGATGCGAATTATTCTGAATGGCTGCACAATTTGACAACTATCACCATCACCATCCACGCATGTGAGTGTGTGTGTGTGTGTCAGTGTGTGTGTGTGTGTGTGCGCGCGCGCACGTGCGTGCGTGCGTATGTGCGGGCTTGTACGAGCATGCGTATGTGCGCGCGTGCATTACTGCTTGTATGTGTATGTGTGCATATGCATATGTATGTGTGTGTATGGAGGCTCACGCGCGCATATCTGAGTGCGTGTGTGTGTGTGTGTGTGTGCGTGTGCGTATGTGCGGGCTTGTACGAGCATGAGTATGTGCGCGCGTGCATTACTGCTTATATGTGTATGTGTGTGTGTATATGGAGGCTCATGCGCGCATATCAATGTGTATGTATGTGTGTGTATATGTGCGGGCTTGTACAAGCATTAGTATGTGCGCACTTGCGTTCCTGCTAGTGTGTGCGCATATGTATATAATGTGTATGTGTGGTGAGGCTCATTCGCGCATATTTCATTGTGCGCGCGCTCGTGCCTGTCTGTGTGCGCGCGTGCGTATGCGCAGGCTTTTTTCAACCATGGGTGTGCGCGGTGGTGCGTTCATGCTTTTATTTTTGTGTGTGTTTTGTTTTTGTGGGCTTGGGTACGTGTGTACGTGCGTGCTTTGTATGTGTGTGTTTTTGTGTGCGTGCTTTGTGTGTGTGTGTGTGTGTGTTTGTGTGCGTGCTTGTGTGTGTGCGTCAAAGTCCAAAATATTTTTGACATGGAATATTTGAATAAACAATAACAATTTTCTTTTTTTTTACATCACATTTTTACGCATATGCGTGCGTGAGTGGTGCACTCATACCTTTTTGTGTTGTTTAATTTAACGCCTTTTCACTTTAATCCTTTTCACTTTAATAAAAGCGTTTTTAGACGACTAGGGGAAGACGGGGTAAAAAGCGCATGGGCGGGTAAGAAGCCCACCCCAATTATCTCATGAAATAAAGAAAATTGCAGTCAAATTTGCCCATGAGACGAATGCTAGACATTAACGCTCGTCTCATGGGCAAAATGAGACTGAAATTTGCTTCATTTCATGAGATAATTGGGGTGGGCTTCTTACCCGCCCATGCGCTTTTTACCCCGTCTTCCCCTATGATATTGACAGCTCATATACATGCACACTTATATTTATGTGTGCGTGTGTGTGTGTGTGTGCATGTATGTGTGTGTGTGTGTGCGTGTGCGTGCGTGCGTGCGTGTGTGCGTGCATGTGTGTGTGTGTGAGTGTGTGTGTTCTTCAGTTTAACGTCCTTCCACTAAAAGTGATTAAGACAAATGTGTGTGGGTGTGCGTGCATGCGTGTGTGCGTGGCACGTGTGTGTGTGTGTGTGTGTGTGCGTGTCTGCTGTGACAGAACGGAGGCTGGCTGTCCATCTACTGGCTTCACTCCTTCATGCTGGTGGCCATCCTTCTCTCCATCCACTTCCACCTCCTCATCCCCCTCCCCCCTCCTCCACCCTTCACCCTCCCACCCCCCCGACCCCACGATCCCGGCCTCTCTAATGAGCCTCCTGGAGAGTTCCCCCCCGCGGGAGAAGAAATCCCAAGGGAATTCCCGGAAGAAAGTTCGGAAGAGAGCGACGGTTCACAACAAATCTCGGACGTCATTCCGGAACTTCCCGAACGTCAGGAATTCGTCAGGGACCGTTCTTTTGCAGGGCCAGGGCGAAGGCTTTCTAGCGGTGGTGACGATGATGTGGTTTACCATCCCTATTACCGACATTTGGTACCAAAGTCTTCACTTACGAACCAAGCCCAACTGGTAAAAACCGACTCTTCATTAAAGTGTTGGTGTAACCCCCTTTTTGGCTCACTCGTGTTAACGAAGTTAACACGAAATGAGTCTATTGTATGATATAGTTGTTCGTCTCTGTGTGTGTGTGTGTGTGTGTGTGTGTGTGTGTGTGTGTGTGTGTGCGTGCGTGTGTGTGTGTGTGTGCGCGTGCGTGTGCGTGTGTGTGTGTGTGTGTGTGTGTTGCGTCCGTGGTCTAATCTGCAAACTTTAACGTTGGCATTTTCTCGGGAAATAGAAGGCGTACATTGTTCAAACTTTGCATACACATAGATGTTTATGCAAGCTTTCAAACAATAATGATTTGAATAATTAAATACTTAAAACAACACTGTAAACAGATAACATTTTAGATTAGTGGGTTAGAGAGTATTCAACTGGCAACATGAGTTAAGAAACTCATCAACACTGAAAGCCTCCATAGCTCATTGGTAGAGTGCCTGTATGTCATGCCAATGGTTCCGGGTTCGATTCTCGGCACGGGCACTTTTTTTTAATTTTATTTTTTTAGTTGTATCCACGATAGTTTCATTTGTACTTTAAAATTTTATTGGCAATCTTGTACTTTAGACACCCCCCTCAATCTTTGTTGTTGTCCCACATGTGCCTGTTCGAGTGAGCCTTGAAGGATTTGCCTCTTGTTTTGTTTCATGATGACCCCCCCCCCCCCCCCCCCCACACACACACACACATTTAGAAAGATTATGTGTGTGCGTACGTGCTTGTGTGTGTGTCAAGTCAAGTCAAGTCGAAAATGTATTTAGAGATGGACTGACATTGAATAAGCAAGCACACATGCTTTGTGTGTGTGTGTGTGTGTGTGTGCGTGTGTGTGTGTGTGCGTGTGTGTGTGTGTGTGTGTGTGTGTGTGTGTGTGTGTGTGTGTGTGTGTGTGTGTGTGTGTTTATGTGTGTGTGTGTGTGTGTTTATGTGTGTGTGTGTGTGTGTGTGTGTTTGTCTATGTGTATGTGTGTGTGTGTGTATATATATGTGTGTGTGTGTGTGTGTGTTTATGTGTGTGTGTGTGTGTGTGTTTATGTGTGTGTGTGTGTGTGTTTATGTGTGTGTGTGGTTGTTTTCTTTTTTACTCGTTTCTCTGTAAAGGCAGCAACAGTTCTCAAAAGATTAAGAACTGATTCAGTGGAACCTCGCTATTAAGACCTTCCCTATTAGACCCCCTCTGAGATGTGACCTAAAAACTTTTCACAGACCCCCCCCCCCCCCCCCCCCCCCCCCTTCCTATCAGAACTACTGAGTGACTACCTCCCTATATACTACCCCTCCCTTTTAAGACCTAATTTTAACTGATTTTTCCGAAGTCGGAGTGTGGCTGCCCATCGCGGCGGGGTAATCAAAAACGGTCACACACGTAATGTTCTCGATCCCTAGTTGGTGCATTTGTACCATAGTGTTCAATTGCTTCGGCGCGGTTGGGATGATCCCTGGAGTCTTTAAGCCAGAGAACGACGACAACAACAACAGTTGATTTTTCAAGGTCATATGTGACCCAGCACCACGAAAGGGACATTAAGTGTCAATCTGACCATTCTGAGAAAATTATACATTTGATAACTTCAGACACGTCCCTTTCTAAGTATACAAGAATCTTTCTTGTATCTTTTTCCGTTCCAGAGGTATGAACATTTAAAGTTAGTAGGGTGAGTGTCGGCCATTTTGAGAAAACACTGTCAAAAGTCTAGCCTAGGTGAAGAAAATACATTGACCTACTCGATTTAAAACACTTATACGACCATATTAAAGATGATCCTTTATAAATATGAAACATAAGATGTTAGAGAACACAAAAACACCCAGAACTCAAACTTGACCAAAATATTAGTTTTGACTTTGCAATCCTGTTGCGAGAAAACTAGCCCATCGACTTAATGTCCCTTTCGTGGTGCTGGGTCACATATGGGGAGGTTCCACTGTATTTTCAACTTTGGAGATATGGTGGTTTTTGTGTATGTGTTTTTGTGGTGTATTTGTCTATAATCAGGATACGAATGGATATTTAGCTTATCTGAACCAAGGACTTTATGCGTGCCTGCGAGTGTGTGTTTGCTTGTGCGTGCACGCATGTGTGTGTGTACCTGCGTGTGCGTGTGTGTGTGTGTGTCTCAGGTCGGAAGTCCAACAACGGACATACAACCAGGGACTGAAGGAAGACACCCCCCTTCACCCGTCCACGCCGACAAACGGACAGACACAGTACAACGCCTCTCCGCGAAACGCCCACCAGCTGAATCATCGTTTTCGCAAGACTTCGAAGACAATGAACGGAAAGAGCAAGTTCCAGGGAAAGTGTACCTATCCAGCGGTTCTTCTTCTTCCGATGATGCTGCTGCTGCAATGAAGAGGGTGCAAAGTTCTGATGTCGACTCTGGACAGTGGTTGTACGTTGATGATGCTGATGATGCTGATGATCATAATGGTAATGGTGATAATGATGATGGTGATAATGATGATGGTGGTAATGATGATGGTGGTAATGATGATAATGGTGATGATGATGGTGAAAACGACAGCCAGATATGGTGATCGTCATGAATGATGACCAGTGGGTGTCCGATTGTTGATGTTCCCACCCGGGCCATACCTGTTTACTCTACTCTTTTTGTTGTTGTAGAACTCTACTCAATTTGGACCTCTACTACTCTTCAAAAATGAAAACAATGCTCTAATTACTCATTTTCAGTGAACATTATTTCATGGTTTAATGAATAAAAACTACACATTTTGAGCCAAAACTACTCATTTCAGCTATCCAGACTACTCAAGACTTGTTTAGGGGGTAAACAGGTCTGCACCCCCCTTCTTCTTCAACAGGCAACTGAGTAGCAGTTTGGTGTGAGTGTAGTGTGTACTGCTCAATGAAAGTTAGGGACCAATTTTTTTTTTTAGCAAAGGTTCAGTTTAGACAGCCCCCTCGTGTTTACGACTCTCAATCTCAAAGTCTGCTTCTTTCGGTTTTACGACAATGATCCTAGGCTGATCCTAACCCGATCCCTTTCCCTGATAATAGTTGTTGTTTGCATACCTTGGCTAAAAGATTCCAGGGATCATCCCAACAGCCGAAGCACTTGATACAAGTGCACCAGCTAGGGATGAGAACATTACGTGTGTGACCGGTTTTTTTACTAACCCGCCAAGTGGGCAGCCACATTCCGACTTCGGGGGATGATAATGGTAAAATGTTGCCTCTCAGTGAAAAATGTCCGATGCAGAAATTGGATGGGTGGTGTGTAAAATGCCGCTTAGCCCAATTTTCCACACGCACTAAAACAAAGACAGCTCAGCGAACTCATTTTCTATTTCGAAGATGTCCTAAAATCAGGTAATTTTGTTTTTATTAAAAACTCTGGAATTTTATGACTTTTTTTGTTTATTAGTTGTTAAGCAACATCTCAACAAACAACACTATTTGTGAAAATTAAAGTGGTCCTTATCTTTTTCTGAGCTGTACGTGTATATATTATAAGTGTGTTGTGTTGAGTGGTCACTGCTGTGTTGAGTGATTTAAAAGTGTATGGTTGTGATATTTGATTACTTTTTTTGTTTTGTTTTATTGTGGTGCAGGGTTTCTGAAAATGTAGATTTTGTTTTGTTTTGGTTTTTAAGCATCATCTCAACAAACGATACCATTTGTGAAAATTAAAGTGGTCCTTCACTTTTTCTGAGCTGTATAAGTTACATGCGTGTTGTGTTGCTGTGGTCACTGGTGTGTTTAATTATCTAAAAGTGCGCGATTGTGATAATTTGATAACGTTTTTTTGGTTTTATCGTGGCGCAGGGTTCCTGAAAATGTACAGATTGTGCGTATTTACGCACTAGACCTCTCAAATCGCCCCCCTAGAATATCAAACCATGCGTGAGATTTACCCCTTAAAATCTCAAGTAGGGGGTGGTGGGGGAGATCCTACAACCACTTCTGAATGGTTTTCGCTTGTTGTTTTTTTAATGTCTTTTTATTTGCTTTTATGAAATATTCAATAAGTAGTCATTGTTACTATCAACACTTGATCAACAGTTATTTTCCATGGAACAATTTATGTGTGTGTTTGAACATGCGTGTGAGTGTGCATGTGTGCGTGCGCATGTGTATGTGTGTGTGCATGCATGTGTGTGCGCGCACGTGTGTGTGTGTATCTGTGTGCGTGTGTGTGTCTGTGTGTTCCCGCACACATATACAATGACTATTGTGTGCGCACAAATGCAGAATCTATGTGTGTGTGTTTGTGTGTGAACATGCATGTGTGAAGTCAGTCCCTTCACTATTATATCAATCAGAGTTGTTGTTATTGTCATACCCTGGCTTAAAGACTCCAAGGATCATCCCAACAGCCGAAGCACTTGAACACTATGGTACAAATGCACCAGCTAGGGATGAGAACATTACGTGTGTGGCCGTATTTGATTACCCCGCCACGTGTGCAGCCACACTCCGACATTCCAAGGAGTAATGTCTGCCAATAAAATGCCCACGGTCGCAAACATATACCTCATGATATTCTTCAAATATCAACAGTACTTGCATTCAAACACACACGCAGGAATTAACACAAAAATCATATATTTCCAAGCAGGCACATTTAATAACTTGGAATAGTTGTAACGTCACAGACTTAAGTTTGGGACAACACTGTTGGGCAAAGACGTAGTTTAGACCTCCACCCCCTGTGTCTATAGCCTTCAATCTCAACGTGTGGTTCTTTCCGTTTTACGAAACAAACTCCAACCTGATGCTAACCCTGTCCCTTCCCTGATCAAAGCAGAATTCTGCTTCTTAGTGGGAATGTTCAATGAGATAACTTGGTGGAGGCGGGGGTGTGTGTGCTTAAAACTGCAACTGTTGCCCATTGTTGTAGTGTAGAGTGGCACAGAGGTAGCGCGTTTGCTTCGTGTCAAGTAAACCCGAGTTCGAACCTGGGTACAGGGGATTTTTCCTCTCACTTTGCACTAGGCCTTGTGGCCTGAACGTGGAGTCTTTTGGATGAGACGATAAACCGAAAGGTCCCATGTGCTCATGCACTTAGCACATGTTAAACCCAGTGGCAATGACAAAGTTGTCATTTGGTCCAAATTTACCCCCCTCCCTTCCTTCCTCATCAGTCACAAAACTCGCATGCAAAAAATTTAAAAAAAGGGTGGCGCACCTCTGGCTGCGACGCGCTCTCCAGGTGGGAGCAACCCGAATTTCACAGAGACTCCTCTGTGACTATACTGTACCTAACCGGATGGCTGCACAAGAAAATATACAGCAATGCTTATGTCTTTCAGCTGTACTTTCCAGATATTTCCAAACAATATTATGAGCAGCCGAAAATACTGCAGCCGAACGTAAAAGAAGAAGAACCGAAATGTACAAAACGACCAACCTAAAATGTGCCCCCATCTCTATGTGTCACCCTCGTTGTGTCCATATGTGTGACCCAGCACCACGAAAGGGACATCAAGTCGCTGGGCTACTTTCTCATAACAGGCTTGCACAGTCAAAAATGTTTTAAAAATTAATCAATTTTGAGTTATGGGTATTTTCGTGCTCTCTAACATCTCATATTAAATATTTATAAAGGATGATCTTTATTGTGGTCTCTAAATACTCCAAAAAGTGCTTTGAAATGAGTAGGTTGATGCATTTTCTTCTAGCTATATACACTTATATGTAACCTTAGCAACTTTCATCCCACACCAAGTGAGGAAGGAAACCTTAACGTAAAATGAGTAGATTCAGATTTTACCTTCTAACTCCATGAAAGTTGGTTTATTTCGTTTGAAAAATGGTAGCTGGAAGGAATAAACGTCATTAGAATAAATGACGCTATTATGACGTGATTTCTTTACAATCTCTACGATTCAGGGGGGGGGGGGGGGGGGGTATGCACTGACCCAGCCAACGCGTAAACTCGTAAGTACTCTACATGACGGGGACATAATTCAGAGACGAAAGTCAAAACTGGTCAACTTCGACGTGTTGGACTTACCAGTTGACCAAGACAAGCTGCGTTCATCTAACAAATTTGTAAAATAACAAGTTGCACAGATAATTCACCAACGGTGACGCAAAATGATTTTTGTTAAAAGAAGACGTATATTGACCTGAATGCTTGAATCTCTTCACTGGCTTCCTGTTGGAAAGCGTATCGACTACAAGCTCTCTCTGCTCTGTTACAAATCCCTGAATGGTCTGGCTCCTTCTTATCTCGCTGATCTCCTGAACCTTTACACACCTCTTAGACAGTTACGCTCCTCTTCTGACACTTCTCTCCTCCAGATCCCTCGTTACCGCACCAGGACTCTCGGTGAACGTTCCTTCTCTTTTCAGGCCTCCTCTACTTGGAACAAACTCCCTCTTCCTCTCCGTTCTGCCAACTCCCTTTCTTCATTTAGGTCTTCCCTCAAAACCACTCTCTTCAAATCATAGCCTGCTCTGTTCTTTTGGAAAGTAATTTTTGTCCCTTCTCTGCGCGTGTGTTTGTGTGCAGTGTGTGGTTTGTGCGGGCGTGTGTTGTGTGGTGTGGTGTGTGTGTGTGTGTGTTTTGTTTGTGTGTGCGCGTTTGTGTGCGCGCGCGCATGTGTGTGTATGCGAGGAAATGTTTGACATTCTCATATTTTCTACTGCTTGTTGTTGTTGTTGTTGTTGTTTGTCTTTGTTTTGTGGGGGGGTTATTCATTTATTTGTTTATTATTGTAAGCGCTTAGGGCTTGTTTAAGATTAAGCGCATATAAATGCTCATTATTATTATTATTATTATTAATGACCGAAATCTTGAATTTTTCGTTCCTGACATCTTTCGACTTGTCTCTTTGTTTTGTGCACAGCGATACAGAGATGGGGACATATAGAGACAGGGGACACATAGGGACAAAATTGGGGACACATAGCCAGGGACACAATGCTAAGAAGCCCCAGGATGTAGCGAAAGTGTGTCGCTAGTTTCTCATACTATTATGCACTTCGGTTTGAAACTTTCCTTTTAAATGTCCTTGCTCGCATCTAATATAATGAATGCTTGAATAGATGTTAAGACTAATTGCACATTGTTTTACATGAATGTTTGAGTACGCTTCCATGACGTAATTTTGGTTAACAACAAAAACTTTTTTTATAATTAAAAAGGAGGTAGAAAATATTATTTTAAACAAAATGATGAAAACAACAACAAAAATCGACATTGCAACTTGTTTTATTTTCCCCCAACAAATATTTTGTTAAATATGTCATGGTTGTTACAGCTCATAAATGGCAACAAATTCTTTTATTAATTTTTATTTTGGTACATCTTAAAGTTTTGAAACTTTTTGCTAAAGGAGCAAAACGATTACTATTAGCATATTGATTATGAAAGGAAGACGTGTTGTTAATTTATGACACAGTTTAACGTTATATGCATCAAGAAGCCGACTCTAATAAATTTTAAAAAAGAGCATCCTGATCAATAAAATTCTGATCACTTCTCGGCCTTTTGGCTAAGACAGTGATTCAGGAACATAAATTTTTGTTTATACCCTGGTTGGTTTGTTCAGCCCGTCGTACATGGCGAAAGCCGATACGCGACATTAAACTGAACTTCCATCCTGATCAATAAACTTCACTTTTAAAGTATTCCCCATATTAAAACGAAAAATCTTGAAATAATTCAGAGATTGCTTGGCAGCATTTTGAATAACAAACCAACATTATCTTTAAACAAAAAAGGGGTAACAACTCCTTTGAATAGTCCAGAACAAACAGGAAAGTATGCGCATTAGATTTCCTACTGTCGAAACGTGCATCATAGTCGCATGCTGTTCTTTCCATATTTTGCTTTGCTTGTCCTTGGAGTGTAGAGTGGCACAGTGGTAGCGCGTTCGCTTCGTGTCAAGTAAACCCGAGTTCGAACCTGGGTACAGGGGATTTTTCCTCTCACTTTGCACTAGGCCTTACGGTCTGAATGTGAAGTCTTTCGGATGAGACGATAAACCGAGGTCCCGTGTGCCCATGCACTTAGCACACGTTAAACCCAGTGGCAACGAAAAAGTTGTCATTTGGTCAAAATTTACCCACCCCCCCTTCCTTCCTCATCAATCACACACAAAAAATCGCTTGCAAAAACAAATTTGGCTGTGATGTGCTCTCCAGGTGGGAGCAACCCGATTTTCACAGAGATGCCTCTGTGACTATAAAGCACCTAATAACAAAAATCTTTTTATTATAAGAGTGTTTCTTGCGACTTTGAATATCTACTTACTGGTATATTTCCTGTCAAAATGCACAAACTCTCATAAACAAGAAATACAGTTTTTCAATTTTTCAGGATTTGGAAGAAAAAACTACATCTATTTTTCCCCCCCAAGCCCTTTGAAAAGTATTTAATACCTGCTGTTTTAACAAACCTTAAAGCAAAGATTTTGTTCTCTTTTGTATCATTCAAATTGTAACCCATTACCATAGCACACTGTTAACATGCAAATCCCCTCGCTCCAATAATGGCGAAACTTTGCGCTAGTATGACCAGAATGTTGCATTGATACACGTTGGCACATAATGCCAATATTTGTATTATTATGTACAAAATACAAATGTATGTGATCATATGTAGAGAGAATACTATTATTATTAATATTTACATTTGTTGAACATATACAGACTGATTTGGCAATGCTTTTAAAAAAAACTTATTTCAGGCATCAGAATACTCCAGAGTCCAATCCGCGGACGAACAACACTCGCCATGACTCGGAGTCGACATCGAGTCGGACCCCACAAAACTCTAGTCCGTAGTCGGCATCATTGCGATCATTCGCTACCCGATTTCTCGCGGAAAAGTTCAAAGTTCTCACATCATCGTAGTCTCCCGCGATCATATCCTTTAAATCGACTCATTTAAAACCCAAATCACAATCACCAAAACAAACTCTGAAACAGTGAAAGTAAGTCTAGAGAGCTCTAAACTCGGAAGAAAAAACAAATATGGCCGCGATTTTTCGTTTCCGAAGGCGCAGTATGAAAACAAACCGCTTAAGAATACCATTTGAGAATAAGATCGCGCTGCCTCATGAAGTACAAACCGCGGCCAGCAGTGCCAAAACCGCGGCCAGTGGTTACCAAAACCGCGGATCCGTGGGCCGTTCTGATGCCTGTTATTTATCGGGACAATATAATCAGCCATCCATTTGACTCAATCCAAAATTGTGTAGTTTGTATGCATGTGTACAGTATTTAACATGACTTGAAAAAACAACCACCATTAGTTCATTGCACTGAATTTGACCAAGAATTAATTACCTAACAAAACAACTGCATCACACATACACACATGCAGACACACGTGCAAAGACAGACAGACAGACAGGCAGACAGGCAGGCACACTATCATTGTTTTTCCCCCCAAAAGTTGATTGCTTTATGTGTCTAGTTATCGCACAAATGTGTTTGGAGTTCTAGAAAAGCTTTTATTACACACGGACATTGCAGACACACACACACACACACAGACACACACAAAGACACACACACACACACACAGACACACACACACACACACACACACACAAAGACACACACACACACACACACACACACAAACACACACACACACACACACATAGACACACACACACACACACACAAAGACACACACACACACACACATGGTGTATGTTGAGTTATTCTTCGAGCTGCTTTCGTATTACTTTTCATTCTGAGGACAGGATGAAAAAAAGCTGTCAAGCTTACTCCTTTATCCTCAATAAAGATCATTTTGACTTGACTTGACGACTTGACACACACACACATTCAGATTCATGTTCCTTGGAAAACATTATTTTGTTTCTATATACTGTCATTTTCAGACTATAAGGCGCACCCCCAAATGTTACACAAAATTCAGATTTTGTTATTATATTTTCTTAGTATATTGTTAGTCATATTTCAAGGTGCAGGGGTCTCAGTCTGGGGGGAAAATGTCGCTTTATAGTCTGAAAAATACGGTACATGTCTCGGGACATTTTGGAATCCAGGAAAATTCCAAATTGTAACACGAAAATTTAGAATTCCGATTTTACAGTCACCCGTTTTCTAAAAATGAAAAAAATGTTAGGTGTTTTTTTTTACTTTGTCTTATTCTCATAAAAAAAAAAAAAGTCTGACTCGCTGATTAAATAATTAATGTTTTCATCGCACACAGACATTTCTTACAACAATGCAGAACTTTTGGCTATGCCGACTGTACTATACAATAGCGTGCATTGTATTATTTACACAACCAATTTTAATGCATCAGGCAATCAAAAGCTATTGAGCATAACGGTCAAGTTTATAAGGTATTTGAAGCTATGCACAAGCCCATGTTATCAACCAATATATATTATGTACATTGCACGTGTCATACACACTCTTTAGAAACTTGACAAACATAAATGTGACCTAGCACCACGAAAGGGACATTAAGTCACTGGGCTAGTTTCTCACAACAAAAATCTTATTTTTTGTCAATTTTGTGTGTTCTCTATCATTTTATCTTTCATATTTATAAAGGATAATCTTTACTATGGTCTCTAAATGGTCTTATAAGTGTTTTAAAACGAGTAGGTCAATGCATTTTCTACAGCTAGGCTAGACTTTAGACTGTGTTTTTCTCAAAATGGCCGATGCTCACCCCACTAACTTTAAATGCTCATAACTCAGAAAAAGATACAAGAATGGTTCTTGTATCATTGAAAAGAGAATTGTCTGAAGTTTTCAAATGTATAATTTTCTCAGAATGGTCAGTTTGACACTTAGGCCTAATGTCCATTTCATGGTGCTAGGTCACATATGTGAAACTCCACTTTATTTTTTTCTCCATCATAAAAGTATTTTTATCGTAAGATTACTCTGATACATATATATAAAATAAAGCGCATGCATCAATACAGTGTGCACATTTCAGAACTTGCAGTCCACAGTCCAAAGGTGAAAGAAAAAAATATTGCAACATCAAAACGAAGGCAGGTTATAAATGTTTCTTGTGAATCCGACAGAAAGTTTGTATGCACACAACTGTGACAAAACTGCCTTTTTATCGCCTACATATCACACTGAGCTGATTAATAATGCTGGTAAACCAAGACGTATTTCACACAATAGTTTTGATATCAATTTAAAGTGTGTCCGTGGCTTCAAATGAAAGTTTGCTGTTGGTCTCTTCAGAAGAAAAACCCATCTACTTCAGCCAAACGAACAGCCGTGATTTGTAAGACACATTATTCATGCCCAACCCTGACTGAGATATTCAAAATCTTGACCATGGTCTGGAAAGAATCGATTTGCGTTTCTTGAGTCGCGCAATGTTGTGAACTTCTCTCTCCATGAACTTCTCTCTCCATGAATAAGATTGCAAACGCCTGCACACATTATACGACATATGTACAGAATAGTGTTCATAATCAATATGTGTATGATGCAAATATTTGTATAACAATTTTATACACGTTTGTAATCTTTTTTTTTCTCACTGCTCACCCACACACTGCTGTATGCAAAACATTCTTCTTTAGCACATTTAAGTTATCACAATATACAACATATACATTGACACCCTCCCCAACCCCATGATCCCCTGCTTTGTGCAATGACACAACTGTTAACAGATCTTTGTTTCCATCTAAAAGATTATAACATGTTTCGCCCTTCTTTCTCATTAACGTTTAGTTCGCCCTAACAAGACCACTTTATTTCCATCGAAATAACCAAAGCAAAACCTGAAACATTGCTGCTCATTTGTTAGCGGAATTATGCTGTTGGGAGAACTGTTGGGTGGTTTTATTTAATGATGAATGCATGAAACGCAATTCTAAGGACAAAGGCACTTAAGTTTACAACGCAAATCCAGATTGAAACAAAAAGAGCTTCAAACCTTTCTTTTCACGTTTAATAACAGATCTACAAGACTTTTTTTTCATTTATTCTAGTCAACCTAGTGAGATTCTACTCTTTTTTTTTTAAGATTTAGGGTTTTTTAAAAAAATATTCTGTAATGATTTTCACAAGGAGAAAAAACAACAACTGGTCGCATTCACACCAATTACATTTGGGAGAGAAGGAAGGGGAGTAGACATGAGGATGACAGTGCGGGGGGGGGGGGGGGGATGGGCAGGGGTTTGGATCTGTTGCAGGTCTAGACAAAAACCTGGGGGCCGCTTCACAAGGGCTAACATTACGTAGTGTGAGCTAAAATCGTCAAAAAAGGTACTAATAAACACCATTTGCCGCAAACGTTTTGTGGCTGCTATCAAGGTAACAAACCACAAACTATTTGAAGGATCATGGGAAATATCAATACTTCCAGCTTTTTTATATCTCGTGTGAATGTGACTTTAACTTTCAAAATGGAAGACCCAAAACAACAAGCTTGTCACAGCAAATATTCTTTAGTCTATCATGAAAAAATACGGGATGATTTTAGCAAATTAAATGAACGCAAGTGGTTTTTTAGTGCTCTTTCTAAACTTTTCATCATGTTAGATGGCATAATATAGTGCAAATTTAATTTTCTGCACAGAAATAGATGTGGGTGAAATCGAAAACTTTGTACAAACTGACAGAGGTATGATTTATTTCTCTTATGATAGCAATCCTTTTCTCTCTCCCAAAAGTGAAGAGTAAGCTTAAAGAGTTATCTGACCTTAGCAAACGTCTAGGGTGTTTCTTAGACCCCTTTTGGCGCTACAGTTATTCGCGCGGCGACCATTATCTAAAGAAACTCGACCCAAGTTTTGCTTGTAAGCGAAACACAATTCACGAAGCAAACATTGGGGAAGTGCTGAGAAGGAGAGGTAGGCTATCAGGTTAAGGGGTGGGGGTGGGAGAGTGAATGGCAAAAGATTGCGTTTCGTGAAGAAGGTATTTCCGTCTAAATCCTCCCTTCCTTCCATACAGCAACCACAGTTACTGTTGACTACTCTGTCACTGTTACTTTAGGGAGATCTGCGGAAAATCGCACTGAGGTACAGAAGAAGAAGACAGAAAGCTTGGCCCTTGGTCTGATGCAGACCTTTGTTCAATTGTAACATTACATTGATTGTGTCTTGACTTTGAAAAAAATCCATCTTCAGCTATAGACAGCAACCTGCTTGTCTGTCACACAGTTATCGATTCTGCCAATCGTTTGTCAAAAGTTTTAAAATTGTATTTCCATAACAAAGACAACTTCACTTATCAGTATCTACTTTCCAATAGACGATTTTTTTAAATCAAATAGGGGATCGGAGAGCACTTCATGAAAATTAGAGTTGATTACCTCGACTTACTCAGTCAAAACCATAGCAACCATGGCAGTCAGCGACTTGCAAACATTTTTTTAATTTTAATGAGAGGTGGCCAGTTGCTACAAAGTGATAGAACCTGCAAACTGTGACTTCAAAATATAAAATACATCAATTTTAGAAGTGACGCACTGCGTTCTACATGCTGTGTGTCTCCTCAAACACATGAGGCGAGGGCTGGGGATCTACCTGATGGTAGAGTAACTTCCCCTGTTTGACCGACTGAATTAGGCGAGATCACTCCCACACACCATGAAATTACTCCCCTTTAATTATTTCCGAACAATTCCTATTGGCAGGTTGTCTTTTCTTCTCCACCAATCGAATTAGCAGTAGAGTAACTTCCCCCGTTTGACCGATTGAATTAGGCGAGATCACTCCCACACACCATGAAATTACTCCCCTTTAATTATTTCCAAACAATTCCTATTGGCAGGTTGTCTTTTCTCCACCAATCGAATTAGCAGGCTATCACATTACCTGCCGTGTACCCTTCAAGGCAAATAGATGCAAAATGGCTTTTTTTTCATTTAATAAAAAAAAAAGAGAAGAAGAATATTGTATGGCCACTTCCGAGTCTCTACAACCCGACCAATCAGATGGGGAGGTCGACGGGGTCGGAGAGGCGGTGTCTGGCGCGGCGTGTGAAGCACAGGCAGTGGGTGAAGCAGCGGTTGTAGTCCTGACGCTGGCGCTGGGCCGGGTGGGTGCACCGGTCGTGGGTGTAGCGGTCGTACCGCTCTATCTCCTTCAGATACCTGGACAGAAAGACGGGGCTTGGCTTAGAAATCAGCCCCCCCCCCCCCACGGACACACATCTTTTGTATCAATAGTTCCCTACCTTCTGGAAGTTCTGTACTTGTAACTTCCTCTAATCTGTCACTCTCTTTGACTCTGCCTTTTCCCTTTGCTCACTGTCAACTACTGTCTTTCTGCCATATCCGGTCCATTCTCCTGCCTTTTTTTAAGAAACACTTTCAAAAAGATTTCCTCCAGCCGAAGTCGGGCATGCTGGGCCTAATTATTTCTTAGTTAGGCGCATAATGGCAGCATGACGCATCTGTGCTGATAAATGACAGGAAATTGTCTGAGCGATCGAAGAAAAAGAAGAAGCTTAGAAATCATCATCATCATCAATCATCAACAAGCAAGAGTAGAACAGCTTACTGTATTGCTGGGTGGCCTCGCGGTAAAGGGCTTCGCACACTAGCGTCAAGATCTCGAGATCGCGGCGATTTTTTGCTGCAAGGCGCAGTTTGATGCGCCGCTTGCGTGTGAGAGATTCGCGGCGCGGCAGAATTTTTTATGCGTAGCTGCGCGATTTTTTGTTGCTCGAGAATAGAACCGGCTCTAATTTTGATGCTCAAGATCGCAGAGATCATGAAACTAGCCAATCACAACGGACGGAAGGACCATAACTCTGATTGAAGAAAAAAAATGGCAGACTTGCTCGAACCCGAAATAAAGCAGCACAAACAATGACACACATTTCATCTTCTGAAGAAGACGAATCATCGTGGTCAGCCATACTGTTGTTTCTAGGAGGAGTTTTGACGTTAGAGTAATCTTTCCTTGCGTTCCAAATAAGGAAGTTCGCACGACAAGAGGCGAAGCGACAATAGTCGTGTGTGAGAACACCACTGCCTCGCTACAATGTGTGCTGTGATGCAGGCGTCAACGCGTTGCTCTGAGAAACAATTGACGCCTGATGCTAGTGTGCGAAGGCCTTAATGCACACAGTCACACACACACACACACACAGAGATAGTCACACACACACACACACACACACACACACACACGTTGGAGGCCATCTTGATTTCTCAATGGCGTCCTTTCTCTCTTTAGGCAGCGAATGAAACAGCTTGCTGTACTGCTGGGTGGCCTCGCGGTAATGCACACACAGAGTCACATACACACAGAGTCACGCATACATGCACGCACACACACACTGTACATACCATGTAGGCCATCTTGATTTATCAATGGCATCCTTTAAATTCTCTCTTTGGGCAAGGAGCGGAACAACTTGCTGTATTGCTGGGTGGCCTTGCGGCAATGCACACACACACACACACATACCACGTAGGAGGCCATCTTGATTTCTCAATGGCGTCCTTTCTCTCCTTAGGCAGCGAGTGGAACAGCTTGCTGTATTGCTGGGTGGCCTCGCGGTAATGCACACACAGGTACTTCTCACACCACCGCGACAGCTGCTTGGCATTGTACAGCTGAAAAATTTGAAATGTTTTCCTATAATAAACTTAGTAAATTGCGTAATTTGAGTTTTCATCACATCAATTATCAAATTCACAAAAGTTACATGTTTATACATATTTTTTCTCTTCCTTCTTTTTTTCATCTATTTTTCTTTTCTTTGTGCCTCCTCCATTCTTCTTCTTTTCTTTTCTCTCTCTTTCTCTCTCACACATACACACATTCTCTTATCCCCAAGTTATTTCCTTTAGTTTATTACGTTCATTCATTCTCTGTTTTCCTGTAATCTTTAGTGTCCATCTCTGTCAGTTATTTTGTTGTTGTTGTTGTTGTTGTTGTTACTCCTATCACCTGATTCACCCAGTGGTGTTACTCTCATGCTGCTCGATCATTCCGAGTCCCTACTCAGGGCCACACCCTGGCTTGTCTGTCCGGTGGCGGACACTAATACTGGTGGTCCATGGGGAGCAATCAATGTAAGGCCTCAGGAAAACTTAAAATTAACTTGGTGGGGTTGGGATTTTCCTTTTTGTGTCACCCAGATGAAGGGGTTATGCCCAGAAATGTCGGCTTTGTTGTGTGTGTGTGTGTGGGGGGGGGGGGGGGGGGGGGGGGGGGATTTCCCAAACCCACCAAGTTAATTTTTAAATTTTGTGAAATCCTGCAGTCAATTATTATTATAAAAAAAAAATTGAACTTTCTTTTCTCACATTATTTCACAAGGAAAAAAAAGCAAATAAGAGGCAAAAATCAAATAAATACGTAAAGAAGACAAACAGACAGACCAAGACGACAGACACATTTACACACAACTATGACGTGGAAGTCATTCATAAATGTCATCACAAAATCTTGAGATAACAGTTTATCTAATCACTATGTGGAGTAAACAAAACAAAGAGCTTAGCATTGCAAATTATGACTTCCAAGCTTTGGACAACAGGTATTAATTACCAGATTATTCAAAATGTTTTCAAATTACATGATCATAAATATCCAACAATATCAGTAACAACAAACAAAACCATTACACCCAGCCCTGTTATAACTCCATCTTACTTGTCTCTAAGAGGCGTCGTTGCAAATTGTACTTTGTTTTCCATTATTCCAGGGTCAATTATTTTTGTATTACAATGTAAGGCTGTCCAGATGGCAGCCACCAGAGTCATCGATGAAGTTCAGTGGAGCCTGTTCTGAGCTAATGTAATTCAGGACTCCACCTGCTTGGTCCCCTATACGGACTGTTCAAACATGGTCACTTAGTTCATACAGTCTACAGCAGTAGAAACATAAGCCCGCGCCTAATTATCTCCATTGATTGAAGACCACATTTTGGTGCAGTCTTAGTTCTGCAGAAACAAAATTCACCGACTAATCCGATTCAGAGTGAAACAGGGCTGCATCCCCAAGACATGTCATAAATACAGCTGTCCTGTAGGCCTTGTCTTGCATTTTCAGCCTTGAAGTCACTTCATATGCATTTGAATTTCTTCCACTCTGTCCCAAGATCGTTGGTCTTCGCTTCAAACTTTCCTGGGAGTGGGACATTGACTGTCAATGCCTCTCGCCTTCCTTGGCCCTCAGCCATGCTGCTCTCCAATGGTCACTGATGCAAGGAGGAGACTTGTAGACTGGGTCAACTTCAGCTTTACATCACTTCTGTCACCATATATCGCTATGCAGTCTGTCTTCAATCCATAACAGGACACGATGTTGGCAGTAGTGTCATATTTTATTGCATGCTTCGTTTGCACGGTCACAACATGTGTCTCCCTGTCGGATCCAGATATGAAGTGTGTTCGTCAAGGGAGGCTAATGTCACTTCAAGTACTTCGATCAAAGAACGCTATTCTAACATAAAGTACATACGACACAATTAATACCAACTAGCGCAGTTTCCTGAAAATGTGAGGCAGTTAAAAAGAGTAGCAGATGTCCAGATTGTGTATAAGGCAACTCATAACGTTTAGCATAAACAGGTCTATCAATGAATCGCTTATTTGGTGATATTCACGTCATCTTCTCACGCATTCTCCAGTTGTAGAGACTCGGAAGTGCCCATACAATATTCTTCTTTTTTTTTAATAAATGAGAAGAACAAAAATTTGGCATCTTTTTGCCTTGAAGGGTACACAGTAAATAATGTGAATATTTCCTTTTCCTTTTATAATGTGATAGATTCCCCACATTAGGCCCAACCGTATATTCCACGTTAAGACGAAACGTATATTCCACGTTCGGATGGATGGGAGATTCCCCACGTTAGGCCCAACTGTACACCTCGTTAGGATGAAACGTATATTCCACGTTAGGACAGATGGGAGATTCCCCACGTTAGGCCCAACTGTACACCACATTAGGTCGAAACGTATTTTCCACGTTAGGATGATGTGTACATTCCACGTTAGTACGCATTCCCCTAAGATTTATACAGTGGAACCTCCCTTACAAGACCTCCCATTATAAGACTCCCTCCCATATAAGACCTACTTCTCTGAGACATTGCCCTTCTTTGTAAGTATTAAAATTACCTCCCTTATAAGACCTCTCCCTTATAAGACCTCATTTTGAATGATTTTTCACAAGGTCTTATAAGATTCAAGATTCAAGATTCAAGATTCTTTAATCAGCCAATGCACCATAATACAAAGGAAATCATTTTTTTTGCACAAGACACAATCCAACAACAACGAAAGCATGCACATCGAAGGGAGGTTATAAGGGAGGTTCCATTGTATGAGAATCACCTCAGAGGGTTCCATGAGCAGGATGGCCTCCTCCACGGAGTCTGTTCCCTGTGACTCCATGGTGAGCAGCGTGGACACGATGTAAGCCTCCACCAGGCTCACCAGGTGGGGCAGGCACAGCCGGTTGGCCGTCTCGATCAGCGTCAGACAATCCCCCCCGCCCCCAGCCAGGCTGGTGACCTCCCCTGTGTAGACGTACTCCACCAGGGTGCGAAACGTCTCCACCGTGATGCCCGGGAAAGACACCTGGTGGAGAGAGAGATCCATCCAATCCAATCCAATCCAAACACTTTTATTGATTAGGCCTTTCTGCCCGTATCAAGTAGGGAAACAGGGGGGGAGGGGGTAAAGATAACAACAAATATAATTATGGTGATAACAAAGCACAAAGAGACATCAGAAGATACGTTGGGGTTGGATGGGGGAGGGGGGATGAGGTTACTACAAATACATACAACATTTGCAACATGTGAGAGAGAGAGAGAGAGAGAGAGAGAGAGAGAGAGAGAGAGAGAGAGAGAGAGAGAGAGAGAGAGAGAGAGAGAGAGAGAGAGAGAGAGAGAGAGAGAGAGAGAGAGAGAGAGAGAGAGAGAGAGAGAGAGAGAGAGTACACACACAGAGAGAGAGAGAGAGAGGGAGGGGAGAGAGAGAGAGAGAGAGAGAGAGAGAGGGGGGAGAGAGAGAGGGGGGAGAGAGAGAGAGAGAGGACAGGGAGAGAGAGAGAGAGAGAGAGAGAGAGAGAGAGAGAGAGGACAGGGAGGGAGAGAGAGAGAGAGAGAGAGAGGACAGGGAGAGAGAGAGGGAGAGAGAGAGAGAGACAGAGAGAGGGAGACAGAGAGAGAAAGAGAGAGAGAGAGAGAGAGAGAGAGAGAGAGAGAGAGAGAGAGAGAGAGAGAGAGAGAGAGAGACATCAACTCTTCTATAGCGCCGTGTATTTTTATATGTTCTTGGCTGTCCGTTGCATCTCAACCGACAAGAGAGGAGTAACTAGTTTTTCAAGTGTGCATGCATTTTTGGTATTATGGTATATTCTAGTCACAGAGACTTAATTATCTCTGAAATTCTGGCTGCTCTCCCCTGGAGAGCGTGTCGCAGCAAATGCAGCGCCTACCCAATTTATAAAAAAAAATCTTTTTGAATGTCCAGTTTTATCAAAATTAGCAAAAGAGGGCGCTCTCCAAAACAAATCCAGATACATGTAGTACATTAAAACTGGAAAAAAAACATGAAATAAATTCCATATTAGAAAATTGTATGGACAATGAAAAACTTCCTACGAAAACAGTATTATTATGTAAAAGATCTTTGTCTAGTTCATAGACAAAATTTGTATGAATTCACGGAAGATCAAATTTTGTAAAGATGTAGAATGCGCTTGTGGTTGCCCACTACATATTCTTTTTGAATGTCCAGCTTTATCTTGCCTATACAACGTTTTTAAGATAAACATAGCAACCTTAGGGCCTTTAAAATAAATCATTTACAGCCCTGAAATGATTGACATTGCAAAAGCTATATCCAGCTCTGAGATTGCTCATTTGTTATAATTGATTCATTAGTTTACGGTTCATTATTGTATTGTTGTTGATTAGCCGACACACACATAGAGTGTAGAGTGGCACAGTGGTAGCGCGTTCGCTTCATGTCAAGTAAACCCGAGTTCGAACCTGGGTACAGGGGATTTTTTCCTCTCATTCTGCACTAGGCCTTAACGGTCTGAACGTGGAGTCTTTCAGATGAGACGATAAACCGAGGTCCTGTGTGCCCATGCACTTAGCATACGTTAAACCCAGTGGCAACGACAAAGTTATCATTTGGTAAAAATTTACCCCCACCCCCCCCCTCATCAGTGACACAAAAATCGCATGCAAAAAAAATAAAAATAAAAATTGGGTGGCACGCCTCTGGCTGCGACGCGCTCTCCAGGTGGGAGCAACCCGAATTTCACAGAGACGCCTCTGTGACTATAAAGTACCTAATACCTAATACATAAGTGTGCGTGCACACTCACACATACATTTTTTTTCTCCCTTTTATTTCTTTTTAATAATAAAAAATGTGTAAAGTCTAATATGACCATTGTGTGAACAGACTTTAAATCAATCAAATAACATCATTGTAAAGCAGCTCTATGCTGACAAGTGGAAAGGAGCAAGTAATACAGTGGTCGCCGCTTTATAAAGCCATTTTGGGACCAACGAAAAATGGCTTTAATAAGCGGCGGATTTAATAACCGGCGGTCCAGGATTACGTCATTTTCGAACTTATTTTTGGGGGGCTTCTCTTTTAGCCCTAACCTGAAACTGTCTGAAATGAATGGAATGGACAGAGAAGGGGGCTTTTCTTAACATTTGCCGATAGACAGACACAAAGAGAGAGGCAAAGAGACAGAGAGACTGACCACATCAGCGGAAGATTCGAGGAAGCTGTTGCTGAACATGGCGTGCATCATTTCACACCCAGCCATCAGCAACACCTTGTGCGCCGCCACCTGACCATCGTCCACCTCAAACACCACGTCTGTCACAAACAACAACAACACAATATTAACCCTTTCACCGCCAATGTCGCAGTTTTGCACCACAATGATTTAACACCCATCTCATTAAAACAATATTAACCCTTTCACCGCCAATGTCTCAGTTTTGCACCACAATGATTTAACACCCATGTCATTAAAACAATATTAACCCTTTCACCGCCAATGTCGCAGTTTTGCACCATGCCTGATATATGCATGCAAGCATGTGCACATGCATGCTCTCACACACACACACACACACACACATACACTCTGTTGTTTCACAGCCCTAGAAAGAGACTTCAAAATGATTTTTTGGGTTAAAGTTGGCTTTAACAAAATAACAGCACTATGCAGTTGAAAAAGAGAAAAGTACCGAACAAAAACGAAACACCCGAAGGTGCCGATGGATGGAACCCAGAAATGCACCGTCCTCACACACACACCCCTACCAACACAAGAGAAAGTAACTAAATTGTAAAATTGAGTGTTAGTTATACACTAACGTCAAAACTAAATCCACGGGCACTAAAGTCAATCAAGCTCTGTACAAAGAAATTACACTATCGAGGGCAAAAGGCTTACAGCCTATAATAGCCTCTGTGAATCTGTGAAGAGCAGCCTATGACGCAGTTGACAAAGAAGAAAGCAAAGAACAATTACCAGTGAGAAACCTGTCCTGGCTCAAAGCCAGCGTGTGCAGTCGCGCCTGGCGCGTGTCGTACATCTGTTTTTCAACTTGGGAGGAGATGAAGAAGTCCCCGGTCAGGAAGCTGTTGATGCCCAACAGGAGGTCGTTCATACCCAACAGCTCTGCGGCCCTCTTGACCTCTTTCACACAGCCCTTCATCTGAAACGACACAGAATGGTAATAAGTTAATGTACATTAGTGTGAAAGACTGTTGAAATAAACTGTTGATGCCCACCAGGAGATCGTTCAGACCTAACAGCTCTGCTGCCCTCTTCGACTCTGTCATACAACCTTTTATCCAAACAGCACACAATGGTTTAACGTATCTTTCTTGACAGAGCCCTTTATATAAAACACATACACTGACAAGATTTTAGTACAGAATTAATGTCAAGAAGGCTATTAGAGTAGTTTCAAAACAAAACTAAATGCACCCTAGGCCCTGCATGCACAACATAACAAATTTCTTTCAGCAACCCTTTTGGTGTAAAAACAAAAAGGGTTAAACAAACTTTCTCTCTCTGCCTTACCTTCCCATTCCCCAAGCACACACATGCATAATTGTAAAGATCTATGCTCTGTCTCTCTCTCACTTACTTAATTACTTAACACATGCATGCATGCAAACAAACACTCACACACATGCACTCACACACACACACACATACACACGCACACTGACACACACACGCACACTGACACACACACGCACACTGACACACACACACAGCAACAACAATAACAACATACAGTATTTATACGGCGCTGAATCTTGATAGAAATCAAATCAAAGCGCACATACACGTTAGCGGGTGGAGGTGACGCACACGCACACACACACACATCCCCCAAACCCCTTCAAACCCCTCTCACCCACAAAACCCAAGCCCCTTCACAGTCCTAGCCACCCACGGCACCCACCTTAGCTGAAAACCTGGCGGCGTACACAAACTCCAGCACAATCTGCAGCGCCAGGGGCGTGATGTCGGGGTGCAGGGTGATCACCGTCCTCACCGACCCCTCATCCTCCGCATACCCCCCATCACCCCCACCCCCCACCGTCACCTCCACCCGCTCCAGGGCCGGGTGGCTGAAACGCACAGTCACCGGCTCGGAACGCAGCACACCCACAAGCTCATCGGAGCTCTCCATGGCCAAGATGATGCCGTTGTTGTTGTTGTTGATGGGGCTGGCCGCTCTCCCGCTGATCTCGTTGTCCAGCAAGCACCGATCGTCGCTCGTCACCGATTGGTTGTTGAACGGGTCGTTGTCGTCCACTTCTACCGGCGGTGTCACCGTTTCTTTCGGCGAGGATGGCGAGGACGAAGAAGAAATCAGCGCGGAGAACTCCTTCAGGGAGAACAGGTCCTCGAAAAGGCGGCAGGACATGGCCAGAACCACGCGGTGCGCGGGGACACGAACGCCCCGCGAAACGAACGTCAAGTCGCACTCGCTCTGTTCGTACAACACGGATGCCAACCCTTCCGCGGAAGACGGCGGGCACTGCGGAAGAAGCTGGATGGAAGGGAGGGTAGGGGTGGGCAGGATCATGGGGGGCTGGACCAGAGGCCGCTGCACTTTGCGCAGCTGCGTGTTCCAGAATTTGAGCTTGCGCCGTTCGACGAGCGCGGCGCGCACGCTGTTGACAAAGACGTCGCCGACGCCGAAGCGAGTCAGCACGCTCGACTCGTAGAAAGGGGCACCGATGTCTTTGGCCACGTCGTGACCCATGGCCGGCGTCACAATGTCTTTCTCGCTGATGTGTCTGAAACATACAGTGTGCAAGGACTAGCATGTCATGTTTGCCTAACCCCTTCGCTGCCGCCTACTACTTGCGCACGCACCGCCGGTTTGCCGCGCGATTTTTGAACGCTGCAATATCGCTACTTAGCGGTGACGTATATATACGTTGGTGGCAAGTACTGAAGCACTATAGTGACAGGCTGGACTGGCTTACTTCCCTTGGACTATAAACTAAAAATGGAATGAGAAAGAGAGAGAGAGAGAGAGAGAGAGAGAGAGAGAGAGAGAGAGAGAGAGAGAGAGAGAGAGTGTGTGTGTGTGTGTATGTTTGTGCATGCGCGCGAAGTGTAGCGAGTAGATTTACTAGTACATATAGTACATAAAATGCAAAAACACATTGACTGACACACCTGTACATGAGTCCCTTCTGCATCTTGAGGTAGTTGTCATCGTTGTACACATACCTCAGGTTTTGTACCCACAAGACTCTAAAGCTGATGTAAACCGTGATGCAAGCCCTTTGAGCTCAATACATGATACACAAAAATATATTGACTTTCAGAACAGGTTCTACTGAACGCCACCGAAGTGACCCGGCAGCAGTGCTGTGTCTCCTCTGGTGGTTGCCTCTGGACGGACTTACATTTATCGCTCCCCGCTTTCGGGGTCCGCAACCGGACAATCCGGGGTGGGGTCCTGGGTAGGGACTTGGAATAAACGATATGAGAGTAGTGCCACTGGGTGACTCAGGCAATGGGACAACAAAAATAATAATCCTCATCGGTGGATACGAACAGCTAAACATTTGACACGGAAAAGGACAATGGACATGACTCGGAAATAACTGAGGAAGCTGGAGGAAAGAAGAATGAGAGAGAGAGAGAGAGAGAGAGAGAGAGAGAGAGAGAGAGAGAGAGAGAGAGAGAGAGAGAGAGAGAGTGAACACTGGAAAGAGAGAGAGAGTATTTGAAAAGGATAAAGATTTTAGGCGATGCCTATTCTTACAATACGCATCGCATCATCAGGGAGAGAGAGAGAGGGGGGGGGGGGGGGGGAGGGAGAAAAAAATCAAACCCAAAAACCACATGGACTGACCTGTACATGAGTCCCTTCTCCATCTTGAGGTAGCTGTCGTCGGTGTACAGGTACCTGAGGTCGGCCTGGGTCCCCACCAGCACGATGGGGATGGTGGGGCAGAAGCGGCGGATCTCCGGGTACCAGATGGTCAGCACGTTGCGCAGGGAGGTGGGGCGAACTGTGCTGAAGCACAGCACCACTACATCCGCCCTGAAACCAAAGCAATGGAGAGTCAGGGCTCCCAATCGTCCTGCAAAACAAGGGGGCCCAGGGACTCCTTCACGGGGAGGTGGGGTGAACCACCACGTCCACCCTCAAACCAAAGCAATGGAGAGTCAGTGCTCCCAATCGTCCCGCAAAGAAACCCTGGGACTCCTTCACGGGGAGGTGGGGTGAACCACCACGTCCACCCTGAAACCAAAGCAATGGAGAGTCAGCTCCCAATCGTCCCGCAAAACAAGGGGTCCCAGGGACTCCTTCACTGGGAGGTGGGGCGAACCACCACGTCCGCCCTCAAACCAAAGCAATGGAGAGTCAGTGCTCCCAATTGTCCCGCAAAACAAGGGGTCCCAGGGACTCCTTCACGGGGAGGTGGGGTGAACCACCACGTCCGTTCAAACCAAAGCAATGGAGAGTCAGTGCTCCCAATCGTCCCGCAAAAACAAGGGGTCCCAGGGACTCCTTCACTTACAGCATAGAGGGTCCTAGAGGCGGGATAGAGGGTCCCAGTGGCATAGCGAATGCTAAAAAGATTTTTTATAGTGCATCCCTGGGACCTCCTGCACATTCTTGTAGAGGGTCCTGTACAATTTTAGTGCTTCATAGGGGGTCCCTGCGAGCCCTGATAATAGACGATTTTCGGGAAAAAAAAATAGGGGAGAGCACTTCGTGAAAATTAGAGCTGCTTACCTCCATTACTCGGTCTTCTTCTTCTTCTTCTTCTGTGTTCCAAGGCCATACGGCCATAATGGGTAAGGTACGTATGTGTCCGGATTTCAGTTTTCACTGGTCTCCCCGCTGCGTACAGCCGACACATTCCGGTTTCGGATGAGCTCAAGGGAGAAAAGTTATTTGGAAGATTGTTGGGTTTCAAGGAGAATGGGCCAATAAGTCAGAAAGATAGTAGATGATAGAAAGCAAAGGGAAAAGGCAGAGTTATCAAAGAGAGTGGGAGATTAGAGGAAGTTACAAGCACAGAACTTCCAGAAGGTGGGGGACCTATTTTTACGAAAGACCCCCCGCTATCCCGTCCTGTGCTGATAGGAGAACTTGATTTTAGTTGCACAGTTTTGAATTTCTTATTTTGAGCTGGATCTTGATATCCAGGGAATAAGGAAAAGAATAGGCTGTGGAGAAAGTTCCATCTCTCGTATTTATTCTTCACTTCTTGTCAGCAGCAGTCTTAAACTTGAAGCAGGGTCTTATCCTCAAATTTCATTGTCAATTACGTCTTCCAGAATGTTGGCTTTTTTATTTTATTATTATTATTATCCGTGCTGGCTCTTTGCTCAATCCCCCTCCCTTCCCCCTCCCTCTTCACACCACATGGACATGGACTCCATACAATTTGGAAAAGTTGACATTACGTTTTATGTTATTCTTGACAATACAAAATAATACAAAGAAAACTAACATGAGGAAGAAGTTGAAACGGCTTCCTTAGTCAGAAAAAATTCACTTATCCTTTGAAAGCATTTTTTTTCTTTTAAAGTTGGGAAAAACCTTTTTTTAAAAAAGAAGTTATACTTCAGATTAAGCATTCACATAGCAACACCAATGAACCATCACCATAATAGATGATTTTCGGAAAAAAGAGTAGGGGAGAGCACTTCATGAAAATTAGAGTTGCTTACCTCCATTACTCGCTCAAACACCATAGCGACAATGCAACAATGGCGTCGAAGCTTGAAACCTCAGGATGCGAGTCAGTGACTTGCAAACATTTTTTTTAAAAAATTAGGGGTGACCAGTGCCACAAACTGATAAAACTTGCAAAATGTGACGTAAAAATATGAAATTACTCCCCTTAATTATTTCCGAACAATTCCTATTAACAGCAGCACACAGAGGACAGGACATGACCACTGACCCCCTGTAGGCGAATCCTCGGTCCTTGTCGTGATAGCCGAAGGTGTCCCACAGGCGCACCGACACTCGCACCCCATCCACATCACACCACGACCTGTCCAGTATCTGAAAAAACAAACCTCACATTGAAAACATACTAGTGTTGCCAATCAAACAGTATAATAGGTTAGATGATCAAATCAACTAACACAAGAGGCAAAGCCTTCAAGGCTCACTCGAACAAAACAGGAACATGTGGGACAACAAAAAACAAAGATTGAGGGGGGGGGGGGGGGGGGGGGGGGGGGGGGGGGGGGGGGGGGGGGGGGGGCTAAAGTACAAGATTGCCAATAAAAGTTTAAAGTACAATAATAGTACAACGAAAATATTTTTAATGGATGCAACTAAAACATTTTTTTTTTAAAGTGCCCATGCTGAGAATCATACCCGGAACCATTGGCATGACAGACAGATACTCTACCAATGAGCTATCGAGGCTTTCAGTGTTGATGAGTTTCTTAACTCATGTTGCCTGTTGAATACTCTCTAACCCACTAAGCTAAAATGTAATCTGTTTATTATCTGTCTACAGTGTTGCTTTAAGTATTTAATTGTTCAAATCATTGTTGCTTGAAAGCTTGCATAGACATCTATATGTGTGCAAAGTTTGAACAATGTATGCCTTCTATTTCCCGAGAAAATGCCATCGTTAAAGTTTGGAGATTAGACCACGGACGCAACACGCAACACACACACAAAGTTAACACGAGTGAGCCAAAAATCACACACAGAAATAAGGATTGCACACACAGACACGCTGACAGAGTAGCAAACATTAGGGTTCTTATTCTGATTCTAAAGGACCCTCAGGTATGTCTTATAAACCTTAAGCGCTTGTAAATGAGGTAGAAGGCTGTCTATGATTTTTGCAAAACTTGTCTATTATAATTAGTCATGTACCTGGTATGTCGATGGCAGTGTGATTCTATTTCCAGTATTGTATCTGAGCTTGATTGAGGAGGTGTGTGTGTGTGTGTGCACATGTGTATGTGTGTTTGTGTATGTGTGTGTGTGAAAGAGAGAAAGAGAGCGTTGTGTGCAAGCATGTGTGTATTTTACTTTCTATTGAATTATTTTTCATGTTCTTGTTCTCGATGTAAAGCGCACTGAGCTCATGTGAGAAAGAGCGCTATATAAATTCACATTATAATTATTATTATTTTAATACACCTGGGAGTAAAAACTAAAGCAAAAAAAGAAGCCTCAGAGTGTCTTTGTCTTAATCGTGCTGATCTGTTCCTAGCTTTTCTTCATAAATGCACACTGATCTTCTGTGCGTTTGTTCTTGAACTACATAGGAAGTAATTATCACATTTAAAAAAAATAAGAACAATAACAAATTAACCTCTTCAGTGCTTAGTACCTATATATACCTCCTGTTTACTTTTAAATAGCAATTTTCTGGGTCATATGAATGAAAGGAATAGATTAATTTTGTGTCACCCAACAAGGTTGACATGTTATCTAAACATGGGCATCACTTTTTGAACTTTAATTACAAGGTGAGCCAGGTCATGGGTTGCTATGCAACCACCACCCTCCTTTTAGAAGTTAACACTCCCATTACCAAATGAGTTTTGCTGTTGTTGGAGTAATTAAACAGAATTGATGTGCAACAAATTGATAACAGGCATTGTTTTGAGTGGCAAGCACTTAATAAGCTTCTATGGATATTTCTAACTGGAGAGGGTTAAAGGGAGATAAATGGGACATTTGGGGCAGTTTAACCCTTTCGGTACGACTTCATGGTGTAGGCTGACTTCAAAGTGTCAGACAGAAGTCTGAAACCATTTTCTATGGCTAGAATATTCATTTACCTTCTCAAAACAAATATAGGATTTGTATACTTTGCATCATTAGTTTTCTAGCTAGAGTTTTTGTTGAATTATGACTGTATGTGACCGAAATGCCTTTGGCACTGAAGGGGTTTTAACAACAACAAAAACAACTACCCTTCAACTCTCTCATGAAATGGGCAACAATTAAATCACTTCAAAGTTCAAACAAACAGTTTTGGTTTCTTTTTGTTCATTTTCATAAAAGAAGAATTTAATGAATTTGGAAACATGACTTCTTTTTTTAACAGCCCATTCAGTTCAAACAAACAGGTTTTGTTTCTTTTTTTCTTTTTCATAAAAGAAGATTTTTATGGAATGTAGTAAACATGACATAATTTTTTTAACAGCCCAGTCATTTTTCATTGTCCCACGTACACACCCCGTGTGTTACAAAATAATAACACGACCTTGAAAAACGACATTAATACATTCTGTCAGTTAATGGGCTCGCCAAGAATGCTGTAAATCGTTCTTCGTGGCAGGGGGGGCTCACGCACAGCCTTTACACACACATAAATCTCACATTAAACCAGGCATCAGAATGGTCTGCTGTCCCTCTGTCTCGTCCTATCTATGCTTCCTTCTCCACCTCCCCCCTCTTTTATATACTATTTGTTTATTTACTGATTTATTTACTTAATTAATTATTTATTTTGCTTCGTAATATTCATACTTGAAGAGAGAGAGAGAGAGAGAGAGAGAGAGAGAGAGAGAGAGAGAGAGAGAGAGAGAGAGAGAGAGAGAGAGAGAGAGAGAGAGAGAGAGAGAGAGAGAGAGGGGGGGCAGAGGCAGAGAGAGAGAGAGAGAGAGAGAGAGAGAGAGAGAGAGAGAGAGAGAGAGAGAGAGAGAGAGAGAGAGAGAGAGAGAGAGACAGAGAGAGAGAGAGAGCTACTGTCAACAAATTGGCAAAGGCCATGTTAGCTCAGCACTTTAATGTCTGACCACCCTTCTAGATTAGTCATCAGCTACCTATATCATTTTTCATCAAGGAACCCACATAAGAAATTGTCAAAAACTAAATCCACTTTGCCCCCCCTGCCCTTTTTTACATAGGGGAAGACGGGGTAAAAAGCGCATGGGCGGGTAAGAAGCCCACCC
>CM065686.1:7762449-7769949 GCA_017654935.2 Phymorhynchus buccinoides | reverse complement strand
AATTGTATTTTTCCGTTATTGCCTTTCTTACCATACATAAAGCTGTATTTTAGGAACATTTTTTAGCTAATAACCTTTTTGGAATACTAACCCTAACCCTAACCCTAGCCCTAACCCTAACCCTACCCCCCACCGTATAAGACGGAAAAACGCAACGAACCACAACTGTGACAAATCGCGGTGTACTGCAGTACATAGTGGGGGGTAGGGTTAGGTTTAGGGCTAGGGTTAGGGTTAGGGTTAGTATTCCAAAAAGGTAATTAGCTAAAAATGTTCCTAAAATACAGCTTTATGTATGGTAAGAAAGGCAAAAACGGAAAAATACAATTAACCGATTACCGAATCTTTTATTTAGCGTGTGTTCACTTCGCAGTGATATTACACGAACAGCATTAACATCGACAACAACAAAAACGGGGGGGGGGGGGGGGGGGGGGGGGGGGGGGTGGGGGGGACCACACAGCAACAAGCCCTATAACAGACAAAAACAATACTAGCATGCAATCGAAGACCTGTTATAAAAAGTATCCTACTGAACTATGTCAAATATTTTGTCCTAGGTTGATCAAAAAGTAATTATCTTTTTTTGTGTGTATAGCAGAGCTTGTATTTCAATATTTGTAAAATCTGTAGGTAGAATATTTAATGTACAGCAATTTAATATATGTTCAATAGAAATTTTGCTTTGACAAATACAGCTAACATCCTTGGAATACTTTGTTTTGTATGCATTGTCTCAGCCTATGTATTAAGCTAGTTACATGTCTGTCACCAGATCGGATGTATGTTTTAAAATGGTAGGGTTGTATGTTATTTTTATAACGTGAATAAATTTCGTATTCGATTATAAGACTGATTTCTTTTAGTGATAATTTAACTGTTAACTTTTCTGATTTAATATGATTATTTGCACCTGCTTTTGCCATAATGTGCATTACTCAAAGCAACAAATTCATGCCACAGACATAATTTGTTCAGATTTGTATGCCATGCGATAAATATAAGAAAAAGAATAATTTTAAGTCAGAGCCATTGTCATTAGAGTCATTGTCATTACTCTGAGTTGTTTCAGCAACTGAATGGTAACTGACAGAAAGGGGTAATTTTGCTGTATAACTATAAACTGTTATGATATAATTGCTATTTTATATAACTATTATAATAACTTATAATGTGCATGCCGTTGCGCTCATGTTGTGCAGCATATTTATTTTGAATTATTCATTTTTCATCCCTTGTCTCCCTCCCAAATACTGCATAGTGGCCCAAGGCCAATATGCACAATTAAACTTTGGCAGCGATTTAATGCTCCAAACAAATAGATGATTTTGACAAAAAAACAGATGCTTGTGGCAAAAGAAAAGACCGTCTAACACTAACCCTATCCCTAACCACGGAAAGAACCAAGAAATAGAGCAGGAGTGTAAATCTACATATTTGCCGAGAAATCGATGTACAAAGCCATGCACTTATACTATTGTTTTGCTGGAACCATTCCTTTTTTTGGTTGATAAATTTTAAGTCTTAAACTTTCCGAGTTCCCGTGTCTATGTGTCCCCTTAGGATTAGGTTTATGGGACAAACATGTAGATTTGTCACCCTCCCTCCCTACAATTTTTGCATTTAAAACTTTCACCGACAAGCAACGTTTTGTCATTTTTTGTTTTGGAAAGGGATAGGGTTAGTTATCAGCTCAAGATTATTTCCATAAAACTTGAACGTGAAGTTAGCTATATCTATATTGATTCTTAAAAAATGCGGGACTTTCCTGGTGTTGCACTGCCTCCGGGCATTGAGATTATTTCCATAAAACTTGAACTTGAAGTTAGCTAGCATCTATACTGATAAAAAATCGGGATTTTCCTGGTGTTGCACGGTCTCCGGGCATTGCCTCCAGGATCGTTCCCACCATCTTTATATCTACTAGTGTTCCATATGTGTCTGTTCCATACCGGATGACGTGTCCATAAAACTTGAAAGGAGCAGGCTTTGAGATTGAGGGTCGTAAACACGATGGGGGACGACGAATTTACATGTTTGCCGGTTAGAGATAAAAAGTTAGTGTTTGGGTTAAGATTAGGAATAGGGTAAAGTTAGAAAAAACAATGAGACGGAGTGATATAAATCATCCAAAATGAGGTCTTATTAGGGGAGGGGGGGGGGGGGGGGTATAAGGCAGATTAGAGGAAGTAACAAGCACAGAACTTCCAGAAGGTGGGGGAACCATTTGTACGAAAGACCCCCCGTCCCCATGGGGAGAGACTCGTGGAGGGGTCGGGGTCGTATGGAGGCACGAGGCACGAGGCATCCACCCACTGCCCCGCAGAGAGAACATTAGGTACACAAAGAGACAGAGGAACATCACTACATAACATTGGTGTGACGTTTTGGGTGGTGGGAAACTGAAGTATGAAGGAAAAGAACGGGGATGAAAAATGAGATCAAGGTCGGTTTGTTTTTCCTTGTATTTTAAAACTGTACCACCACAACAAACCACTGTTGTGGTGGTATGTCTACCAAGGAAATGGTGGTATGTCTACCAAGGAAATTTAGATTTACAGCTTCACTATGAGTATGACAACCCATATAATATTATTTATAATGTGTTGTCTTTCTTCCTGGTAGAGAGAGAGAGAGAGAGAGAGAGAGAGAGAGAGAGAGAGAGAGAGAGAGAGGAGAGAGAGAGAGAGAGAGAGAGAGAGAGAGAGAGAGAGAGAGAGAGAGAGAGAGAGAGAGAGAGAGAGAGAGAGAGAGAGAGAGAGAGTGTGTGTGTGTGTGTGTGTGTGTGTGTGTGTGTGTGTGTGTGTGTACATGTGACGTGTCCGCAGGAAAATTATCCTTGTTTTTATGAGGACAAAATAAAAGTTGAGTGTGGGTGAGTGTGTGTGTGTGTGTGTGTGTGTGTGTGTGTGTGTGTGTGTGTGTGTGTGTGTGAAAAACATACAGACACACAGACAGAAAGAGTGAGACAGATAGACAGACAGACAGACAGACAGACGCGTACAGGGATGCATTGTTTGCCTAGATGTCATGACAGTCAGAGACATAACATTACACAAGAAGCAGCCGACACAATTAACTTCACAGTGAACACACTGCAGTGGAACCTCCCTTATAAGACCTTCTAAAATCATCCAAAACGAGGTCTTATATAAAGAGAGGTAATTTTAACACTTACAAAGAAGGGCAATGACTCAGAGAAGTAGGTCTTATGTGGGAGGGAGTCTTATAAGGGAGGTAATTTTAACACTTACAAAGAAGGGCAATGACTCAGAGAAGTAGGCCTTATGTGGGAGGGAGTCTTATAAGGGAGGTAATTTTAATACTTGCAAAGAAGGGCAATCACTCAGAGAAGTAGGCCTTACAGAAGGGCAATCGATGGCTTGGAGTCATAACGGACTATCTTTAGATAGGCCTTATTGACTTATATTATTGAACTTACAAAGAAGGGCGAAAAATAATAACTTGTATAAAAAAAAACACTGCAGAAATATAAAAAAGCAAAACTTATGTGGGAGGGAGTCTTATAAGGGAGGTATATTTAACTGCAGTCATTGTTTCAGAGGTATGTGGGAGGGAGTCTTAAGGGAGGTTATTAGAGAAGTAGGCCTTATGTTAATGGGAGGTAATTTTAATTGCAAAGAAGGGCAATGTCTCAATAATACTGGGAGGGAGTCAATGGACTATCTTATAAGGGAGGTAATTTTAAACTTATAGTCCTCAGAGAAGTAGGTCTTTTGACTCCAAGCCATAATTTTAATATGTGGGAGGGAGTCTTATAAGGGAGGTAATTTTAATACTTACAAAGAAGGGCAATGTCTCAGAGAAGTAGGCCTTATGTGGGAGGGAGTCTTATAAGGGAGGTTTTATAACTGTATTTCCACTGCTAAATTTTGCTCACGTCCCACTGCCCTCCCTATAAGGTAATAAAAAGAGCATTCCCGTTTTAGAAAAGTTCGAGTGGATGGTTATTTATTATCTGTCCAGCGAGAAGTAGGAAAAGAGGAAAACGACCTTTACGTGTGACAGAAAAGGTCAGAAAGGAGAGAGAGAGAGAGAGAGAGAGAGAGAGAGAGAGAGAGAGAGAGAGAGAGAGAGAGAGAGAGAGAGAGAGAGAGAGAGAGAGAGAGAGAGAGAGAGAGAGAGAGAGAGAGAGAGAGAGAGAGAGAGAGAGAGAGAGAGAGAGAGAGAGAGAGAGAGAGAGAGAGAGAGAGAGAGAGAGAGAGAGAGAGAGAGAGAGAGAGAGAGAGAGAGAGAGAGAGAGAGAGAGAGAGAGAGAGAGGAGAGAGAGAGGGAGAGAGAGAGAGAGAGAGAGAGAGAGAGAGAGAGAGAGAGAGAGAGAGAGAGAGAGAGAGAGAGAGAGAGAGAGAGAGAGAGAGAGAGAGAGAGAGAGAGAGAGAGAGAGAGAGAGAGAGAGAGAGAGAGAGAGAGAGAGAGAGAGAGAGAGAGAGAGAGAGAGAGAGAGAGAGAGAGAGAGAGAGAGTGAGAGACAGAGAGAGAGAGAGAGACGAGATAAAGAAAAAGATTGAGTTCAGTTGCACGAGAGAGAGAGAGAGAGAGAGAGAGAGAGAGAGAGAGAGAGAGAGAGAGAGAGAGAGAGAGAGGAGAGAAGATATATATAGAGAGAGAGACAGAGACAGAGACAGACAGACAGACGATTAGGCAGCAAGAGCACAAAGATTATTTTAAGTAGCCCTTGGATAGCCAGAAATACAGAGCGTTAATTTGGTTTTTTTTAAAAACACACACCACTATATGTATGTATGTATGTATGTATGTATGTATGTATGTATGTATGTATGTATGTATGTATGTATGTATGTATGTATGTATGTATGTATGTATGTATGTATGTGTGTGTGTATGTATGTATGTATGTATGTATGTATGTATGTATGTATGTATGTATGTATGTATGTATGTATGTATGTATGTATGTATGTATGTATGTATGTGTATGTATGTGTGTATGTATGTATGTATGTATGTATGTATGTATGTATGTATGTATGTATGTATGTATGTATGTATGTATGTGTGTATGTATGTATGTATGTATGTATGTATGTATGTATGTATGTATGTATGTATGTATGTATGTATGTATGTATACGTATGTACGTACGCATGTGTGTATGTATGTATGTATGTATGTATGTATGTATGTATGTATGTATGTATGTATGTATGTATGTATGTATGTATGTATGCCAGTTAGTAGTTTCCGACCATGACTGCCAGATAGCAGAGGGGGCAAATGCTATTCCGGCGGGCCAGGCAAGAATTGGTGTTTATAATTATAGTGGAGATGCCTTGCCCAGGGTACATCCCCACTCTCTTGGCCAAAGGTAACAAACGCATATAAGAACACAGAACAGAACAAACAAAGCATACTAAACAGATAACCCCGAACAACAAAAGCTACAAGGGCAGAGAGTCACACCTTGATAAAACCTGTGTGATAATAGAATCATCATTATTGGTGATATACATCAGTGGGAACTATTACAAATCACATATTACAGTGCCATTATGTGAGCATTTCGCTTGCTAATCTCACAAACACGATCCGAATTGTTTGGATAATCATTCCAGAGGTTCATCTCGTGTATGTTGGATAAAATGACGTAACGGGTATTATCGATTGGTTACATCAAGAATCACCCTAACAATGTTCATCTCCATCTGTTCAGTAGTTTAAGCTCTGGCGACAGGAGCGCATTTCAGCTCACACCAGGCAAAGACAAATGAACAAACTTAAGTATTAATCTGAAGACACACGTGTTCTTACAAGCAACAGAATGAAACAAAGCTAAAAGCAAAACGAAACAAAAATTAACTAGATTGAAAAGTTATCGAATGTAGCATTCGAGAATCACCCGCGGAGTTACGCTTGTTTTCAAAGGCCCTGGCCTAGTTTTCAAGGTCACACGTCAAGGTCATGACCTTGACCTTGACCCCAAAAGGCACATTTACAATACCCAGCCAACATTCCCACCTGATTTCATCTTGGGAACTCCATTTTTCCGACCCCCCCGATTTTCAGGGTTCAGCTATCTCCTTGACCTTGACCTTGATTGGTCAACAATACTCGGAAGGAGCATAAGCCAAACCACCTTCATACCAAGTTTCAACATCCTATGTCGACTGGTGCCCGAGATATGGCTAAAAATAGATTTTCAGTTTTCAAGGTTATACGTCAAGGTCATGACCTTGACCTTGACACCAAAAGGCACATCTACAATACCTAGCCTACATGCACATCAAGTTTCATCTTCCTATTTTTATTTCTTCATGGTGATATGCTGTTAACAAACCCCCACACATACATATACACACAGCCACTTACACAACAAAAACAATATCACCTTCGCTCCGTAAACTCCGCGGGTGATAACAATATCACCTTCGCTCCGTAAACTCCGCGGGTGATAATGAATGGTTTGTGTGCGTGTGTGTGTGTGTGTTGGGTAGGGAGGTAGGTAGGGGCTAAGCTTTCAAATGAAAGTCATTGCGATAAATGAAATGCGAAGGAGGCGAAATACGAGAGGTCGTCGCAGTAGAGTAGTGTGCAAGGTCGTCACAGTAGAGTAGTCTGCCAATGCAAGGCAGCGCAGTCAAGTGCACTAAAACTGCACTAGTAGGGGAAGACGGGGTAAAACGCCCATGGGCGGGTAAGAAGCCCATGCCAATTATCTCATGAAATGAAGCAAATTTCAGTCACATATTATTGCCCATGAGACGAGTGTTAATGTTTAGCGTTCGTCTCATGGGCAAATTTGACTGAAATGTTCTTCATTTCATGAGATAACTGGCATGGGCTTCTTACCCGCCCATGGGCTTTTTAGCCCGTCTTCCCCTAGGGACAATAAAATGCGAAGCATTGTGTTATGTGCCAGACAATACAACCGTTCTTCACGGGTGAAAGCCAGAAGGTACTATCCGTCTTCTTCATCCCTTTCGTGATGGTATGTTCTGGCTTTGACATGTGAAAAATGATCCTGCCTCGTGGCATTTAATCTTCAAAACGTTTCTTTTACTGCAAAGTCTGCGCACTTAAAGGGGCACCCTGACGGATGAGTTTTTGCGAGGAACACGTCGAGATCACCAGGAAAACACCCTTCACAGAGATCGCAACACTCACTTTGCTCTGGTTTCCAAAAATCAAACCGTCAAATCGGCGATTCCTCCTTGGCGGAGGTGCTGGAAGTCAAATTATTTCACCCAAAGAGAAGGCGTGTGCCGTTTCTTTTCCAATGGCCGCCAAATCGTGTGCACGAAATTTTCGCAATACAAGCCTTTTTTTTCCTTTTCTTTTTACATTTTTTGTAATGCAGTTTACCTAAGGAGTGTCGCTCACAACAAAGGAAATAGCTCTTTTTTTTTTTTTACTCGACGTGTTTCTTGCAAAAACTCATCCGTCAGGGTGCACCTTTCTTGGTGGCTTATCAGTTCACCTTTTCCCACTTAAGTTCGCTTCTTCTTCTGTTTTTTCTTCCG
>CM065686.1:7724949-7757449 GCA_017654935.2 Phymorhynchus buccinoides | reverse complement strand
TTGTGAATGTTGTTAACGTGTACACATACCTTAACATAACACATTGCGTTGCCATGGGGAAATAGTGAAAAATGTTCACGTGTACAGAGACCTTAAGCAATTTTGTCATGCTGCGTAACTTACAACTGGGGATGTAGGACATAACATGCAGAAAGACGGGGAAATAATTATAAGAACGCACACACACACACACACGCACACACACACACACACACACACACACTTTAACCCTTTCACCGCCAGCCATATTTCAGCCAAAAATGTCCATTGAAATTACCTGTGTAGAGAACAAAATCCATCTGCAGTATTGGGGATTCTTCCGTGGCAGACATAAAATAAGGTCTATCCTTACTTCCCGAAACTAGTACAATAGGGTCTTTGGATAATAGACCCCGATTTGATGCTTTCTAGTGACATAGGTGTTAAATCACTGTGGTGCTGAAATGCGACTTTGGCGGTGAAAGGGTTAATACTTGAGACAGCCTCTTAGTTCCCCACCATCATATTCGACCCCTCCCACCCCCCACCAACATCCCCTCTCCCACACCATAATTGCTCTTATGTAACAGAGTAGAGGAAACTGATCCTCTCGGCCTTAAAGACCAGATCACGTGTCAAAATCACGGTTTTCACGTGTTTTCCCTCTTATAGCTAGTAAGGAATCTTAAGAAAACTTCCTAGCATAAGAGGGAATGTGACACGTGACGTGGGGGGTCTTTAAAGACCCACCAGATCACGAGTCAAAATCACGGGTTTCACGGGTTTTCCCTCTTATAGCTGGAAATAAGTCTTGTTTTGACCAGGTCTCACTCCCATACAAATGCCCACAAATTGAACCCCAAACATTTTAAAGAGCAGCCTCAATTTGAAGTTGGGGACATATGTATGAGGGTCACAGCTACCCAGAAAAAAAACCTAGGGACTTAATCGTGGTGCGTCACTGTATCTTTAAAGTCTTTTCAAAAAGGGGGGTCCAGAGGGTCATATTTTACTGGCTGTTTGCAAGCCTTGGACAAAACGGGAGTTTCTATTTCGAAGAAAAATGTTGCAGAGTCCACTTTAAAAAATAAAGAAAGACGAAAGAAAAGCCTTCAAGATTAAAACACCCACGAAGCTTTAAAAAAAAGGTCTTGTCAGAATCTTGTCAGAAAACTAGTTTAACAACAAAAACATGACAGGCTTCCTATTACAAACTATCTACGTGAGAGAGAGAGAGAGAGAGAGAGAGAGAGAGAGAGAGAGAGAGAGAGAGAGAGAGAGAGAGAGAGAGAGAGAGAGAGAGAGAGAGAGAGAGAGAGAGAGAGAGAGAGAGAGAGAGAGAGAGAGAGAGAGAGAGAGAGAGAGAGAGAGAGAGAGAGAGAGAGAGGAGAGAGAGAGAGGGAGAGAGAGAGAGAGAGAGAGAGAGAGAGAGAGAGAGAGAGAGAGAGAGAGAGAGAGAGAGAGAGAGAGAGAGAGAGAGAGAGAGAGAGAGAGAGAGAGAGAGAGAGAGAGAGAGAGAGAGACAGACAGACAGACAGACAGAAGACTGACTGAAAACATAGAGACAGAAAAACAGAAGAAGAAAAGTTTTGTTTTACGTCCTCCAGGTATTAACAATGTGGGACATTGAGAAAAACAGAGATGGCTGAAGGTTTATTACTTGATTATGCCTTTCTGTCCATAGTCAAGTGGGTAGAAATGAAAAGACAGAGCTGGAGACACACACTATACACACACAAGGCAAGGTTTCAAGGTTTCAAGGTTTTTTATTTCCAAAAAAGCCCCTTGGGGGTACATAGACAAAGAGAGAGAGAGAGAGAGAGAGAGAGAGAGAGAGAGAGAGAGAGAGAGAGAGAGAGAGAGAGAGAGAGAGAGAGAGAGAGAGAGAGAGAGAGAGAAGTCGGAAGTTTACTGAATAAGGCCAACAAGCCCCTTTCAGGGGGGAACAAACACTTAATACATTCACAATTGTATGAAAGAAAAAGACCCCCCCAAAAAAACCCCCACATATGCATGCATACAAACAAGCATGTTTAACTAAAACAGCAGGTTCGCAACAAAAAAGGCCAGAAAGTCAACCTGTTTATACATGATCAATGTTGGCCTGACTGTATAAAGTATTATTCAACAACAACATTCTAGACTTACATTCACGATCACATATTTAGATCATCAATACACGATTGTCGTAACTTGAAGGCACAGACAAGAGAGAGAGAGAGAGAGAGAGAGAGAGAGAGAGAGAGAGAGAGAGAGAGAGAGAGAGAGAGAGAGAGAGAGAGAGAGAGAGAGAGAGAGAGAGAGAGAGAGAGAGAGAGAGAGAGAGAGAGAGAGAGAGAGAGAGAGAGAGAGAGAGAGAGAGAGAGAGAGAGAGAGAGAGAGAGAGAGAGAGAGAGAGAGAGAGAGAGAGAGAGAGAGAGAGAGAGAGAGAGAGAGAGAGAGAGAGAGAGAGAGAGAGAGAGAGAGAGAGAGAGAGAGAGAGAGAGAGAGAGAGAGAGAGAGAGAGAGAGAGAGAGAGAGAGAGAGAGAGAGAGAGAGAGAGAGAGGAGAGAGAGAGAGAGAGAGAGAGAGAGAGGAGAGAGAGAGAGAGAGAGAGAGAGAGAGAGAGAGAGAGAGAGAGAGAGAGAGAGAGAGAGAGAGAGAGAGAGAAGAGAGAGAGAGAGAGAGAGAGAGAGAGAGAGAGAGAGAGAGAGAGAGAGAGAGAGAGAGAGAGAGAGAGAGAGAGAGAGAGAGAGAGAGAGAGAGAGAGAGAGAGAGAGAGAGAGAGAGAGAGAGAGAGAGAGAGAGAGAGAGAGAGAGAGAGAGAGAGAGAGAGAGAAGAGAGAGAGAGAGAGAGAGAGAGAGAGAGAGAGAGAGAGAGAGAGAGAGAGAGAGAGAGAGAGAGAGAGAGAGAGAGAGAGAGAGAGAGAGAGAGAGAGAGAGGAGAGAGAGAGAGAGAGAGAGAGAGAGAGAGAGAGAGAGAGAGAGAGAGAGAGAGAGAGAGAGAGAGAGAGAGAGAGAGAGAGAGAGAGAGAGAGAGAGAGAGAGAGAGAGAGAGAGAGAGAGAGAGAGAGAGAGAGAGAGAGAGAGAGAGAGAGAGAGAGAGAGAGAGAGAGAGAGAGAGAGAGAGAGAGAGAGAGAGAGAGAGAGAGAGAGAGAGAGAGAGAGAGAGAGAGAGAGAGAGAGAGAGAGAGAGAGAGAGAGAGAGAGACGAGAGAGAGAGAGAGAGGAGAGAGAGAGAGAGAGAGAGAGAGAGAGAGGGGGGGGGGGGACTTGACACTTGGCAACGTTTTAATGATTGGGCTATAGATCCATATCACTATTAAATCAGAGACGAATGCATACACAATTGTAAGGCAAGTGTTTAACTATTTCTAATTTCAAAAGCTGAGAGAGAGAGAGAGAGAGAGAGAGAGAGAGAGAGAGAGAGAGAGAGAGAGAGAGAGAGAGAGAGAGAGAGAGAGAGAGAGAGAGAGAGAGAGAGAGAGAGACAGACAGACAGACAGAAAGAGAAAGACCCAAAAAAGAAGAACACTGACCTCCTTGTCTCTCTGGTAGTGGTCAATGGCCCAGACGGTGGCCACGTGGGTCTTGACCAGCTTCTTGAGGTCGTAGGTGGCGTTGCAGGCCCAGGCACACACCAGGCACGTCTTGCCCACACCGGAGTCCCCGACCACCACGCACTTCACCACCTCGTCGTTGGGGTTGGGCTGGTTCACCATCATGCTCATACTGCACTGCCCATACTCCCTGAGGAAAATATTGTCATCGTCGTCATCATCATCATCATTCACCACCACCCACTTCACCACCTCGTCGTTGGGGTTGGGCTGGTTCACCATCATGCTCATGCTGGTAGCTAGGTGTATGAAAAGACGCAATCGATGATGTTAAAGAACAACAATGACAAAAACTATGATGACAAATAAAAACAAGAGGCAAAGCCTTCAAGGCTCATTCGAACAGGAACATGTGGGACAACAAAGATTGAGGGGGGTCTAAAGTACAAGGTTGCCAATAACATTTTAAAGTACAAATGAAACTCTCGTTAATGGATACAAAAAGAAAAGAAAAGAATAGAAAAAATGCCCGTGCCGAGATTCGGACCCGGAACCATTGGCATGACAGACAGGCACTCTACCAATGAGTAATCGAGGCTTTCAGCGTTGATGAGTTTCTTAACTCATGTTGCCTGTTGAATACTCTCTAACCCATTAATCCCAAAATGTTATCTGTTTGCTATTTGTACAATGTTGTTTTAAGTATTTAATTATTCAAACCATTATATTGTTTGAAAGCCGAGAAAATGCCAACGCTAAAGTTTGGAGATTAGATCACGGACGCAACGCAACGCACACACACACACACACACACAGAACCGAACAACTATCATACTATAGACTCCCTTCGTGTTACCTTCGTTAACACGAGTGAGCCAATGACGTACATAATTATACAAATAATTTTTTTTTTTTTAAACACGTCTTGCCCGAGTCCACCGCCACCTTTCTACATAACATTAGGGTTGGGCTGATTATTCATTATTATTATTATCATGCTCCTATTGTACTGCCGGGTAAAGGTCAAGATGTGCCACCCCCCCTACCTATCTCGGTTAATTGTATTTTTCCATTATTGCCTTTCTTACCATACATAAAGCTGTATTTTAGGAACATTTTTAGGTAATTACCTTTTTGGAATACTAACCCTAACCCTAGCCCTAACCCTAACCCTACCCCCCACCGTATAAGAAGGAAAAACGCAACGAACCACAACTGTCACAAATCGCGGTGTACTGCAGTACATAGTGGGGGGTAGGGTTAGGTTTAGGGCTAGGGTTAGGGTTAGGGTTAGTATTCCAAAAAGGTAATTAGCTAAAAATGTTCCTAAAATACAGCTTTATGTATGGTAAGAAAGGCAAAAACGGAAAAATACAATTAACCGAGAAATGCATGGGGGGGTGGCACATCTTTACCTACTGCCCATACACCTTGGGGAAACACAATAGTGCCAACACTAAAATGAGAGCTGCATAATCAATGATTTTCTACAGTTAGGGCACACCACGCACGTCGTGCCCATTCCCGAGCCCCCCCCCCCCCCCCCCCTCTTCCCCCCTCCCACCAACACGCATGTGACCCCTGCTACGAAGAAAAATCTGTTTAACGTCCTCCGGTCTGAAACAGACACATATGGGACATTAGTAAATAGTCATAAAGATGATGAGAAGGATCCTGGAGGCAATGCCCGGAGGCAGTGCAACGCCAGGAAAATCCCGAATTTTTTAACAATACAGATATTATTGTGACCTAAAACTGCTACGTTAGGATTGAGCTGATTTATCACCATGCTCCTACTGTAGGCTACTGCCCATACAAGCTGGAAAGTGCAGAGACAGAGACAGACAGACACAGAGGCAGCGAGACTAAGAGACAGAGACGGAAACAGAGACAGAGAAAGGAACAGAGGAAAAGAGAATGGGTCAGAGAGAGAGAGAGAGAGAGAGAGAGAGAGAGAGAGAGAGAGAGAGAGAGAGAGAGAGAGAGAGAGAGAGAGAGAGAGAGAGAGATCATCCAAAAGCAAAATATCAGCCCACGTACCATGTTAACCCTTTCACCGCCAGGCATTTTTTAGCCAAAAATATAATGAAACTTAACTGGGTAGAGACAAAACGTTATCTGCAATATTAGGAATTTGTCTGTGACATGTACAATATTAGGCCTATCCTTACCTCCCAAATTTAAGAAAATAGGGTCTTCAGATAACAGGCCCTGACTTGATGCCTTTTAATGACATGGGTGTTAAATCATTGTGGTGCATAAATGCGACATTGGCGGTGAAAGGGTTAAACGGTCACTTCGTTCCTGATACTGACCCAAGCTGGTGATTGTTTCAGTGGTTTTTTTATCCATACATGTACTATGTAGATGACATTTGTCTTGCAAATGTGTGTGTATTTCACAAAGAGAGAAGGTGCAGAAAGAAAGAAGATACATATGGGATTTATATGTGGGGTATATTGTAAGAGAGAGAGAGAGAGAGAGAGAGAGAGAGAGGAGAGAGAGAGAGAGAGAGAGAGAGAGAGAGAGAGAGAGAGAGAGAGAGAGAGATGAGAGAGAGAGAGAGAGAGAGAGAGAGAGAGAGAGAGAGAGAGAGAGAGAGAGAGAGAGAGAGAGAGAGAGAGAGAGAAGAGAGAGAGAGAGAGAGAGACAGAGAGAGAGAGAGAGAGAGAGAGAGAGAGAGAGAGAGAGAGAGAGAGAGAGAGAGAGAGAGAGAGAGAGAGAGAGAGAGAGAGAGAGAGAGAGAGAGATCATCCAAAAGCAAAATATCAGCCCACGTACCATGCTAAACGGTCACTTCGTTCCTGATTCTGACCCAAGCTGGTGATTGTTTCAGTGGGTTTTTTATTCATACATGGACTATGTAGATGACATTTGTCTTGCAAATGTGTGTGTAGAGAGAGAAGGTGCAGAAAGAAAGAAGATAGATATGGGATTTATACGTGGGGTATATATATATATATATTATATATATATATATATATATATATATATATATATATATATATATATATATATATATATATATATAGAGAGAGAGAGAGAGAGAGAGAGAGAGAGAGAGAGAGAGAGAGAGAGAGAGAGAGATCATCCAAAAGAAAAACACCAGCCCACGTACCATGTTAAACAGTCACTCCATTCCTGATACTGACCCATAGTCTTGAAGATTCAAATTCTACTAAATGAACGTCTTCTTGCGTTCAGAAATGCACACACATTGAATAATAGCCTTTTGCTTAGTTATCAAACCTACCAAAAATACTAATGGTTTTTCAGAATATCATCAATTCATCAATTCTATTGCCATTCTGAAGATATATTTTGCTTCCATGTAATGAGTTAGAATCTGCTAACAAGCATCAAAAACATGGAAAACGTCTTGAAACAAACATCAATCAGGATTTCACAGAGAGGCAAGAGATAATGTTCGGAATATTTCAGGCTTTTATGGACAATATTTATCAGGATTTCAACCGAGAGATGTGTGATGATGTTAAAAATAATTATTCTAAAAGCCTTTTACACAGTCAGTCAAATTCACACTTGGACTCGAATCCAAGACAGAAGCGTTGAATTTCCACAAGAAGAAGATGACCTGGGCCCAATTAGTATCAGATTCTTAAAGTAATAGAGAAAGGCCTGGCTTATTTCAATGCTTAACATCTGTCAGTTGTTGAGACTTTCGATTAAGGCCAAGATGTTATCTCACAACGTTTTGCTTAATATCTAAACCATCCCACTTTTAAATCTACGATTTCGTATCTGCCCACAGAGTTTTCTTTTCTCTCTTTGTTTTTTCAACACATAACGATGCTGGAGGACACACGCATATACACAGAACAAACAATCAAACGTGTTGCAGTTTTCTCTTCGTTGTGAACACCGTTTAACCTAAAACAGGTGTTGTCGTCGTATCCAAAGCCTGACATAGTTATGCAGCACACGAACTAGCATTTAACACGGTCAAGGGGGGGGGGGGGGGGGGGGGGGGGGGGGCGAGAGGAGCTGAGAGCTAGAGAGATAACAGCATTGAGCACGGTCACTGGAACACAGACAGGTTCAAGTGTCCATCAAACATAGACGTGAGCCCATTTTCTTGAATACTATTCAGGTTCGGTGCTGTGGTGGTGAGTTAACCCTTTCACCGCCAATGTCACATTTTTGCACCACAATGATTTAACACCCATGTCATTAAAACTCTTCAAATCAGGGTCTATTATTCAATGATATTGTGTTCCTAAATTTGGGTAGTAAGGATTGACCCCATTCTAAATGTGTCACAGAGAAATCCAACAATATTGCAGACGAAATCTTTTCTGTAACCAAGTAAGTTTAATGGAAATGTTTGGTTCAAAAATGGCTGGCGGTGAAAGGGTTAATACTATCTTTATGAAGAACTTGATTGGGAATGTGAATGTGGTCTCTATGTTTCTTCTTAGAATGTTCATGTTGTAACTATTTTACTTGTATAATTGTGTGCGAGTGTGCGTGTGCGCATGCATGTGTGTGTATGTGTGTGTGTGTGTGTGTGTGTGTGTGTGTGTGTGTGTGTGTGTGTGTGTGTGTGTGTGTGTGTGTGTGTGTGTGTGTGTGTGTGTGTGTGTGAGTAAGGAAGTAAGAGAACGTTGTGTGTAGGCATCGTTCTTATTTTACTTTCTAATGATTAATTATTTGTTTGCCTTTAATGTTCTTGTTATCAATGTAAAGCGCACTGAGCTCATGTGAGAAAGAGCGCTATATAAATTCCCATTATTATTATTATTATTAAGAATTAAAACAATGGTAAGTTAAATTAGATAGACGTGAGCGTGCATGTTGGCCCATTTTCTTGAATGCTATGGGGCGACAGGTTCGGTGCTGTGATTATTTAATACTATCTTTATGAAGAAGTAAAACGATGTTAAGTTAATTTTATTTTCGAGTTATGTTCAAAAGAATCTAACGCACAAACGAGTTAAGTTAATTTAGATAGACGTGAGCGTGCATGTTGGCCCATATTCTTGAATACAATTATGGGGCGACAGGTTCGGCGCTGTGATTATTTAATTACCCGGCCAGAGGCCGGGGTTTTGCGATTGGTTTGTGTGTGTGTGTGTGTCTGTGTATTGATTATCTTAAAAACTACTGTTTGGACTTTGATTAAAATTGGCAGAGGGGTAGATAACTTGAAAAGGAAGCTTCCTTTCGTTAATCAACACCGTGCTGACCTTGACCTTGAAGTTTGACATTGAAAACCGAAATTTCCTTCTTTGGGCTATGCAATTTCCCCCCAGCTTTATTTCGTGAACTAGAAAACAGAATCTTCAAATTTTGTGTGGTGGTGTACCATGGTGCAAGGAAGTTTGTATAAAAGTTCAGCTGTATCTCGTGAACTACTGAACAGAATCGCTTCACATTTTGGGCTATGTATTTTGTGCGTTCTGTAAGGGTGGAAAGTGGTGTGTTTATTGGGGGGGGGGGGGGGGGGGAGAGAGGACATAACTCGGTGCAAGGAAGTTTGCATAAAAGTTCAGCTGTATCTCGTGAACTACTGAACAGAATCGCTTCAAATTTGGGGCTATGTATTTTATGCGTTCTGTAAGGGGGGAAAGTGGTGTGTTTATTGGGGGGTGGGGGGTGGGGGTGGAGAGGACATAACTCTGGCCGGGTTTGCATTGTCACAATGCGTTGCTGCCGCTCGGCGATGCCCTTGTACTATCTTTATGAAAAAGTAAAACAATATTAAGTTAATTTAGATAGACGTGAGCATGCATGTTGGCCCATTTTCTTGAATAATATGGGGCGACAGGTTCGGTGCTGTGATGAGTTAATACTATCTTTATGAAAGATTAAAACAATGCTAAGTCAATTTTATTTTTGAGTTCAAAAGTTCAAAAGAATTTAACGCACAAACGACAAAGTAATGCAAATCATAAGTTCAAACACTGTTATTGTGTTTGTTGCTGTTGCCGTACCCTGGCGAAAAGAATCTAGGGATAACCCCAACAGCCGAAGCACTTGAACACTACGGTACAAATCAGCTAAGGATAACAATATTACGTGCATGACCGGGGTGTGTTTTTTTTTATTACCCCGCCACGTGAGCAGTCACATTCCGCCTTCGGGGGGGAAGATTCTTTGTATAAAAACCGCAAGTTGGGTTCTACAACGACCGTCCATAAGGGTCTCCGACCGATTGGACGCTAATCTCATCACAAAAGAAAAACTTCTACACCGTAATCTATACAGATTCAGCAGAAATTCAGCCACGAGATTTTGGTTGGGTTTTGGGGTGAGTGGGGATGGGGTGATAAGCAACGCTATCGGAACATCCAGACTTTGCTATCTCTAGTATCTGCATGAAGTCGGTCGTATCGATAGCCTAGCTAATTGACTTTTGGTTTAATTGTCCCTCAAATTAATTAGTCCGTCACCAAGACGGACTATTGCGATGGGCTGGTTTGTATTTTTGTGTTTGTTTGTTTGTTTGTTTGTTGTTTTTTTGGGGTTTTTTTTCTGTCTGTCCCAAGGATATCTCCCGAACCGCTTGACCGAATCGCGTCAAATTTTGTGTGAAGGTGTGCCTCCTTAATAGGAAGAGATCGGCGCAAACCATTTTGCCGTCGTGACCTTGACCTTGACGTACGACCTTGAAAACCGAAAATCTATTTTTAGCCATATCTCGGGCACCGATCAACATAGGATGTTAAAACTTGGTATGAAGGTGGTTTGGCTTATGCCCGTTCTGATGATGGCATACCGATCAAGGTCAAGGTCAAGGTCAAAAAGATCGCTGGAGCCTGAAAATCGGAGGGTCATTTTTTTTCCCTTCTGTCTGTCCCAAGGATATCTTTCGAACGGGTTGACAGAATCACGTCAAATTGTGTGTGCTGGTGTGTCACCATGAGAGGAAGGCATCCGCGCAAACCATATTGCCGTCGTGACCTTGACCTTGGCGTACGACCTTGAAAACCGAAAATCTTTCAGGGGCCATAACTCCCACACCGTTAGTGTTAGAGTATTCAAATTTGGCATGAAGGTACTTTGGCATATGCCCGTTCTGATGGTGGCATACCGATCAAGGTCAAGGTCACGGTCCGGGCCATCAGTAGGCCTTGAAAGTGGTAAGGGTCTACACATTGGGTTTTAAGCCATATTTTCCACATTGGTACTTGACAGAAGCGCTTCAGATTGTGTGTGGTACTGTATACCCTAGAGAAGAAAACATCCGAGCATAAATTATCACCATGCTGACCTTGACCTTGAAGTGTGACCTTGAAAACCGAAATTTCCTTCTTTGCGCTATATGTTTCTTCTTCAAGCTGTATCTCGTGAACTAGAAGACAGAATCCCTTCCAATTTTGTGTCAGGATGTGACACTCTACGGGGTGTCGCAAGTGCGTGGCATTGCTGGTGACGGACATGTCTGCCGCTCGGCGACGCCCTTGTTATATTTCAGAATGACGTGCGTTTCTTATTTCATGTCCAGACTGTGGATGCTCACCAAGCATTTCCGGTGATAATTGAGCGTGCGTAAGCGACGTTTTAAATAAAACCGTTAATGAACCCATTTTCTCGTTTACGTCATTCATCCCCGAAACAATCACACAATAGCCTATTCTTCAAACAAACAAAAAAGGACAAGCACATTTCATATGTTTGTAACTTTAAGCCAGGCCTAAACAAATGACAAAATACTTAAATTATTCCTGACTATCTTGGGCTCTATCTTTTCCCCATAATATCTCATCAGTTCACTTTCCACCCTGTCTTTGCTGAACTTATTTTTAGTCTTTTTCGTACTACACCCTAAAGTGCAGCAGAATCTTCAACGTGATGAAGTTGGCTGCCTGAGGCGAAGAAGAAGAAGACAACAAGCAATATATAAAAACATAAATTGCAGTCTTATTCGTGGTAGGTACTCACTGGAGAAAAAAACGTTAGAACTAATGTCACTCTCACAAGAAACAATTTAAAAAATCCAAAGAACAAACAAACAAACAGCAAAACACACAAAAATGGACCCCCCCACTCCCTGGTCCCAAAACTTGATGATGGCCGGTTTGCCGTTCTATCAGACTCACACGTCCTTTTTGTCTTTACAAAACCTGATCACTTCTATCAATCCTCACGTCCTATAGGAATTAGAAGGACTTCTTCTTCGATCGCTCAGACAGTTTCCTGTCAATTATGAGCGCAGATGCGTCATGCTGCCGTTATGCGATTAACTAAAAAAATAGTTAGATTAGCCAGCAAGTCAGACTTCGGCTGGAGGAAATCTTTTTGAAAGCGTTTCTTGGAAGAAAAAAAAAAGGCAGAAGAATGGACCGGTAGGCAGAAAGATAGTAGATGACAGTAAGCAAAGGGAAAAGGCAGAGTCAATGAGAGTGACAGACTAGAGGAAGCTACAAGCACAGAACTTCCAGAAGGTAGGGGAACTGTATATTTATACAAAAGACACCCCACCCCCACCCGGTATCCCCACAGGGAGTTAGGACAATAAGTCTCCCTTCGCCTACTCAGTGTTCATTAATTAACACACACACACACACATACATAAACACATACACATACACACACACACACACACACACGCGCGCGCGCGCGCGCGCGACTAGTATTTAGAAAATGCACATGAAAAACTGCACACGTACGGCGGTTTACTTTTAGGCTTAAGTTAACTGTTTACCTTTCTTTTCCATTAGAATAAAATCACACAGAGACCAACAAAATGAATACAGACACGCAACAGGCAGTTTTCAAACCTCATCAGCTACTTAACATCCTGTGTCGTCCAAACTAACAATCGTCTGCTCAAAGTCGTCTGCACAACAAAAAAACAACAACTCCGATTCCGAATGTCTAAAGTGACAAGTGTTCTGATTGGTCGCTTTGTTGTAGCAGCTTTTCAAAGGAAGTCGTACATAATAACTTAACTTCTTCATAATTGTTCTGAACATCATTCTAATAATGCCTTTATTAAGAGGTGGCAGTGTTTCTGTTGTGACAAGCCTTTGAAGTGCTTTGTTGTGGTGGTGCTGATCAGACAATGAATTACTACGGATTTGTCTACGTACTAGATTTACTTTAAAGGTGGACCCTGACGGATGAGTTTTTGCAACAAACACATCAAGATCACCAGGAAGACACCATTTACAGAGATCGCAACACTCACTTTGCTCTGGTTTCCTATAAATCAAACCGTCAAATCGGCGATTTATCCTTGGCGGAGGTACTGTAAGTCAAATTATTTCACTGAAAGAGAAGCCGTGTGCCGTCTCTTTTGTAGGCCTAATGGCGACCAAATTGTTTGCACGATTTGTTTTCGCAAAACAAGCCTTTTTATTTATCTTTTTTAAAAATTGTATGCATTTTATCTAAGAGTTTCGCTCACAACATAGGACATTATTTTACTGCACTACAAAAAAGAAAAAGCTTCAACCACAATGGCTTGGACCCATCCAAAATGGCTTCTCTCTCCGGCACCTTCGCCAAGGAGGAATCGCCGTTTTGACGATTTGATTTCTAGGAAACCAGAGAAAAGCGAGTGTTCCGATCCATGAAAAGGCTGTCTTTCTGGTGATCTCAACGTGTTCCTTGCAAAAACTCATCCGTCAGGGTCCACCTTTAAGACTTTGTTGTGGGTTTTTTCTCAGGATCCATTTCACAAGAGCGAACGCTCGTAGCTGTTCGGGCAAGTCGGCAAAAACGGTCCTACGAAACACATTCGTTTGCCGATAGTTTGGCTAACGTTTTGCTCCTCCTCCTCCTCCAAAACGACCACGTGGCGAACTATCACGTGACTTGCACGGGGTTAATACCTTTCTTGTTGTTGACTGGCCCATCAAGATTTGGTTATACGTTAAAAAATGTTTTGGGACAAATCAAACAAAAGCTTGCAATATTTTTCCGCAAACGTTTTGTAAAGTCGTTCCTTAGACCCCTTTTGGCGCAGACGTAATGCGCGTGCAGAGCGACCTCTCGTGATACTCGACCCTGGGGGCCGTTTCACAAGGGCTAACGTTACGTAGCGTGAGCGCAAATCGGCAAAAACGGTACTAAGAAACACCTCTTTCGCCGACGTTTGCCAAAAACGTTTTGTGGCCACTCCCAAAGTATATCTGGGCGAACTATCACGTGGCTTACATGAGGTGAATACATTTCTTGTTGTTGATTGGTCCATTAAAGTTTGGTTAAAGATCCCGCACATCACGTGTCACAATCACAGTTTTCACGTGTTTCCCCTCTTACAGCTGGTAAGGAATCTTAAGAAATCTTCCTAGCATAAGAGGGAATGAGACACGTGACGTGCGGGGTCTTCAAATAATCTTTTTTATGACCAATCAGACAAGAGCTGTCTTCCACAGACGTTTTCTAAAGTGTTTCTTGGCCCCCTTTTGGCGTACCAGTTAGTATTCACACATACACACGGACGCACGCACACGTACACACACACTAGCATGTTCTTGTTCCGTTCACAGCTTTCTACGCGTTTTTTCTTATTAACCCTTTCACCACCAGCCGTATTTCAGCCAAAAAAATTCCATTCATTTTACCTGGGTAGAGAACAAAATCCATCTGCAGTATTGTGGATTCTTCTGTGACATATATAAAATAAGGTCTATCCTTACTTCCCAAAGCTAAGACAATAATATGGTCTTAGGATAACAGACCCCAATTTGATGCCTTTTAGTGACATATAAGTTAAATCATTGTGGAGCTAAAATGCGACTTTGGCGGTGAAAGTGTTAACAAAACACAGAAGGTACATTTTTTCTCTAATCTGAAGGAAAAGTAAGTCGCTTTTTTTTTTTGGTTAGAAAAAATCAACCCATACAAATCATTTACTATTATACCATATTTAATGATGAGCATAATTATATCAAATCATCAGTCTTGCGATGGACAATGCATTTAATTAACCCTCTAGCGCCGTATGTATCACCTGTGATACAAACATTTCATCTTCGCCTGACAAACACTGCTTCAATGTCAGAGTACTTTAAACTGTACCAACCAAAACAGTGGGGTATTGTGTTTATTTTAACCACTATGCCACCACACTCCTTTGACACGTGCATTGTAGACAGCTTTCTGTTATTACTAGGTCAACCACAATCACCACGTGGTTGGTCTGAGTCAGTTTTCACCCCTCATTATTTCAGGACATGAGTACTTCCAGACCAGGTGGCTTACTGTTTCTTGTCATCCCTCCAGGTCTCTCCGTTCCTCTTCTGACAAACTTATCCTTTCTATTCCTCGTACAAACACTAAGACATATGGTGAACGTTCCTTTTCTTTCAGCGCCCCTTCTGTCTGGAACACCCTACCATATGAACTTCGTTCTGCTAAATCTTTCCAGTCTTTCAAAACCGCTCTTAAAACTCACCTCTTCCGGCAATACCTCTGATTTCTTCCTTGTCCTGTTTCATGCCTTAAAATGATGTCCCCCACAGTGTGGGTGGGTGGGTGTGCGCGCGTGTGTGGGCGTGTGCGTGTGCGTGTGTGCGTGTTGTGGCTGTGTGCATGTTTGTGATAGTTGATATTGTAGTAGCTTATTTATGATTTATGTATTTATTTAAACAATTGTGAAGCGCCGTGAGCTCAAGAGAGAAAGGGCGCTCTATAAATGTTATTTATTATTATTATATTATCCATACACTAGTGGAGGGGGCCGTGGATCAAAGGTGATTCTCACCAGGCAGTTTGATACCAGGAGGGGGGTGTCAAAACAGTGTTTCACCAGTGATACAGTTGGTCTTTGGGGAAGTTCCAAGGGAAGTAATTCAGTGTTGTCTGTATCACCTGTGATACAATAGGCTTTTGAGGAAACTTGGAAACAAACTAAATTATTCTGTTTTGTGGATATAAAAAAAAATTCTGTATGAAAAAGGTTCAGATAGTATTATGTGTTATTCATTGACACAGTGATGCTATGTATGATGTAACTTCTGTGTTATTACACTTCCAATGTACATGTACATAATTTCCTCTTAGAGTACACAGACCTAAGATTAACTTGTTGGTTTTAGTGTGTGTGTCTGTGTAAGAGAGAGAGAGAGATAGTGTGTGTGTGTGTTTGTGTGTGTGTGTGTGTGTGTGTGTGTGTGTGTGTGAGCATCCATGCATGCGTGCGTGTGTGCGCACACACATGCTTGCTTAAGTGAGTGTGCATGCGTGCCATGTATGTGAAATCATGTGTTTGTCTATGCACATGTTATGAATGGTGGTGGAGTATGATGATGTAAGCCCATTACTGGCACCATATCAATCTAAAAAGAACATGAGATCAGATCAATATTGGAGCCTAAGCAGTCAACCAGCACCAGCTAGTGTCTCTTTCGGGAGTCACCCGGTGACATCCACCTGATAGCGGGGACATCTTCCCAAGTGGACTCCAAACAGCAGTGTCTCTTTCGGGAGTCACCCGGTGACATCCACCTGATAGCGGGGACATCTTCCCAAGTGGACTCCAAACAGCAGTGTCTCTTTCGGGAGTCACCCGGTGACATCCACCTGATAGCGGGGACATCTTCCCAAGTGGACTCCAAACAGCAGTGTCTCTTTCGGGAGTCACCCGATAGCGGGGACACCTGTGTCTCTTTCGGGACATCCACCTGGCGGGGACATCCGGTGACTCCATCCACCTGATAGCGGGGACATCTTCCCAAGTGGACTCCAAACAGCAGTGTAGGACAAGAAATGCACTTGGATGTTGCCCTTTGCAGAAATGCAATGTGCAGCTCTGCTTCCAGAAAGAAAGAAATTGCTTTCTTCAATTTTAAACATTCTCCTAAATGGACACCTCCACCAACAAAGTGTCTTATACAGATCACAGACTGTATATCATTTTTGTAAGGGAAAAAGAACAAAGGGTGCGATGCTAACAGGCATAATTGCGTTCCAACACCCCTGACAATAAAATAAAGTCATTTTTATAGGAGAACTGGACAGCAACAGCAACTGTACACCCATTGACCATGTAATTACTTTATGTATCACCTGTGATACACCGGGACTCCCTGTCACTAAGACCTGATGTATCACTTGTGATACAAACACTAATTTGGACATTTTTTAAGATTTTAATAAAATTTCACTGGAAATGCATTTCTTGCAATGGTCTGATGTTATTTTGTCCAAATACATAATTTTCATATCAGTTTTTATATGTTCAGGTTCTAGAGGGTTACGGAAAACGTTGACAATAATGAAACCTCTCGTTTGCAGATGTTCCTCGTGTTTTATTGCTGGCTAATAATTTATGTTAAATAACTTCACTTTACGGCCAAATTCGTAGACGGTTCAGGAAGCATATGAATCAAATTAGGGCCATATGTAAAGTCAAAGCTTTTCTTTTTTATGCTAACTCCACACATGCACGCACGCGCACGCACGCACGCACACGCACACACACACACACATGAAACAGAGTGAGTGGGAGAGAGAAAGAGAGACTTTGATTATTTATTGCCAATATCAAAAGGTTTCATGACAAGGGGAAGAGGTAATAGATTAATGGAGAGAGAGAGAGAGAGAGAGAGAGAGAGAGAGAGAGAGAGAGAGAGAGAGAGAGAGAGAGAGAGAGAGAGAGAGAGAGAGAGAGAGAGAGAGAGAGAGAGAGAGAGAGAGAGAGAGAGAGAGAGAGAGAGAAAGAGAGAGAGAGAGAGAGAGAGAGAGAGAGAGAGAGAGAGAGAGAGAGAGAGAGAGAGAGAGAGAGAGAGAGAGAGAGAGAGAGAGAGAGAGAGAGAGAGAGAGAGAGAGAGAGAGAGAGAGAGAGAGAGAGAGAGAGAGAGAGAGAGAGAGAGAGAGAGAGAGAGAGAGAGAGAGAGAGAGAGAGAGAGAGAGAGAGAGAGAGAGAGAGATTCAACGACTCAAATGCTTAATGACGAAAGCCAAACAAGCTCATATCACCAATCACCACAGTCACGAAAAGCACAATTGCATGCACATAATAACATAATAACCGGCCCAATCCGAACAAATACAACACAACAAGGGGCAGAATGACACTGGGACAGAATATCTAGATACTAAGGGCATAAAGGGAAACCATACACATAACACAATAAACACAAAGCAAACTATATAAACCTGATAACAGATCTATGTTGCATATTCACACAGTTCTTTAAATATCAAGCATAGATACACAAGACATCCAAAATTGCGCATGCGCGTAGGTACCTGCACCCCCCCCCCCCACACACACACACACACAGAGGGTGGGGGTGGAACAAAAGTGATTTCATCGCGTCTCTCGATAATCAAGGGGTAAGTTGAACAGACATCTGCGCTACGGATTAACACCAAGATCAAGGATTTACTAACGAATTAGTGGAACTCAAACAAAGATTGGAGAGGAGGGGGTGGGGGGATAATTCGTATACAAGATTCGTATATTAACAGACCTGTTTATCCCCGACACAAGTCCTGAGTAGTCTGGATAGCTGAAATGAGTAGTTTGGGCTCAAAATGTGTAGTTTTATTCATTAAACCATCAAACAATGTTCACTGAAAATGAGTAGTTAAAGAATTATTTTCAATTTTGAAGAGTAGTAGAGGTCCAAATAGAGTAGAATACTACTCGAAAAGAGTAGAGTAAACAGGTCTGGTGTAATCCTTACCTAACTCATGCACAACCTCCGAATGGGGTGGGGGTGGGCGGCAGATTATAGAAATAGAATTAAAGTGGAAGCCTAGGAGTAGGAGGGCAAAAACAAAGAAGAAGAAGAAGAAGAAGAGAACATGCAGAGCATCGTACGAAGAAAACACCAAATCTTCCATCCCAGGCAGATACGTGGTCATCATTGTGATGACGACGACGACGACGATGATGATAATGAAGTAAAAGAAGACACAGTTGAACTCTCACTAGTCTCAGCGTAGCACAATAAGCATGGACAACGCTCAAAACACAATTAGGCTATCGCCCGTTAGCGTGTGCCATAACTGTTACTAAACTGTTCTTTTCTTTCTTTTAAATGCACGTGTCTTCACCTTTGTGCCTTTATACTCTTCTTTTTTTTTTAAACACCATCTGTCTATGTTTCACACAGTGATGTTGTCATGTCAGTCTGATTTATTTGTTTGGAACACAATTTTTAAATCAATCGAGGAAAACAAGAGTGGGCTACGAACCAACCCTTGTGTGGAGAGAGAGAGAGAGAGAGAGAGAGAGAGAGAGAGAGAGAGAGAGAGAGAGAGAGAGAGAGAGAGAGAGAGAGAGAGGCGGAGGGGGGGGGGGGGGGGCGTGGCGTGGCGGAGGAAGAGACAGTGTGTGTGTGTGTGTGCGCGCGCGCGCGCGCGCGCGTGCTGATTACGTCAAAATGATGGCAAAATTATGATCCCAGCATAGTCCACAAACACATTCATGTCATTCAATTATAAAGGTTGCACACGTGCAACGCGTAATTTTTTGGGGAATTTTAATTACTCAGTTTACTTTGATTACACGGGATGATTTAATTAATGCCTTGATGTTTTGTTTGTCAGATGGGTTATCTGTTTAGAAGCAGGAGGGTTGTAGGCCTACAATAAACCCATAATCCAGTCACTTGGCCTACAATGATGTTTGCCTTTTTCATCTTTTTTTTTTCCTTTCAAATTTTAATCAATTCGAAAAGTTAATTAACATAGGCCTACTGTGTACTGTGAAGGGTCATAAAGGTGAACTTGGCAAAATTCTTCTTTGAGAATGATGCTTTGTTTGTCTCCCTTTGGCACTGATCCACGCATTGCTAGATGATTGGTATCGTAATCAACTTTGGTGGAGGGGAGTTAATTAGAAAGAGAGTGTTCCCCCTTTGTTCAATGTCGTTATCTCCTCTCTTGGCCTCACTATTTGATTCTTTCATTAACATAATGAGGAAAAGACTCATCTACAATCTGCAGCCAAACATAGTACATGAGCGAATTCAGCAATAGAAAATAGTGAACAAAGAAATTTGTGTTTACAGTTGCCAGTTATTAAAAAGAAAAAAGAAAGAAACAAGTGCAACGCCGAGCGGCTGCAAAGTCCCCTCGCAGCATCGCCGAGCTACTCCGAAATCGGAATGTGTCGGCTGTACACATACATAAAAACGCATCAAAAGAGCACGTAACTACATAAAACCGCATGAAAACAGCACGAAACCGAATAGTTTTTTATATATAGCCTTAGGGTTCGGACCCGTGATTTGAGCGCGCGCGATCATGCGCACACGCGCGCACAGAAAAATTCATGACAACTGTGTTATAGACCATTCATCAAGAAATGTTGTGAAAAAAACTGCATTGAAATACATGCAAAACTTCGCGAGATATTAGCGATTATGTGTTTTGGGGTTTGAACCCCGTAACTGGCGCGACCTTGACCTTAATGTAAAACTAAATACATCAGTGGATAGCTTGCATCTTGGAAAAATAGTATACCAAAATTGATGATGATAGACTGAATAGTTTTTGAGAAAAACGGACGAATAGCCGGACGGACGGACGGAGGTACGCCGGAGGCACGGACGGATCAGACAGAAACAATAGCTCCCCGAACCTTCGGCTCGGGGACTAAAAAGACAGCCCTGTATAAAAATGAGTGAATGTATAAAGGTTTAAAAACAACACGTAAAGTACACGCTTACTTATGTGGCGGTACCATAGCCGATGAGGTTTAACCCAGGCGTTGTTACCGCTACACCTATCTATATTGTCAAAAACTCGGGACTTTACTGGTGTTGCACTGCCTCCGGGCATTGCCTCCAGTATTGTTCCCACCATCTTTGTATTTACAAATGTCCCATATGTGTCTATGACCGAGAGGACGTAAAACACCATTTTTCATTCATTCATTCGTAAAGTACACGCAATGTCCCATATGTGCCTTTCCAGGTCGAGAGGACGTAAAACCCCAAATGTCGTTCGTAAAGTACACGCACAACATTTATCATTACTTTATTATACTTTTTTTGTGGCGGTACCATAGCCGATGAGGTTTAACCGAGGCGTGGTTACTGCTACACCAATCTACATTGTCCAAAAAAAATCGGGACTTTACTGGAGTTGCACTGCCTCCGGGCATTGCCTCCAGGATCGTTCCCACCATCTTTGTATCTACAAATGTCCCATATGTGTCTGTTCCAGACCAAGAGGACGTAAAACACAATTTTTCGTTCGTTCACGCACAACACTTAGCTCTTGTGGCGGTACCATAGCCGATGAGGTTTAACCGAGGCGTGGTTACTGCTACACCTATCTAGATTGTTAAAAAAATCGGGACTTTACTGGAGTTGCACTGCCTTCGGGCATTGCCTCCAGTACTGTTCCCACCATCTTTGTATCTATGTCCCATATGTGTCTGTTCCAGACCGAGAGGACGTAAAACACCATTTTTCGTTCGTTCACGCACAACACGCTTGTGTTCGAAGAAAACAAAAGGGGGAAACTAACATTAGTACAGTGGAACCTCCCTTATAAGACCTTCAAAAACCATCCAAAATGAGGTCTTTAATGGGAGGGAGTTGTATAAGGGAGGTAATTTTAATACTTACTAAGAAAAGCAACGTCTCAGAGAAATAGGTCTTACGTGAGTGGAAGGGAGTCTTCTAAGAGGGGGTCTTATAAGGGAGGTTCTACTGTACATGTACAAGAATAGCAATGAAGACTTAGCAGAAAGTCCTCAAACCTACGGGGTATTGTACGACAAAAACACCACGTCCTCAAATCCCGGCAGATAACTAGGCACTGGTGCAACTCCCCCAAATGAAATAAAACTGAAAAGCAGGGGTCCAGGGACCCATGGCCCCGGCAGGGTACAGGGGCAGAGTCCCGTCGGACGATTCAGGGGGTGGCAACTTAAGAGAGAGACATAACGACACAGACAGACAGTTCAAATGATAGACAGAGACAGCTTGAGTCTGATAAGCCTTGTCAAATTATTACATTGCCTTTGTACACTTCCAAGATAGAACAACTAGACTAAGTTCAAAACGCCCCTGTTGTTGTTGATGAATTAAAAAACAAACCTGAAGTTCAGTTTCTGGTAAAATTATAAAATACTGAAATCAGTGTAAAAATGAAAGAGTAGCACCCATGCATTGATGAAGATGATGATAATGAAGAAAAGAGAGAGCCCCCCTCCCCTCCTCTCTCAGCGTTTCACAATAATCATGGACAACGCTCAAAGCACAAAATGTAATTAACTTCGCCAGCTTGTGCCTTTCTGTACTAAACTGTTTTCAATTCTTTTCTTTATTTTTAATGTAGTCACCCTTGTGTCTTTATACTTTTGTTGTAAACTGTTGTGTCTATGTGTACACAATGGTGTTGTCATACAAGTAAATCGGACGGATTTACGCATAATTTGTTGTTAACACACAATTGAAATCAACAAATCAAAATGGATAACATACAAAGGAAACAAGAGTTGGCTACTAAAGTCAAGTCAAAAATACTGTATTATCTCTCGTGGAGAAATTTGGTGTAAAACAGTCCTTGCGTGGGGGAAAGAGGTGTGTGTGTCGGGGGGGGGGGGGGGGGGGGGGGGGGGGGGGGGTGCAGACTGCGTGAAAATTCAGGGCAAAATTAGAACGATCCCAGCATAATCCACAAACATATTATAATGTCGTTCAATTATAAAAGTTGCAACGTCTAAAAATATTTAAAAAAAAAGAATTTGAAGTACTCGGTACTCAGTGTTATGTTGACCACAGGGGGGTTATTTCATGCGTTGCTAGCTGTTTTGTGTGTCAGTTGGCAAAAGTTTAAGTAAGAAGGTTGAGCAAAAAACCCAGAATCCAGTCACTTGGCCTGCAATGGAGTTTACCGTTTTCATCTATTTTTCAAATTGTAACCAGTTCGAAAAGGTCCTTAAAGGTAAACCCCGACGGATGAGTTCTTGCAAGAAACACGTCGAGATCACCAGAAAGACAGTCTTTTCAAGGATCGGAACACTCATTTTGCTCTGGTTTCCTAGAAATCAAACCGTCAAAACGGCGATTCCTCCTTGGCGGAGACGCCGGAGAGAGAAGCCATTTTGGATGGGGTGGGTGGGGGCCAAACCCATTGTGGTTGAAGCTTTTTCTTTTTTGAAGTGCAGTAAAAAATATAAAATAAAAAAACAAACACGAAGCTATTTCCTTTGTTATGAGCGAAACTCCTTTAGATAAACTGCAAATATTTTTTTAAAAGATAAATAAAAAGGCTTGAAATGCGAAAATTTCGTGCAAACAATTTGGTCGCCATTGCAAAAGAGACGCCACACGCCTTCTCTTTCAGTGAAATAATTTGACTAAGATCTCCGCCAAGGATGTCGCCGATTTGACGGTTTGATTTATAGGAAACCTGAGCAAAGTGAGTGTTGCGATCTCTGTAAATGGTGTTTTCATGGTGATCTCGATGTGTATCTTGCAAAAACTCATCCGTCAGGGTCCACCTTTAATGCGTTGCTGTTTTGTGTGTCAGTTGGCAAAAGTTCAAGTAAGAAGGGTTGTGTAATAAACCCAGAACCCAGTCACTTGGCCTACAACGGAGTATACTGTTTTCATCCACTTTTCAAATTTTAATAAGTTCGAAAATGTCATTAATAACATAATGGGGGGGGGGGGGGGGGGGGGAATCTACAATCTGCAACCGAGCATAGTACATTATACATGAGGGAAACCAGCAATAGAAAATAGTGAACAAAGGAATTTGTTCGTTTTTTTACAGTTGCCAGTTATTAAAAAAAAAGACACAAAAAAGACAGCCCTGTATAAAAAATGACTGAAAGCATAAGGCCGTGTATATACATAAGCGGATATTCCATGCGGAAACCCGTGCGCAATCCATAAATAAGTGAAACAAAGAAGGGACAGGATTTGCGCACGTGTCCGAATTTCCCGAACAAATGCGTAAACTTTTATCCTTCTTTCTTCCACTTATTTAGGGTTTTCCGTACGGAACTTACGCGTCTAATGTGAACCCGGTGTCATAATGAATAAGTAGTCGTATGAAATATTTACCTCTGCGCATGCGCATTAGAACAGTTACTTATCTCCCGTGATTACTACTAACCCTAACCCTATCCCTAACCCTATCCCTAACGAAGTTGAAACAACGGAAAGAACCAAGAAATAGAGCAGGAGAGTGTAAATCTACATATTTGCAGAGAAATCGATGTACAAAGCCATGCACTTAGTTTCGTAATTATTCACAATGGCGGACAAACAAACGATTCTGATTGGCTACGCGGCTAGAGGTAAAAATCTCATAGAGGTAAAAATACACTGCCACACCGGCCTAAAGCTTTCAAAAGAAGCGTAAAGTACACGCAAAACCCAAGTAGTAGTACATGTGTTTGCTTTTGTTTTCCAATGTACGGTAAACGTCTTCAAGTTAAAGGCAGCCCAAACGCACGTTCCATAGGTAATCTCTCAAAAAGAGGGAACACAACGGAAACGTCACGTCCATTTTGTTTCGGTGCACATATATACAAAAGACTTACATACATGTACTCATTTAACCACCAAGAAAACCTAAAAGAAAAGCTTACGTGCATGAGCTTTTTTTGGGTAAATTCTCTTAACAAAAAGACAATAGAAAACATGGGTATTGTATGCGGAGGACCCAAAACAAGAGGGGGGGACGGTGGCGGTGCGCGCGCGCGCGCGCGCGCGCGCGCGCGCGCGCGCGCGTGTGTGTGTGTGTGTGTGTGTGCAACAAAACACAGTAAGGGAATTGAACTAGATATCATTGTAACACTTGTGCAAAATGCACCACGCACCCATCAACACATTATGGAGTTTTAATGTTCCAAAGCCCTTCAGTTCACCCAGTTTACAAGTCTTTGCACCTCGCATATACATTACACGGAAGAAAGCTCTTTCAGATTAGATATCACCGGGGCCTACTTGGCTTTAAAAAGAAACAAAATAGAATATATAAGCCCTATTGAAATCAGATGGGCCAAATGCCAACAAAGTGCCAAAGTATGCCACCTTTTTTTCTATAAGTATAACCAAAACGCCTAAATGTTACAAAGAGTGATAACTTCGCAGTCTACAAACCTTGCAAAGAATGAAGCCAACTTTCTTACTTCCCGCCTGGAAGGTGAAAAGGTGGAAGGTGGGAAGTGTTATATTAGTGTTGTTGTAGGCAGTGAGTGAGTTCACAATGATCCCCAGCTGTAGCGTAGGTGAAAGGGTGGGAGTAAAAAAAAACCCGGCTTCAGTCAGCTTCGGGGTGCGAGCTCTTTGTATATTCAGGATTTTTGGCATAACCGACCCCCCAAAAGCGCAAATCGTTTGCTTTCAAGCTGAACAGGATGCATTATTATCCCATTCAATTCAAGAGTGCGCAATAACGTCAGCAGACAGAGTAGGCGGCTGTGAAAATATCCGTGTAAAACCAACACTGTGTGCATATGTGTGTATGTTTACCTGTCTGTCGTTTCCGACTATGACTGTCAGATAGCAGAGGGGGGCTGCAGCTGCTATTCCGGCCGGGACTGGGCTACAAATTGTTTATAGTGGAGAAGACTGTCTTGCTCAGGGGTACATCCCCTCTCTCTCGGCCCAAAGAGATTTGGTGACAGATCGCAAGGGCCAACCAATCCCTTTGGCTGCAGCACTAGAGCCGGTGCAAATGCCCTTAGTTTGAGAGTCATGGCCTTCCATAGAAGACTAAGCAGTACCAGTACTGTTGAAACATCATTTGTTTGTACAGCTCTCATTTACTATTGGCCCTACTTCAGGCCAATGTCAGCCAGTAAAGGCCATTTGAGTAAAGGGCCAGCCACACCACATACGATTCGACCCCAATACGATCCGATTGTGACGATGCCTGTGGGTCGTGATTCACGTGAAATACTTCCGTCTAAAAATAATGCTACTATTTTTTGGCTCACTCTACTACTCAAGTAGACCCCAATACACGAATCAAATGGGTCTGATACAAAAAAACAAAATACTGATATTTTATCAGATTCGTGTACGGGGGACTACAAATACAGTGAATATAAGTAGTAGGATTTCATCAGATTCATTTAGACAGTAGAATTTCACGTGTACCATGCCACACAAATGTCAAAATCGGGTCGCAGTGAGTGAATCGAATCGTATGTAGTGTAGCTGCCCCTTATAAAGGGGTTCAGATCAACACTACAACTCTTTATATATCTATATTGATAAGCATTCGGGACTTTCCTGGTGTTGCACTGCCTCCGGGCATTGCCTATAGTGAGTGAATATAGGGTTTTACGCCCTCTTCGGCCTTTCGGCCATGTAGGGCTTTACAAAGATGGTGGGAACAATACTGGAGGCAATGCCCAGAGGCAGTGCTATACCAGTAAAGTCCCGATTTTGTTAACAATAGATATGAGTAGCAGTAACCACGCCTCGGTTAAACCTCATTGGCTATGATACTGCCACAAGAATGACTTGATTACCTCCAGGATCGTTCCCACCATCTTTATATCTAGTAATGTTCCATTATGTGTCTGTTCCAGACCGGAGGACGCTAAACAGATTGTCATCTAATGTCACACATATCTGTATTATTAAAAAATCGGGACATTACTGGTGTTGCACTGCCTCCGGGCATTGCCTCCAGGATCGTTCCCACCATCTTTATATCTAGTAATGTCCCATTATGTGTCTATTCCAGACCGGAGGACGTTAAACAGATTTTCACTCACACTACAACAGCGCATAATAGGATGTATAATAATTATAAGCACGTCTCAAAGGGTTAATAATGAATGTGACACTACTATCCATATATACCATGGCACCTACATGATAATAAAGGCACACACTGAACATTGCAAACGAAAATGTGTTTGAACTTAGTGAAGATAACTTTTGAGGAGCCTTGTATAAGTAACAATGCTCTCTCTCTCTCTCTCTCTCTCTCTCTCTCTCTCTCTCTCTCTCTCTCTCTCTCTCTCTCTCTCTCTCTCTCTCTCTTCTCTCTCTCTCTCTCTCTCTCTCTCTCTCGTCTTTCTCACTCATATAGAATGCAAGCTACAAACATTCAAAACCAGTTTTGTTTGTCTGTTTGTTTTGTTTGCTTGTGTTTTTAATTGCAGTAAATGCGCGTAATCAAGCAGTTTGTATTCCAACACCGGGTGTGCAGTCTTGTTATGCGAGGTGGCCTTTTAAATGTTATTGAACAATGTACAGGCCAACATTTATTAAGGAATTTACGAAATTGTGGCTTCCAAAAAACGTACATGCAAGTTAAAATCTCTCTCTCTCTCTCTCTCTCTCTCTCTCTCTCTCTCTCTTGTGCGAGAAGATTCAAAGACACACAGAACGAATAAATATGAAGATTCACAGTCACACACACACGCGCGCGCGCACAGAGAGAGAGAGAGAGAGAGAGAGAGAGAGAGAGAGAGAGAGAGAGAGAGAGAGAGAGAGAGAGAGAGAGAGAGAGAGAGAGAGAGAGAGAGAGAGAGAGAGACAGAGAGAGAAAGAGAGAGAGAGAGAGAGAGAGAGAGAGAGAGAGAGAGAGAGAGAGAGAGAGAGAGAGAGAGAGAGAGAGAGAGAGAGAGAGAGAGAGAGAGAGAGAGAGAGAGAGAGAGACAGACAGACAGGCAGACAGACACACAGAAATAAAGGAAAAGGGTGTGGGAAGGAGAAAGAAAAACAAAATAACTTACCTTTCAAACAAAACAGTTCACGTTCTCAAAAATAAAGTCACGCGTGAAGACTGTCTACTTTTATTTCCCAAGAGCACAAAAACCACACAGACAATAATTGATATCATAAAACACACAAATGCGCATGAATACAATCTTCTCTTTCCCGCAAACAAAACCTCCGAAATAGTACCAAACCCTTATATACTACGCCGACTTACACAGACTGTGTCCCTTTATATTATGACTATCTCCAAAGCAGAAGGGACAGATACCAAAACAAAGGAGGACAGCTGTATGGTTGGCTTCGCTTGACTGGTTGGTTAAGCAGGTTGGCTGGCGGGAAAATAATAAAACAAGACAGCACAGCCATATAAAACGTACTCCCGGTCCAAGCCAAAATGTCAAAACAAAAGCAAAGATCAACTAATCAGTATCCAATAATTCATACCCGGTGTCATGAGAAATAAGTAGCTCCCATGAAATATCTACCTTTCGCATGCGAGCTATAACCATCCTAACCCTAACCCTATCCCTAACCACGGAAAGAACCAAGAAATAGAGCAGGAGGGTGTAAATCTACATATCTGCCGAGAAATCGATGTACAAAGCCATGCACTTAGTTTCGCAAAATTCACAATGGCGGACAAGCAAACAGAGGAATGCCTACTTATTTCATGAGGTAGAATATTCTCTTCACACCGGTATCGCGTGGAATCCGTCCCGTTTTCCTCTTTCGAATTGTTTGCGGTTTGGGGAAGGATTCGCCCCAGAATTCAGAGACGTCTTGTGGTATGCAGGAAGAGCAGAGGATTCATTACTAAATATTGAGAGGTCAGTGATATTTTTCTGGGTAAAGGTAAAGATGTGCCCCCTCCCCCCCCCCCCCCCCCCCTGCATTTCTCGGTTAATTCCATTTTTCCGACTGTGACAAATGCCGCGATGTACTGCACTACATAGGGGGGAGGGGTCCTATTAGATAATGGCCTTTATCATGACTGCAATTAATGATTGTTAATTAGCTGAAAATGTTCATAAAATACAACTTCATGTTTGGTAAGAAAGGCAAAAACGGAAAAATGGAATTAACAGAGAAATGTAGGGGGGGTGGCACATCTGGACCTTTACCTGATATTTGTTATTCATTATTTTTCACAGCATGTCCGCTTTCGGCTGGAGAAAATCTTTGTAAGAATTTCTTGGAAAAAAAGCAGAAGGATGGACCAGTAAGGCATAAAGATAGTGGATGACAGTAAGCAAAAGGAAAAGGCAGAGTCAAAGAGAGTGACAGATTAGAGGAACGCGTTTTGTTAAAACACATACGCACGAACAGAGAAACTCACGGGCCCTCGTTCCCATCTTAAAGTACCCCCATTCTTTTAGAGCTGGGAGAACAAAGACTGGGCTAAAGGGTCTGCGACACTACACACGATCCGATCTCAATGCGATGCGACTGTGACGAGATTCGCGTCAACTACTTCCGTCTAAAAAAATATTATTCTTTTTCCGCTCACTACACTCCAGTAGACCCAATACATGAACTTCACGTGAATCATGACTCACATCCTCAAAATCGCATCGCATTGAAAGCAATTCGTATGTAGAGTAGCAGGCCCTTAAGGCCTAACCACACTACAGTACCTTTATTTACATTAAGGTACTCTAAGCCACACTGTATACGATTTGACCCCAATACGGTGCGATTGTGACGAAGTCTGTGAGTCATGATTCACGTGAAATACTTCCGTCTAAAAATAACGCTACTATTTTGGTTCCCTAGGGAAGACGGGGTAAAAAGCCCATGGGCGGGTAAGAAGCCCATGCCAATTATCTCATGAAATGAAGCAAATTTCAGTCATATTTTGCCCATGAGACGAGTGTTAATGTTTAGCGTTCGTCTCATGGGCACATTTGACTGAAATTCGCTTTATTTCATGAGATAATTCGCATGGGCTTCTTACCCGCCCATGGACTTTTTACCCCGTCTTCCCCTATAGGCCTACTCATGTAGACCGCGATACACGAATAAAAAATATCAATCAATCAAATGTCCGATACAAAAATAAGATATTTTATCAGATTCGTGTACGAGATACTTCGACTACATATAATTATATTGAACATAATAATAATAAGGGAAATTGATATAGCATAACTAGTTGGATTTAATCAGATTTATTTAGACAGTAGAATTTCACGTCAACCATGCTTCACAAATGTCAAAATCGGATCGTAGTGAATCGAATCGTATGCAGTGTGACTGGGCCTTTAAGTAAAATGGGCGGAGTTAGATAGGGGCTCCCTCTCATAGTTCATGTGGGGTCACGCATAACACAGTTTGTCTTGTCAAGGGCGGTCACCTTGCATCATCTGTCCTCTACTCAGAGACAGAGAGGGGGGGTGGGGAGAGAGAAAGAGAGAGAGAGAGAGAGAGAGAGAGAGAGAGAGAGAGAGAGAGAGAGAGAGAGAGAGAGAGAGAGAGAGAGAGAACTTGAACTGTATTTTTCAAGGATAAAGAGAGAGAGAGAGAGAGAGAACTTGAACTTTATTTTTCAAGAATAAATAGAGAGAGAGAGAGAGAGAGAGAGAGAGAGAGAGAGAGAGAGAGAGAGAGAGAGAGAGAGAGAGAGAGAGAGAGAGAGTTCGAGAGAGAGAGAGAGAGTTCACATGACTTTATTTAGAAAGGCCATAGCCCCATATAATTGAATTGGGGGCGATACAATTTACGAACATACATGTATACAGTCTCGAAGGCAACATTATCAACATTTATGCACAGTTCTGACAACATACAACATTCTTTTCTCTTACATAGAAACGCTTTATACAAAGAAAAAACGAAATTTCTCGTCATTTTCACAGAGAGAGACAGAGAGAGGGGGGAGAGAGAGAGAGAGAGAGAGAGAGAGAGAGAGAGAGAGAGAGAGAGAGAGAGAGAGAGAGAGAGAGAGAGAGAGAGAGAGAGAGAGAGAGAGAGAGAGAGAGAGAGAGAGAGAGAGACAGACACACAGAGAGAGACAGAGAGAGGCAGAAAGAGAGACACACAGAGAGAGAGACACACACAGAGAGAGGCAGAAAGACACAAGAGAGAGAGAGAGAGAGAGAGAGAGAGAGAGAGAGAGAGAGAGAGAGAGAGAGAGAGAGAGAGAGAGAGAGAGAGAGTAAGAGAGAGAGAGAGAGTTCAAATGATTTTATTCAGAAAGGCCACAGCCCCATATGTAAATGGTATTGAATTGGGGGCGATACAATTTACAGTCTCGAAGGCAACATTATCAACATTTATGCACAGTTATGACAACATTCTTACTCTTAGGAGAAACGCTTCATATAAATAAAAAACGAAATTTCTGGTCGCTTTCAGAGAGAGAGAGAGAGAGAGAGAGAGAGAGAGAGAGAGAGAGAGAGAGAGAGAGAGAGAGAGAGAGAGAGAGAGAGAGAGAGAGAGAGAGAGAGAGAGAGAGAGAGAGAGAGAGAGAGAGAGAGAGAGAGAGAGAGAGAGAGAGAGACAGAGAGAGAGACAGAGAGAGAGACAGAGACAGAGAGGTAGGGGAGGGTGGGGGGAGGACACAAACATCTGCTTTCCAACTCAAGCGTGACAAGCCTCGCATTCCTATTATATGGTGTGCATGTTTGTATTGCTATTTAGTAACTGGGGGTGGTGAGGTGGATGGGGTCTACTCTTTTTAAGATCAAAACGGAACCCTATTTTTCTCTTGCAAGATATTTGTTTTGATAACATAACATAATGTTAAGACACAGTCCACACAAGCACAAACGCCCGTCATACCATTTGTGACACATTTTCAAGTAAATTGCTCACTTTTCGTCAGGCCATATCTATGGTTGTGACCACCACAACATAAAATAATGTTAAGACAGTTTACAGACATTGTTCCAAGCACCATCGTATTGCAAGAAATCTTCTTCACTAAGGTCTATAGTATAAGCATAGCTTATTATTTATTTATACGTGCACTCTCTCTATCTGTCTCTGTCTCTCAAAGAGAGAGAGAGAGAGAGAGAGAGAGAGAGAGAGAGAGAGAGAGAGAGAGAGAGAGAGAGAGAGAGAGAGAGAGAGAGAGAGAGAGAGAGAGAGAGAGAGAGAGAGAGAGAGAGAGAGAGAGAGAGAGAGAGAGAGAGAGAGAGAGAGAGAGAGGGAGAGAGAGAGAGAGAGAGAGAGAGAGACAGACAGACAGAGAGGGAGAGGAGAAGAGAAGAGAGAGAGAGAGAGAGAAGAGAGAGAGAGAGAGAGAGAGAGAGAGAGAGAGAGAGAGAGAGAGAGAGAGAGAGAGAGAGAGAGAGAGAGAGAGAGAGAGAGAGAGAGGTTAGCAAGGAAAGAGGGGGACACTAAATAAATGGCAAATGTTAAGAATAAGCTCCCTCCTCTGTCACTTCCATTCATTTCAGACGGTTTGAGTTAGGGTTAGGGTAAGGAATAGACGTTGATTTGTTTGTATGTCGTCCTCTCCACCATTGTGGATGTGTACTGTGCAGGTGAATGGTCATAAAGCCGAACTTGGCACATTCTTTTCGAGAATGATGCTTTGTTTGTCTCACTTTGGCTCTGATCCACGCATTGCTAGATGATTGGTATTGTAATCAAATTTGGTGGAGGAGGTTAATCCCCATTTTGTTCAATTTCGGTAGGAATAGGGTTTGGGATAGGGATAGGCTTAGGCTCAGTTATGTGTCAATCTCGTAATATACTATATATTTGTGTGTGGATTATGCGGTTTCAGGTTAGGGTTAGGAGTAGGGTTAGGGATAGGTTTAGGGTCAGGTTAGTGTCAAATACACACACAAAAGAAAACGTTGATGACTAAGCTGTCCCTAAACCTATCCCTAACCCTATCGCAAACCCTGTTCCTAACCCTAACCTGAAACTGTCTGAAATGAATGGGAGGGGCAGATGAGGGAGCTGTTCTGAAAGTTTAAGAGAGAGAGAGAGGGGGGAGGGAGAGAAAGAGGAGAGAGGAGAGAGAGAGGGGGGGAGAGAAAGAGAGAGAGAGAGAGAGAGAGAGAGAGAGAGAGAGAGAGAGAGAGAGAGAGAGAGAAAGAGAGAGAGAGAGAGAAGGAGACACTGGACAACTTTATTTTACAAGGATAAAGATTTTAGGCGAGAGAGAGATAGATCGAGAGAGAGAGAGGGGAGAGAGAGAGAGAGAGAGAGAGAGAGAGAGAGAGAGAGAGAGAGAGAGAGAGAGAGAGAGAGAGAGAGAGAGAGAGAGAGAGAGAGAGAGAGAGAGAGAGAGAGAGAGAGAGAGAGAGAGAGAGAGAGAGAAAACGAAAACGAAAACGAAATTGTATTTAACCAGGGAACATGAAATAAGCAATGACAGCTTTTTTCCACCCGACAGCCCTGGGGAAATAATAATAAATAACAAGAAATCAAAGAAAACTTCAAACA
>CM065686.1:7604949-7719949 GCA_017654935.2 Phymorhynchus buccinoides | reverse complement strand
ATTGGCCCATTCTCCTGCCTTTTTTCCAAAACACTCTTCCAAATAACTTTTCTCCTTTGAGCTCCTCCGAAATCGGAATGTGTCGGCTGTACGCAGCGGGGAGACCAGTGAATACTGAAAACCGGACACATACGTACCTTACCCATTATAGCTATACGGCCTGGGAATGCAGAAGAAGAAGAAGAAAAAGAAGAAGAAAATTAAGAATCACCACAAATACGCAATATCTGCCTTAATTAAGAACAAGATGAAAAACAACAGTTCTCATGTAGTGGGGAGGGAAGGGGAGAGTGGGGGAGGGTTGATACAGATAGATCTTGCTTGATTGTTTTATATGTCTGCGCCCCAAGTAGGTATGACATTAAAGACCCACCAGATCACGTGTCAAAATCACGGGTTTCACGTGTTTTCCCTCTTCTAGCTGGTAAGCCATCTTGTTTTGACCGGGTTTAATTCCCATACACATGCCTCCAAATTCAAACCGAAACATCATTTTAAAGAGCAGCCTGAATTTGAAGTTGAGGACATTTGTATGTCCTCAGAAACCCAGAAAAAAACCAAGGGACTTAATCGTGATGCGTCAGTGTGTCTTTAAACGTTTGCCATGTATTGACTACTCGCCTTGCTGCGAAATGCGAGGAAAATTGATTGTTTATTTCTTGTTCTTAGGGTACCTCTTCTTCTTCTTCTTCTTCTTCGTCGTCTCGAATAGTAGGTAGTAGATCTAGATGACCGGTGAGGGCAAACAATTATGCGCATTATACATTATTCGTTTTCACCATAGGTTTTTAAAAATAGGATGCCCCCCCCCCCCCCCCCCCAAGGGGGTGTTGTCCCAGTTTGTGTGTTTGTGACTTTTAGTGAACCCTAGATGACCTCGTACTTGTTTGTGTCGGAGTACCAGTCTGGCTTGTGAGAATGAGGTGTGGGTTTTTTTACCCCTTGAAAAGGAGGTCGGGGGGGGGGGGGGGGGGGGGGGGTGAGGGAAGAGAGTGAGAGAGAGAGAGAGAGAGAGAGAGAGAGAGAGAGACTGGACACTGGACCCTTTAATGTCATTAACACAGGGAACATGAGATAAGCAGTGACAGGTTTGCAGGGCTCCCAATCGTCCCGCAAAACAAGGGGTCCCATGGACTCATTCACTTACAGTATAGAGGGTCCTAGAGGCGGGATAGAGGGTCCCAATGACATTGCGAATGCTAAAAATAATTTTTCTAGTGCATCCATGGGACCCCCTGTACATTCTTTTAGAGGGTCCTTTAGAATTTTAGTGCTTCATAGACCCCCAAATGGGGGTGCCTGGGAGCCCTGGGTTTGTCAACCAGCCATGGGGAAAATAATAAATAACAAGAAATCAAAGAAAACTTCAAACCAAAACTAAGTAATGCATGCATAAAAAAATCGGGGGAAAATGAAGGTAATGGGAGACGGGAGGTGTGAGGGGGGGGGGGGGGGGGGGGGGGTAGGCCCAATATATGGTGAATAATCGAAACCTGTGACAGAAAAATAATGAAGCTATTATATTATTATGATTACGTGAGAGAGAGAGAGAGAGAGAGAGGAGAGAGAGAGAGAGAGAGAGAGAGAGAGAGAGAGAGAGAGAGAGAGAGAGGAATCTATATCTGCCTCTGTCATAAGTCATAAGTTTCTTTATTGTCCATTGGCATTGTACAACGCACATGGAAACTTGTCTTCTTCCACTGTGTAGATGAGATATATCAAAATAAAAATATTAAATAAAAATATGAAACATAAATTTACATTAAAACAAATAATTATGTAACTTTCACACCACACCCAATCATTCATCCGCTCTCCGCTATCTTGCTCACTCATCATGCAACCCACCACCATAAAAATATTAAATAAAAATATGAAACATAAATTTACATTAAAACAAATAATTATGTAACTCTCACACCAAACCCAATCATTCATCCGCTCTCCGCTATCTTGCTCACTCATCATGCAACCCACCACCACTTCCGCCTTCATTTTTAACCCTTTCTTTTCTGTTTTCCTTCCTTTCCAACTTTTTTCCTTGTTCCCTGTCTCTCTTTTTTTTTCTTTTCCGTTTTTCTTTGTCTGGATGTTTGTCTGTTTATATTTTTCTTTGTGTTTTTGTGTGTGTGTGTCTCTCTCTTTGTCTCTGTCTGTGATCTGTCTGTCTGTCTCTCTTTGCTTCTGCGTGTTTAGTGCACTATATAGAGGCGTGTGTGTGTGTGTGTGTGTGTGTGTGTGTGTGTGTGTGTGTGTGTGTGTGTGTGTGTGTGTGTGTGAGAGAGAGAGAGAGAGAGAGAGAGAGAGAGAGAGAGAGAGAGAGAGAGAGAGAGAGAGAGAGAGAGAGAGAGAGCGAGAGATAGAGAAGGGAGAGAGGAAGGTCGGAGGGGGAGGGGAGAAAGAGAGAGAGAGAGAGAGAGGAGGGAGGCAGCACAAATTTGTTTCTAATGAGTGTTATGACGCATATCTATTTTGGTCGTGTCTTGGTATATTTTGACATACAATGACTGACAGCACTGTCCCACTCACTTAATTACTGATTAAAACCTACTCACGATTCTGAGGACACTATTTCATTCACATGTATACACACACGTGTGCGCGAGCGCGCATACACGTGCCTACACACGCACACGCACACGCACACACCTCACAGAGAGAGAGAGAGAGAGAGAGAGAGAGAGAGAGAGAGAGAGAGAGAGAGAGAGAGAGAGAGAGAGAGAGAGAGAGAGAGAGAGAGAGAGAGAGAGAGAGAGAGAGAGAGAGAGAGAGCATGATGGCATAGCAATTTAACTGACGTTCATAACAATCTTTGGCAAAATTCCAGTCTACTTGAGCCTGACCGCAAAACAGCCTGACCGAGGAAAAAAAGGCTATCTGTAACACGTACACGCAGGCGTAAATACAGACATGTACATGCGCGCGTGCGCACACACACACACACTCTCTCTCTCTCTCTCTCTCTCTCTCTCTCTCTCACACACACACACACACACAAACACGCGCGCGCACGCACCACATAAAACCTAACTAACACACAAACTCTCACACACACACACACACACACACACAATCTGCTACCCTTTAGTTCCCTCAGTCTTCCACCTTCCCTCTTCTACCCCCTACCTTCAACCACCACCTCCCATTCCTCAGGCTCAGACATTGTTGTTGTGTGTGTGTTTTTAAAATTCTAAAGGAATGATGATTGATGCAGACTCTATTTTTAGCTCCAGCGTGTCACGTTTTTACTCAGCCACTCCTTTTACAGTGGAACCTCCCTTATAAGACCCACTGTGGCGGTGTATTTTTACCTCTATGAGATAGGCCTAAGTAGTCCTAGCCGGAAGTAGTCCTAGCGTAGCCAATCAGAATCGTTTGTTTGTCCGCCATTGTGAATTTTACGAAACTAAGTGCATGGATTTGTACATCGATTTCTCGGCAAATATGTAGATTTACACCCTCCTGCTCTATTTCTTGGTTCTTTCCGTGGTTAGGGATAGGGTTAGGGTTAGGGATAGGGTTAGGGTTAGGGTTAGGGATAGGGTTAGGGTTAGATGGGTACAGTTCGCATGCGAGAGGTAGATATTTAATGACAGGTACTTATTTATCATGACACCACCATTATAGGAATCCCTCCCACTTATACTTGGTTAATTAATCCATTAACTAATACTTGTGGTGGTACCATAGCCAATAAGGTTTAACCGAGGCGTGGTTACTGCTACACATATCTGTATTAATATAAACAAAATCGGGACTTTACTGGTTTAGCACTGCCTCCGGGCATTGCAGCCAGTATTGTTCCCACCATCTTTGTATTTACAAATGCCCCACATGGCCGAAGAGGGCGTTAAACCCTATATACTTCTAGGAGACAACTCCCTCCCACTTAAGACCTTATTTTGAGTGATTTTTTAAGGTCCTAAAAGGTTCTACTGTAATTCATTTAAGATGTATGCAGATCTATATTCATCCAATGCGCCTCCCCCCATGGGTATACCCGGAGGTCTTCTGTATAAATAGTTCCCCCACCTTCTGGAAGTTCTGTGCTTGTAACTCCCTCTAGTCTGTCACTCTCTTTGACTCTGCCTTTTCCCTTTGCTTACTGTCGTCTACTATCTTTCTGCCTTACCGGTCCATTCTCCTGACTTTTTTCACGAAACGCTTTCAAAAAGATTTCCTCCAGCCGAAGTCGGACTTGCTGGGCATAACTATTTCTTAGTTAGGCGCATAACGGCAGCATGACGCATCTGCGCTCATAATTGACAGGAAACTGCCTGAGCGATCGAAGAAGAAGAATCCAATGCGCATACATGCACATGACTGGTCACAGTTAACGGATATTTCTCCCCAGTTAACAGATTCTTTGATGAGCTTGCAAGCTAACAGAATTGATCTACACCCGTTGTAAAAATGTCCTACTTTGACGAATAAAGTCCATCTTTATATTCTTACTAGCGCAACGCCTAGTACCGGAAATACAGAGCACCGGTAAAGCATAGTACCGGTAATGACAAGTACCGGTAATGCTGAGCAGCAGTTTTTTGGGGTCCACGAAATATTATTTACTTTTGTGTCTCTCCTTCTTTCCATCTTCTTCTCTCATCCTGCTCTACCCCCCGCCCTCCTAACACCCCCCCCCCCCCCCACACCCCCACCCCCCACCATCCCCCACCATCCCCCCCCCTCCTACCCCCCCCCCCCCCCCCCCCCCCCCCCCCCCCCCCGCCCTCGCCACCCCCCTACCCCCCACCCCCACCCATCCGCTATTACTTTTGTGTCTCTCCTTCCTTCGATCTTCTTCTCTCATAGCGCTGTACTCCCACACAGCACCCCCACCCCCCACCCCACCCCACCCCGAGTCATAACTTGCTTCTTTCTTTCATCTTTCATTCTTTCTTTCATCGTCATTTTTCTTTTTCTAATTCTTTAAAAAAAAAAATTCTCTGTCTCTCTCTTTTCTTCTTCTGTGGTGTGGCCAGCTTCTTTATATAGAAGTAAATGCACACACTTTAGGGGGACACCAAAGAAAAAGAATTGGAAGAGAGAAAAAAACAAAAAAACAGCAAAGACAAAAATCAGCTATCACACAACTGCACAAGTGTGTGTGTGTGTGTGTGTGTGTGTGTGTGTGTGTGTGTGTGTGTGTGTGTGCACGCATATAATGATATATACTTGTGTCTGTGCATGTGTGACCTGCATGTGTGTGTGAGCACGCACATGTGCACTCTCATGTGTGTGTGTGTGTGTGTGTGTGTGTGTGTGTGTGTGACTGTGTATGTCACTATGAGCGTGTACTGTGTGTGCATGCATATAAAGTGACAGAACTTGTTAATATTCATTTTAAAGAACTTCAAGTAAAGCACGACTTCCTAAGTAGTCGATGGGTAATGCCGATACAACATTAAAAACAAAAAGAATCAATTTAGAGGGGAAAACGCTGTAAAGCTATAGAGTGCCATGATATGATAATGATATTTAAGCCTTTGCCATCAAGTTCTGTCACAGACTTTATCATATAATAATAATAAAGAAATTCTTCTATAGCGCAACACCTCACATGAAAAATGAGCACTTTGCGCTTTACAACAGAAATGAAGAATGAGAAGATAAAACACCACTTGAATACTTTTTAAAATGCCGAAAAATACATGTAAAAACAAGCATAAAAATCAAGAAATAAAAGTTTACGAGCATTAAAATATCACAGACACACACACACACACACACACGCACACTTGCATGAGAATACGGTATACCCCACTGATAAATCAAACTCAGGAAAGAAGATTTTGTGGAACAGAATTGGAGTCAGTTCACAGTTGTAGTACTGTTTGAAGAGATAGGTTTTCAGCGCTCTTTTCAAAGAATCAGAAGAATTAGCATGTCGAATATTCAAAGGGAGAGAATTCCACACTATACGTGCACAGAAAGAGAACGAACGCGGAACGGTGGCCAAAGGATTTTGTCTTGACTTGAGGAAAAGCGGGCTTTGGCAAAGGTCCCCAAAATAAATTATAGACAGACACACAGACATTGTCATAGACATGTTGCAGATAATGGCAAAACAGACAGTGTTGCAACTGAGTTTCTTTCACAATCTACGCTCGTCTCCTGCCGTTGTCGAGGTGACTGACTTGCTTCTGTAGTGCATGTGTTTAGTACAATCCCAAACAAAGCAGACGACATTTTCTTCACAAAAAACACACGAGATCTTCATCAAGACCAACGGAATTAGTTTCAAACATGTATAGAAGAAAGAAAAATCACTAACCTTTTAGACTAAACAATCGAAAAGAGTTGACACCCGCTGGATCACTCGAAAACTCGTCTGATCTTTCTTGGCAATCAGCTGATATTGTTGTTCTCAAGCGCGCACATTTCCTGCATAAATAAACATATTTCGTCAACACTGTTTGGGTACGCACTTTTTGGTGACGTAGTACGGAAGCGGTAGTCGTTCATCTCGGCAGGATGGCAGTCGATTTGAAGAAAAACAAAGATTCTTTGCAAAAAGTGTACAATGAGGTTGTCAGTGACAACTGCAAGACAGACTGGTGAGATCATAACTTTCTTTATATTTGTTTGTATTTGATTAATCTTAAAATTGCCTAGTTTCTGTAAGTCTGTTGAAAATGGGGCGGACCTTTTCAGGGCCAGTCGTCTGCCATCTCAGATGGCATGATCTGACTTCCGGATCGGTCAGAACTAGTTTCATTGACCGTGTCAACCATGTTGTTTCAATTTTTCACTTCCTGGTTACTCATACGAAATGTATTAAACTTTTCGTATGTGTGTAGGGCATAATATTATATTATTGTTCTTGCTGGTCTTGTAATCATAGTTAACTATTTTGCCAGGGACACTCCGGCCCTACAGAATCATTCATGACCGCCAAGCAGGCCCCACATGATGCATGCGCGAGAGAGGGAGGGGGGAGGGGAGCGAAGCAAAACTTCGAAGCAGACCCAGACTAGAATATGCTGCAACAGTGTGGGATCCATACAACAAACAGTACGTGGACAGGTTGGAGCGAATTCAGAGACAGGCAGCCCGCTTCATCACCAAAGACTATAAGTCTAGGAATCCGGACTGCATGTCGAAGATGCTGGCAGACTTGGGCCTACCATCACTTGAAGAACGGCGGAGCAAGCAGCGGCTAAACCTGCTTTACAAGATAGCTGAAGGTCAAATTCCAGCATTGCCGTCTGAGGCCTTTCTAACCCCAGTTGCCTCCGACCACCGTAGGATCAGACCGACACACTTCACGGATTGTACAAGTGATAACGTCTTGAAAAGACAAGCAGTATGTAATTCCTGCGGCTTCAAAGTAAGCTCTTGCCACACACAACAGTACAAGAACTCCTTCGTAAGGACAGTAGTGGAGTGGAATCAGCAAACCGACGCCTCCATCGCAGCGGGCCCCGCCAGCGCAGCATCACCAGCGCCAGGCAGTACACCTTCGGGGCCTGCTCCAAAGAAAGACTAAATTAGGGAGTAGGGCTACTAGGGGCCATAGATCAGAGTAGTGGTAAATGAAGGGCAGGAGCTGTGCCGGTCGGGGCTTGTCCTCGGTGAGCGCTACGCTAGCCGGAGAGGTCTTGCCTAGATGCCGCAAAAGAAAGGTCTATGGCCCATTGTCTTACTGTCATACCACAGGACAGTAATTTTTTTAACTCACTGCCATACCACCAGGACAGTATTTTAAACACACTGTCATACCATCAGGACAGTACAAGTTTTTAAACTCGCAAAGCGCTCTCCCCTTTCCTTCAACGTAGCAAATACAGGTACAGATACAGAACTAATAGTTAACTAATAACTAACTGGTATTCATGAAGTTTTGCTTCGCTCCCCCCCCCCCCCCTTCCCTCTCTCGCGCATGCAACATGTGGGGCCTGCTTGGCGGTCATGTATGATTCTGTGGGGCCTGAGTGTCCCTGGCAAAACCAGGTATGCTTAACGGTTGTGCATGACTCAAACAAAACAAACAAACAAAGAAACACACACGAACGAAAATAGACTCCTTTGCGATCATAGATCGGCAAAGGACAATAAAAAAAATAAGGAGGTAGAAGTTAAGTCCATAGTACTACTACTAAGTATAAGTATAACTGTATAAGATAAAATAAATGAATATTTGCCATTAGTGTCACAACCATGTGTGTTTTTGTAGGTTAAAATCATTTTATTTAGCAAATTTCAGAGTAACTTCCATACTGGTATTGGTAATGTTTATTTTGTTCTGTGCATTTGTCTTTGCAGGGTGGTGTTTGGGTATGAGGGATTGACACCAATTCTGAAAGTTGTGGAGTCAGGAGGTAAGCACGTTTTTTTAGGTCCATTTCTGGTTTGTATGGTGTGTGTGTGTGCGTGCACGCACGCACGCACGCAAATGTGTGTGTGTGTGTGTGTGTGTGTGTGTGTGCGTGCGTGCGTGCGTGTATACGTGCATGCAAATGTGTGTGTGTGTTGTTCACTAGCACACGCATGACATTGAGGTAGAGTGAAGGATATAGCCACATATTTATTGAAAATCTGTTGTGTATATGCTGCATATTTGGTTGTTTCTTTTCTGTTTACTTTATAAATAGACTGACATGTTATACTTGTTCTGGCATATTTGCACACAGTTTGTTCATGCAGATAGGGGGATAGAATTAGAAGAGATATCAGATGAATTGAGTTGTAGCAAAGTTCAGTACACCTACTGTTGAATGAAAGACCATAACATATGCACATGTACAGTTAATTTGGACACAGTAATGATGCCACAAACTATAAAAAAAAATGATATACACACACGTGCATGTTCACATAGACAGAGGGATTGAAGAGAGGGCGGCAGAACTGAGCAGTGCAAAATCCAGTATGCCTACTGTTGTGTCAAGGACCCAAACATGCACTCTTGTACACTTAACTTTTTCTAGCCTAAGCAGGCGCTGGCGGCTGGTAGCGATTTTCAATCTTGTCACTTGTAGCTGATTCGGTTGCCGGTCACTGTTGTTACAGATGTAGTCAGTTGCCGCAGCGGTTGCGGAGAACCATCAGAATGTACAAAAAAGACATCAGTAGTTTTCCCTACTGCGGTGTAAGGAATAATAAAACCCAAACATCTTTGAAAATGAAAGTGTTGTAAAGTTCAGGTTCTGCCCTTTTTATTGATGTATGGAAACAGGCTGTTGCTTTTTAAATAAAGACCGTTAAAAAAAGAAAAGAAAAAACAATAAAAACATCAAGACTCAATCAACTGCCTGCCGTATTTATGTCATTATTTTCTTCTTCTTCTTTTTTTAAAGGATACCGGTATACACGCAGTCCAACATCATAATAAAACATTTGTCATTATACATACATCATTATTTATTTATTCCACACACACATGCTCAACAAATGAAGGAAAACAAAAACAAGGTCACAATGTTGCCAAAATCTCGCCGTCAGCAAGGGTTGTAAGGAAAGGAATGGGCGCTGGCTCACAGCGCTCGGCTAGCTAAGCGGGTGCCATCTAGAAAGAATGAATATGGACATAGTGATGTAGCCACATGCTCATATATTATGATTATACAGTTCATGTACATGTTTATAAATACAGATGGAGGGATTGAGGAGATGGCGGAGGAACTAAGCGCTGGTAAAATCCAGTACGCCTACTGTCGAATCAAGGACCCCAACACTGATCTGCCCAAATATGTTCTCATCAATTGGGTCAGTACTTTGGGTCATCACATCATTGTAATTTATCCTACAGTCGGTTCTCCCTTTACGTTTGTCTTATATTATTTTTGTACATGCTTCTGGGGGTTTTCTGCAAAGAAGGTTATGTTTTCTGTTCGTTGCTTTGTGTGTTTATGTGTGAATGTACTCCTTGAAATAATGAACAGACGAACAGACTGGAATGAAGTTTTCTTAGCTTTATGAGATAACACCTAAAATATAGTTTTTTTTAAAAAGAGCATTGCCTTATCTTTCGTTCTTTGGAATGAATCTTGGCTGTCAGATGTGAAACATTTTGTTTACCTGCTTATGTTTAAAATTTTAAAAATAACTTAACTTTGTTTTGTTTTTTGTTATTATATTATTAGCAGAATTGCTTTATAAAAGATATGAACAGATTTTAATGACCTTTTGTGAACAGTAACATATTTATGGCAAAAATAGTCAATTCAAGTTTGAGTCAGTTTACATTTGTATTTTGGAGAGATATTTGATGTTAAATTCAAAACTAGCCTTGAAAGTTGAAGTATGAAACCTCTCATGTTTTGTCTTAAAGCATAGTACAATCTGTTTTGGCCAATTTTCTTTTTTCTTTTTATGAAAATAGTACTTTATAGTAGTCATTTATCGCCTTGGCTTAAGGCTGTGTTAGACCAATTGACATAGGCTAGAACACCAAGGCTACATCAAAATGTTGTTATGCTCTGCATAGTTATGCAGGGATTGTCTTTAGCCATGACAAGCTCCTAACATAACATCATCAGTCTCCAAAATCCGCCTAAGTCGGAGTGTGGCTGCCTACATGGCGGGGTAATCAAAAGCGGTCACACACACAATGCTCTTATCCGTAGCTGATACACTTGCACCATTGTGTTCAAGTGCTTCCGCTGTTGGGATGATCCCTGGAGTCTTTTAGCTAGGATAAGCCAACAACAGTAGTGATTTATCATATTGATTTGTTGTGGGGGGTTTTTACAGCAAGGAGAAGGGGCCCAAGACTCTTTCAAGTTGAAATGCACAGCTCACCTACGGGACATCCATGGCTTCTTGAAGGTAACAGATATTGATACAATGATAGAAGAAAATGGTCAACGACCTAAACCAGTAAGCTATTGAAGCTCTAACAGTCACTAACAACAAACGAAAAAAAAAAAATGTGCCCATGCTGTGAATTGAACCTGTGACCTTTACGTTAGACTTAGAGGTCAATGACCTAAACCACCAAGCTATTGAAGCTGTAAGTGTCATAGGCCACTTTAACATTATATGCTAACGCATCGTCTTTTTCCTTCCTTGGTTCACATGCACTTGGTTTAAGTGCACGTGTTGTTAAAGTTTTCAGTGGCCACAGACTACATACATACATACATACGTACATACATAACATGCAAACACGCAGACACACAACCGAACAGGATGTTAACTTCGTTAGCACGAGTGAGCCCCCAAAAAAGAACAGGCATCAGAAGTGTCAGAGGATTTGCAAATTTCAGTGGACTGAACATTGCTGTCAGACAATTTGTGTGGTGGCAGAGGTTTTGCCATTGTTTCTGAGGGTAATCTTCACTGCCAAACAGCTTTTAGAATACATTTCTTAACCCTTTCACCGCCAAAGTCGCATTTTAGCACCACAGTGATTTAACACCAATGTCACTAAAAGGCATCAAATTGGGGTCTATTATCCAAAGACCCTATTGTCTTAGTTTTGGGAAGTAAGGATAGACCTAATATGTTATATCTGTTACAGAACAATCACCAATACTGCAGATGGATTTTGTTCTCTACCCAGGTAAATCATGTAATGGACATTTTTGGCTGAAATATGGCTGGCGGTGAAAGGGTTAGTGAATTATGCATTTTTAGTTATGTTGAGAGCTGATTTCAATGTTGTCTCTCTTCTTGATATGGCCTTGATGGCCCATTTACCACAGTTTTCAGAGGATTGGACCTCAGACAATTCTGATGCCTGGAAGAAGAAGAAAAAGGAGGAGGAGGATGGAAAAAAATGGTGTGTTTAAATTCTTGCGACAGATGGTTCACGTGACGATCAACGCGCGGACGGAGTCGGACCTTGAGGAGGAAGACATCGTGAAGCGAGTGGCCAAGGCCTCTGGGGCCAACTACAGCTTCCACAAGGAGAAGGCTAAAGCCGTGGAGGCTATTGCCCCTGTGGTGAGTCACTGTGTGTGTGTGTGTGTGTGAGAGAGAGAGAGAGAGTGTGTGTGTGTGCGTGCGTGCAGAGAGAGAGAGTATGTGTGTGTGTGCGTGCGTGCGGGAGTGTGTAAGAGCGTGTGAGTGAGTGAGCACCGAGTGGACACCCTGGTCACCTTGTTTTCATTTTTTTGTGTGGTCAGGGCACAGACTACAAGCGCATCATCCCCACCCGCGACATCAACACCAAGTCCAGGGACAAGTTCTGGGCCAACACGGAGAAGGACGAGACGAAGCGCAAAGAGGAGGAACAGAGGAGGGCTGAGCAGGAGAGACAGAGGGCGGAGCAGGAACGCAAAGAGAGAGAGGTGACAGAGAGAGAGAGGGGGGAGGGAACAGACAGAGAAAAAAGAGGAGGTTAGGAGAGAGAGGTGAGAAAAAGAGAGAGGGGGGAATTGGAGGGACAATGACAAAACGCACAGAGGAGGGCTGAGCAGGAGAGACAGAGGGCGGAGCAGGAATAACAAAGAGAGAGAGTGGGGGGGGGGGGGGAGACGACATGCAAAGAGGAGGAACAGAGGAGGGCTGAGCAGGACACACAGAGGGCGGAGCAGGAACGCAAAGAGACAGAGAGAGAAAGAGAGTGGGGGGGGGAGAGGGGGGGGGACGGATGAAACGCAAAGAGGAGGAACAGAGGAGGGCTGAGCAGGAGAGACAGAGGGCGGAGCAGGAACGCACAGAGAGAGAGGTGGGGGGGGGGGGGGGGAGGAGACGACATGCAAAGAGGAGGAACAGAGGAGGGAGAGCAGGACAGACAGAGGGCGGAGCAGAACGCACAGAGAGAGAGTGTGGTGGGGGGGGGGGGGGGGGAGGAGACGACATGCAAAGAGGAGGAACAGAGGAGGTCTGAGCAGGACACACAGAGGGCGGAGCAGGAACGCACACAGAGAGAGTGTGAGAGGGGGGGAGGGGGGGGGACGGACGACATGCAAAGAGGAGGAACAGAGGATGGCTGAGCAGGAGAGACAGAGGGCGGAGCAGGAAATGCAAAGAGAGGGAGGTGACGGAAAGAGAGAGAGGAGGAGGAGAGAGAGAGAGAGAGGAACGAAAGAGAGAGAGAGAGAGGGGGGGGAGATGGACCAAACGCAAAGAGGAGGAACAGAGGATGGCTGAGCAGGAGAGAGGACGGAGCAGGAACGCAAAGAGAGAGAGGTGAGAGAAGAGAGAGAGGTAAGAAAGAGAGAGGTGAGAAAGAAAGAGAGAGAACAGGGGGAGATGGACCAAACGCAAAGATGAGGAACAGAGGATGGCTGAGCAGGAGAGAGGACGGAGCAGGAACGCAAAGAGAGAGAGAGGTGAGAAAGAGAGAGAGGTAAGAAAGAGAGAGGTGAGAAGAGAAAGAGAGAGGGGGGGGGAGAGATGGAGCAAACGCAAAGAGGAGGAACAGAGGATGGCTGAGCAGGAGAGAGGGACGAGAGCGAGGAAAACGCAAAGAGAGAGAGAGGTGAGAAAGAGAGAGAGGTAAGAAAGAGAGAGGTGAGAAAGAAAGAGAGAGAGGTGAGAAAGAGAGGGAGGGAGGGGGGGAGACGGACGAAAGAGAGATTCTTTTGTTTGTAATTTTTTTAATTTTTGTTTCAGTTAACTTTGAGAAATAAATGTGGTCTATTATTCTTGTGCCTTCTGCTTTCTGTGTCTCTCTCTATTGCTGCGTGCTGGGCTGTAAGCGTATGTCATTGACTTCGCACACAACACAAACTTCAATTGTTCATGTGAAGTTTTCCAGGGCTCCCAATCGTCCAACAAAACACGGGACTCCTTCACTTACAGTATAGAGGGTCCTAGAGGCGGGATAGAGGGTCCCAGTGGCATTGCGAATGCTTAAAAGAATTTTTCTAGTGCATCCCTAGGACCCCCCTGCACATTCTTTTAGAGGGTCCTTTGAAATTTCAGTGCTTCATAGACCCCCATTATGGGGATCCCTGGGAGCCCTGGTTTTCTCAAAGCAGATTTTTACTTTGTCGAATTTAGAGCATTAGACTACGAACAAATGTGAGCCTTTTCCCACCTTTTGATATCTTCATCTATTCCCCTATACAGACATCTGCTGACCTGTCTCCTTTTCACTGTGTGAACTATGACTGGAATTTGTTGTATAAAGTTAGCCGTTTTAGGTTGTTAGCTATGAGAAGTGTTTCTTCTTTTGATCTACTCTGGCTAAGTCTCTTACCTCGGAACGACCTTGCTACTCTTTGGATCTGTAGTTTAAAGTGAACAGATGTTTTATTCTGTGAATGTTCTTAGAAGGCCACAAGAATGTTTCGTTTGTGTTTTCCTATTTCTAGCAGAAACGTGTTAAAAAGTGTACATTTTAGCTGTTGGCTATGAGATTTGTTGCCCTTGCCTTGCACTCCCTTCACTCTCTCTCATTTCCTTCCATTTCAGCCTTTGAACTTGATCTATGCTGAACTCTCTATAACTTTACGCATGTTTGGGTGGGTGTGGGGGGTGTGGTACTACGCTAACACAGCTGGTGGAAGCCAAAGTGCGTGACAAGCGAATGGAGGAGCACATTCGCACCATCCGAGAGCAGAAAGAGGCGGAGCAAAGAGCCAGCGCCGCTGATAAAGCGTCCGAAAAGCATCAATGGGTAACCCTCTCCATCTGTTCTTTCAGTGTTGTTACTCGCTTCATGCTCTTTGCATGTTGTGGCCATGCCTCTGTGTGCATGGTATTTTGGGGGCAGTTTTTTCTCTTCTCTTTAGTTTTGCTTAACCCCTTGGCTGCCGGGCAAAGTAATGTTATTGCTTCAATATCAGTTACTCTAAATCGCTGTTTTTTGGTGTGTGTTTTTTTAGCTTTAGAACAATCAAGAAGGATAAACGATTTTAGACGATTTTCGGAAAAAAACTAGGGGAGAGCACTTCATGAAAATTAGAGTTGTTTACCTCCATTACTCAGTCAAATAGTATAGCAACAATGGCGTTGAAGCTTGAAACCGCAGGATGCGAGTCAGCGACTTGCAAACATTTTGTAGAAAAGTAAGGGGTGGCCAGTTGCTACAAAGTGATAGAACTTGCAAACTGTTACGTAAAAATTAAAATTACATCAAATTTAGAATGACGCACTGCGTTCTACATGCTGTGTGTGTCCTTAAGCACACAAAGCGAGGGCTAGGGATCTACCCAAAGGTAGAGTAACTTCCCCTGTTTTAACCGATTGAATTAGGCAAGATAACTCCTACACACCATGAAATTACTCCCCTTAATTATTTCCGAACAATTCCTATTTTGTCAGATGGGGTCTGCTGACAAATCTCTTTTTTATTTTATGATTAGAAAAAAGAAGATAAATCTCGCGAATTTTCTCTGGCAGTGAAGGGGTTAATGCCTTGTGCATTCTGTTATTCTGTTCTGGATAATCTGTTTTGCTTTTTTATTATTTATTATTGCTGGTTGCATTCTTTGTGCATGCTCTGTTCATGCTCTTTGCATGCTTTTTGCGGCTGTCGCCTTTAGGTTTCCATTCACCTTTTCTTGTCACTCTTACAGGCACTTTGTTCTTTGATTGGTTTTTTTTGGTTACACTTTGTTTTGCTTTTTTGTTATTTTTGGCTTTGGTTGATATCTTTAAAAAAAAAAGTTCTTGCTTTCCTTTCTACTTCATTATGTTGGTTTGGGTTGTTCTTTTATATGCAGTGGAACCTCCCTTATAAAACCTCCCATTGTAAGATTCAGTGATGTCCGGAGGCCCCAGCCATAGGCCATTGACCTATTAAAATTTTAAATGTCATATTGTGTTCTCCCCTGTCAGGACAGTCTGATTATAATTTTAACATAGGCATGCTTTGTCATTGATTTCTGCAAGAACCAGGACATTGTCCTATTGGCTTCTCTTGTCTCAGGACAGTTTGTCCTGTCACTTTTTGATCCTCAGTACACCACTGAAGATTCCTTCCCTTTTAAGACCTACTTCTCTGAGACATTGCCCTTCCTTGTAAGTATTAAAATTACCTCCCTTATGCAACTCCCTCCCATTGAAGACCTACTTCTCTGAGACATTGCCCTTCCTTGTAAGTATTAAAATTACCTCCCTTATGCAACTCCCTCCCATTGAAGCCCTACTTCTCTAAGACATTGCCCTTCCTTGTAAGTATTAAAATTACCTCCCTTATGCAACTCCCTCCCATATAAGACCTACTTCTCTGAGACATTGCCCTTCCTTGTAAGTATTAAAATTACCTCCCTTATGCAACTCCCTCCCATTGAAGACCTACTTCTCTGAGACATTGCCCTTCCTTGTAAGTATTAAAATTACCTCCCTTATGCAACTCCCTCCCATTGAAGACCTACTTCTCTGAGACATTGCCCTTCCTTGTAAGTATTAAAATTACCTCCCTTATGCAACTCCCTCCCATTGAAGACCTACTTCTCTGAGACATTGCCCTTCCTTGTAAGTATTAAAATTACCTCCCTTATGCAACTCCCTCCCATTGAAGACCTACTTCTCTGAGACATTGCCCTTCCTTGTAAGTATTAAAATTACCTCCCTTATGCAACTCCCTCCCATTGAAGCCCTCATTTTGGTATTGTTTTGAAGGTCTTATAAGGGAGGTTCCACTGTATAGTGTTCCTACATATTTTGATATATTCAGAGTAATAACTGTGTTTACTTAACACTTGTTTGCGTTATGAATACCTTTGAAGGACATTATCTATTTTATGCTTGCTTTATCTCTTTACCTGTATGTGATAACTGATAGTGATAATAAGGGAAGACTATAACTGTTTTCAATGTGTTTTCTTGTTATATATTTTTTATAAGAAACAATTTCTAGCATGTGTTTCATTTATGTTGAGGGATCATTTTGCTAAAATAAAAAATAAAAAAAATTCATGAACATTCTCGTGCTGTTGTTTTGGAGAATATTATTACTGGGACTCTTTTCGTAATATTTTATTTTATGAACATTCTCGTACTATTGCGTTGGGGTGTAATATTACTGGGACTCGCTTATCAGTATTGACTCTGTGTGTGTGTGTGTGCCATTATATTTGTGACCCAGCACCACGGAAGGGACATTAAGTGTCAAACTGATCATTCTGAGAAAATTATGCATTTGAAAACTTCAGACAATTCTCTTTCTAGTGATACAAGAACCATTCTTGTATATTTTTCTGTTCCAGAGTTATGAGCATTTAAAGTTAGTAGGGTGAGCGTCGGCCATTTTGAGAAAATACACTCTAAAGTCTAGCCTAGCTGAAGAAAGTGCATTGATCTACTCGTTTTAAAGCACTTAAAAGACCATTTAGAGACCATGTTATTGTTAACCCTTTCTCTGTCAGCCATTTTTCAGCCAAAAATACCATTAAGCTTAACTGGGGTAGAAGAAAAAAAAATCTGCAATGTTGCAATTTCATCTGTAACATGTATAACATAAGACATATTCTTACCTCCCAAAATTAAGAAAATAGGGTCTTTGGGTAACATGCCCTGATTTGATGCCTTTTAGTGACATGGGTATTAAACCATTGTGGTGCATAAATGCAACATTTGTGGTGAAATGGTTAAAGACTTTACAAGCCTTTTGTGAGAAACTAGCCCAGCGACTCGATGTCCCTTTCGTGGTGCTGGGTCACATTTGTAGTACATTTGTTGTATGCCGAGGCTTGCTGATCGTGTAGTTCAAGTTGTTGCTACTGTGCTAGGAAATTTGTGTAGAATTTGACTGTGGTGGTTGTGGGTGATACTGTAGTATTGTTGGCTTTTTTTGGTTGTGTTCTTTTCTAGATGCATTTTGTTGTTTTCTTTTCTGTATAACAGTGTACAATGGAAATCACCTAAGCCAAAATTGGAAGGACCAAAATTATATTTGGAGATAGAGTGGTACAGTGGTAGCGCGTTCGCCTCGTGTCAAGTAAACCCGAGTTCAAACCTGAGTACAGGGGATTTTTCCTCTCACTTTGCGCTAGGCCTTACGGTCTGAACGTGGAGTCTTTCGGATGAGACGATAAACCGAGGTCCCATGTGCCCATGCACTTAGCATACGTTAAACCCAGTGGCAACGAAAAAGTTGTCATTTGGTCCAAATTTACCCCCCCCCCCTTTCCTTCCTCATCAGTCACACAAAAATCGCATGCAAATTGTTTTTAAAAATTGGGTGGCACGCCTCTGGTTGCGACGCGCTCTCCAGGTGGGAGCAACCCGAATTTCACACAGACTTCTCTGACTATAAAGTACCTAATACCAATATTTTGAGATAAAAAGACTTTGGGGCATTAAAATGATTAAACATGGGCCAAAACATTATTGTGAGACTGAGTTATCCATGTTTTTTAGTTATGTGTTTTTGAGTTGGCCGATTTCCAGTATAGATTGGTTTGCTTTTTTCCCTCTCTGTTTTTGTTGTTGTTTTGGGGGAAGGGGTAGTGGTTGTGTTTAACATATTACTATTAGGCAGTGGGGGTTTTTTCTTTGACTTTATTATTTTTGTCTCTTTGATTTTGGACATCTCTTTTAATCACTACATGTACTTGAAAGTTTATGTTTGTGTGTATGATTATTTTCTTTGTTTGATTGAATTATTTTTTAGTGTTAGCGCACGAGGCTGACACGTTACTTGGAAAATATGCCTATGCATTTTAACGGATACCGTTTATCATGGTATTACAAGATTTGTAATTGTATAGTGGTTATCATAATTTCAAACGAGATGCATACTATTTATCATGGTATAGAAAGATGTTATTTTGAAATGGTGTGGTATGAGTGGTTTATCAATCAATCAATCAATCATTCAATCAATAATTTATTATGTCCTCAAGTACAGGATCATTTTCTTGCAGCACGTCACACACATACAAAAGAAACAACACAAATTGATAACGACAAAATAAATGCACGCATTAAAAGAATTTGACAAAAACTCCCATGTCAAATCTCTTATATTTAATATCTTGAGTTATGTCCATTCCCTCTCCTGGATATGTCACTTATGTGATGTCATTGATGATGTCAACTTTTGATCCCATAGCCTTGGAATGACGGTTTTTGGTTAGGCAAGTCAGAAAAGATATATCTCTAGACCATTTTCTCAGATTGAGTCGTAACAGATCTCTTTTTAAGTTTTATAATGAGAAAATCGATAATTTCTTTGTTTTCCTCTGGCAGTGAAGGGGTTGACAGTACTGTTGATGGTAACAAAAGAACATATTTCCAATTTGCTTAACCCTTTCACTGCCAATGTCGCATTTATGCACCACAGTGGTTTAACACCCATGTTACTAAAAGGCATCAAATCAGGTCCTGTTATCCGAGGACGCTATTTTATTTTTATTTGGGGAGGTAAGGATAGGCCTAATGTTATACATGTCACAGAGGAATTCATAATATTGCAGACCATTTTTTTTTCTCTAATGGTATTTTGCGGCAGAAAATGGCTGGCAGCGAAAGAGTTAATTGTTTAGATGCTTTTCAACCACTGATGGTCATCTGTAACAAGTGACTATTTTGTGTGTCATGGTGCTTGTATTTCTTTCTTTTTCTCTGCATGTTTTATGGGTTAAAGTCAGAAATTAATGGTGCGCCGTTGGTAGTTGCTTTGTCAACTTCCAATTTCTGTGCCCCTCATTTGATTGTGATGAAAGTTTTGTCTCAGAAGAAGTTCAGAACGTGCATATTTTGTGTGTTCTGCTGACCATTGATAAGACTATTGAAGCATTCATGAACATGTTATATTGTTTTTTGGGGGTGTTGTTTGTTTTCAGTTTTTGCTGTTCATATTTAGGCTTCCCCCCGTGGGGATACCGGGGGGTCTTTTGTATAAATAGTTGCCCCACCTGGAAGTTTTGTGCTTGTAGCTTCCTCTAATCTGTCACTCTTTGACTCTGCCTTTTCCCTTTGCTTACTGTCATCTACTATCTTTCTGCCTTTCTGGTCCATTCTGCCTTTTTTCTAAACAAAATTTTCCAAATAATTTTTCTCCTTTGAGCTCCTCCGAAATCGGAATGTGTCGGCTGTACGCAGCGGGGAGACCAGTGAAAACTGAAAACCGGACACATATGTACCTTACCCATTATGGCCATATGGCCTGGGAACGCAGAAGAAGAAGATATTTAGGCTAAGCCCAAAAGAATTGTACACATAAGGTTTTAGGGAATGCGCACATTAGATCCGCAATCCGCAAGTTCCGAACTTGATTGTATCAAAGAAGATTGTGGGTTCGTGTTAAGCTTTCTCCGCTAATGCGTGCAGAGAAAAAGAAAGGAAAGAAAACCAGGACAAGAAATAGTGCGTTGACTTTCCCTGCTGCTGTGTGTATGTGCACAGGAAAGACAACAGGAAGAAACTACAAGTACGAGGAGCAAAGAAATAGTGCGTTGACTTTCCCTGCTGCTGTGTGTATGTGCACAGGAAAGACAACAGGAAGAAAGCTACAAGTACGAGGAGCAAAGAAATAGTGCGTTGACTTTCCCTGCTGCTGTGTGTATGTGCACAGGAAAGACAACAGGAAGAAAGCTACAAGTACGAGGAGCAAAGACGCGTGAGATCCGACCACGAGCGGAAAGAACGAGTTGCTGTGAGTTTGTCGCTCTTAAAAAAACAAGCGGTTTGCTTGCTAGTGCATTTATGATTGCATATGCGCATTCGATTGGATTGAATGAGCACATGGACAGATGTGATGCTTGTTCATGCAGGCGAGTGCGCACATACACACACACACACACATAGACATGCAAGTACGCATACATACATACACATACAGCACCCACAGACACACACACACATGCACACACACACGGTGACATCTCTTTTAATCACCATTTACTGTTTTGTTTTGATTTTGATGAATGATACAGGGTTCGTACAGGGTCCTTGAAACCTTGAAAAATACTGGAAAATTGACATGGCCCTTTCAAGGGCTTGAAAAGTGCTTGAAAAACAGCAAAGGCCCCAAGACTCCTGGAAAAGTCCTGGAATTTTCAAAATCGTCTGACCACCAGCAGTGACACAATCTCCAAAATGGGAGCACCCTGAATTTCACAGACTCCTGTGACTAAATAAGCAATACAGTGGAACCTCCCTATAAGACCTTCAAGAATCATCCATTATGAGGTCTTATAAGAGAGGGGTCTTATAAGGGAGGTAATTTTGATACTTACAAAGAAGGGCAATGTCTCCGAGATAAGGTCTTATGTGGGAGGGAGTCTTATAATGGGAGGTCTTATAAGGGAGGTTCCACAGTACCACAAAAATGAAAAAGGGGGGGGGGGGGGTTAATGCATTGCCCTACCATACCAGCATGTAAGATTGTGTGCCTATCATTTCTTTGCCAGGAAGCGGCCTCCCTGGCATCAGGATCGGCCTCCAGCGCGCGAGACTTCTTCAAACAGAAGTCGGTGGAACGACCAGACGACAGGAGAGGCCCACCACCACCCAGGTATGAGCGATAAATAAATGAGTAGAAAGCTAGAGATGTTGTTATTGTTCCCTGGTTTAACAACTCCAGGGATCACCCCAACAGCCAGTGCACTTGAACTTTTTGGTACAAATACACCAACTAGGGATGAGAACATTTACGTGTGTGACCGTTTTTGATTACCCTGCCATGTGGGCAGCCACACTCCGACTTTGGAGGATTTTAGACTGTTGATGTTATGCCTGGAGCTTGTCATGGCTTAAGACAATCCCCGCACAAGCATAATAACATTTTGATATAGCCTTGCCGTTCTAGCTTATGTCAACTGGTCTGACACAGCCTCATGCCAAGGGGGGAAAAGAGTGGAAACCGGATAATAAATGAGTAGAAAGTTAGAGTGGATACTGGATAATAAATGAGTAGAAAGTTGGAGTGGAAACTGGATAATAAATGAGTAGAAAGTTGAGTGGAAACTGGATAATAAATGAGTAGAAAGTTGGAGTGGAAACTGGATAATAAATGAGTAGAAAGTTAGAGTGGAAACTGGATAATAAATGAGTAGAAAGTTAAGAGTGGAAACCGGATAATAAATGAGTAGAAAGTTAGAGTGGAAACTGGATAATAAATGAGTAGAAAGTTAGAGTGGAAACTGGATAATAAATGAGTAGAAAGTTAGAGTGGAAACTGGATAATAAATGAGTAGAAAGTTGGAGTGGAAACCGGATAATAAATGAGTAGAAAGTTGGAGTGGAAACCGGATAATAAATGAGTAGAAAGTTAGAGTGGAAACTGGATAATAAATGAGTAGAAAGTTAGAGTGGAAACTGGATAATAAATGAGTAGAAAGTTAGAGTGGAAACTGGATAATAAATGAGTAGAAAGTTAGAGTGGAAACTGGATAATAAATGAGTAGAAAGTTAGAGTGGATACTGGATAATAAATGAGTAGAAAGTTAGAGTGGAAACTGGATAATAAATGAGTAGAAAGTTAGAGTGGAAACTGGATAATAAATGAGTAGAAAGTTAGAGTGGAAACTGGATAATAAATGAGTAGAAAGTTAGAGTGGAAACTGGATAATAAATGAGTAGAAAGTTAGAGTGGAAACTGGATAATAAATGAGTAGAAAGTTAGAGTGGAAACTGGATAATAAATGAGTAGAAAGTTAGAGTGGAAACTGGATAATAAATGAGTAGAAAGTTAGAGTGGAAACTGGATAATAAATGAGTAGAAAGTTAGAGTGGAAACTGGATAATAAATGAGTAGAAAGTTAGAGTGGAAACTGGATAATAAATGAGTAGAAAGTTAGAGTGGAAACTGGATAATAAATGAGTAGAAAGTTAGAGTGGAAACTGGATAATAAATGAGTAGAAAGTTGAGTGGAAACTGGATAATAAATGAGTAGAAAGTTAGAGTGGAAACTGGATAATAAATGAGTAGAAAGTTAGAGTGGAAACTGGATAATAAATGAGTAGAAAGTTAGAGTGGATACTGGATAATAAATGAGTAGAAAGTTAGAGTGGAAACTGGATAATAAATGAGTAGAAAGTTGGAGTGGAAGCCGGATAATAAATGAGTAGAAAGTTAGAGTGGAAACTGGATAATAAATGAGTAGAAAGTTAGAGTGGAAACTGGATAATAAATGAGTAGAAAGTCTCAGCAACCTCTGCTTCCTTCTTCTTATGTCCACAAAGTAGGATGCCCTTGTTTATTGGGCACAGAGATTAAATTTGGATTAAAAAATATCACGAGTCCGAAAATTATGGTATGTTGGTGTGGATAAGGATTTAGTTGCAAAGACATTGTCATCGATAGTGTCTTTTAGTGATCAATATAATTAGAGAAAAGTTCTTCAAATGCAAGTCTGTCGGTGAAATGACCAAATGCTTGTTGGAGGTTCACTAACTGCGAGCTCTATTGTAGCAGTTACACAAACAAGTACATACATACATACATTTAGATAGGTACCATGCCAATCTCAAGACAGTGAACTATGCCCCACACAGTTCTGAGAGCTTAAACCTTAATCTTTCTACCCTTCCTCAGGAAACTGAAGACGTCGTTCACTTCGGAGCAGCAGCCCCAGGAACCGCCCAGGAAGGAGCCCATCCAGCTGCCCAGGGAAGAGCCCCAGCCAGCACGAGTCTACCAGCCTTCGCCCCCACCAGAGCCAGAGCCACAGGCATCCCCGGTTTATGAGCCAGAACCGGAGCCAGAACCAGAGCCAGAGCCGGAGCCAGAGCCGGTTGTGGTGGCGCCGGAGCCGGTAGCGATGCCTCAAACGAGGAACCTGCTTCATGACAGCTTGCCCGCGAGGCAGGACTCTGATCAGGAGGAGGAGGAGGATCAGAAATGGGATGGTAAGTTTATGTCCTTGGTGCGTTCGAGTCAAAGGTCCTCGGGATCAGTATGTTCTAGGGAGCTGTCGATGGATGGACGTAGGTGGCGCCCTTGGAGGAGGATCTCACTCACGCTGGCTCGGCGACTAAGACATTATTGTCGTCAGTAAGGGGCTTAGGTGGTGTCCTGCGAACAGGCTCCACTGAACATCACCGAAGTGACTCATCAGCAGTGCAGTGTCTCCTCGGTTGGTTGCCCCCTGATGGCCATGCATAGATTCGCTCCCTCTTGGACTGCTGGTTTCGGATTCTGCGACTTGAACAAGCCGGGGTGTGGCTGCGAGTTGGGACTCAGAATGAGCAGCGTGGGAGCAACGCCACTGTACGGCCCAGAAGATGGGACAGCAAAACAACCAAAAAAGAACTGGGATGGTGAGAGTGTGGATAGTTCTGGGCTGAAATAGGGCTGCTTTTGTGTTGGTGGGGCTAGCGCGTCTCTGGGGTCCCGTCAGCACCTTCGGGGCGTTTCTTTCTCATTCTGGGATGGTGTGTGTGTGGAGGTAGCTGTCGGCTGAATCATGTATTTCTTTCTGTCTCTGTGTGTGTGTGTGTGTATGTGTGCGCATTGTCTAACTCTCTCTCTTGAATTTGTATCTTTTATTGCATCACACGTTGAATTATCACTGGTTTTATCATATGGTTAAAGATAATCTGTTATGATGTTTGTAAGATTTCTCACAATAGCACTATTTCGAAATGAAAACGGATGTAACAGACGAGTTGTGTGCCCATTAGGACACTTAGTTCCGGTTAGGAAATGCTGTAAACACGGCATGGCTGCTCCATAATTGAAATAGAGGGGTGTTTAATTGCTCAGTTATCAGTTTGTAGATTTAATAATATTAAGTCCTGTTTCATGTTTCTTTCTTAATGTGTTTACATTCGTTGACTATAAACAGTTATGTTCTTTTTTGTTTACTTGATACAACCACATTAATACCCTAAGACTTGAAGACAAGAACAAAATATAGTTGTTTGATAATAATAATAATGAGGAAAATTTATATAGCGCCCATCCTACTATGTAGGCTACAGGGCGCTTTAAGGTAGGTAACTTCCATTTTTTAATTATAATTTTGAACCAGAACTACCCCAAACCGACTTCAAGATGAGACAGTAAGGAAAGATAACCCCAAAAGACTGAATTATGAAACAGTGCTATAGGACTTGGGGAAAGTTAAAAAACCCAAAAAACAGATACAAAGAGAAAATGAGAGAAAGAAGCAGTCTAAGGCACAGAGAGAGAGAGGGAGCTTACAGTATTTGACAAACAAATTGCCGGCTAAGCTGTTCAATGTATGGTTCTGTCATTCTTTCAGTCTCAGGACAATAACCCTAGGCTGATCCTAACCCTATCCCTTTCCTGAGAAAGGCAGAATGTTGCTTCTCAGTGAAACATTTTCAGTGCAAAAATTTGATGGGGGGTGTCCAAGTTAACAATTTAGCCAAATTACCTAGTAAGAGATTTATGACTTTCGCATTTCAAGATGCACAACATTGCTTTTATTGTACAGTGGAACCTCCCTTATAAGACCTCCCATTATAAGACTCCCTCCCATATAAGACTTACTTCTCTGAGACATTGCCCTTCTTTGTAAGTGTTAATTACCTCCCTTTAAGACCCCTCCCTTATAAGACCTCATTTTGGATGAGTTTTGAAGATCTTATAAGGGAGGTTCCACTGTACAACTAAATATTCATTCCATATTTTTTTTCTTTTCCAGAACCTCCGCAGGAGGACTTCAGCCCGCCAAGCCAGCAGTCGTACCAGCCACAGGAGGTGATTAGCTCCCCTGCAGAAGCCGTCAGCAGTCCTGAGGAGGGAGGGGACCAGGGGGACCAGGGCCTGTGTGCCAGAGCCCTCTACGACTACCAGGCTGGTGAGAAACCATTCCATGTATCTGGACGTTGGTATAGCGTATGAAGCGTGACAACCACTCGATGCAAAGACTCGATGCTTTTCTAAAAGAAACAACGCTCATTTCCAAATGGAGCGATCCGTTTAAGAAAGGATCGATCCTTTTCGCAAAAGTATCGCTAATTTGTGAAAGAGGATCACGCACTTTCAAAAAGTATCGATACTTTCCGTAATTTACAAAAGTATGGATCCTTTTCAAGTGAAAGTATCGATACTTAGCATCGAAAAGCGCATTTACGAACTCTACCGAACGAGTATTTTAAAAATAATAATGCTCGGATATGAAATGTAACGGAACACGAAACTATGTCATTTTTTTTTCAACATGACCTGGCATGAAATAATTATTTTAAAAAAATATGGAACAGGAAAACAAAAACCTGCCCTAGATTGTGCTAGGTTTACGGACGGCATCTTACATTATTTAGCGCTTCCTCAGCCACTGTTTTGATTCCCGCCGAATAATTCGTGCTGCTTTGGCAAGGGCAGTTTCAAATAATTACTGATTCCAAATTTATATGTGTACATTTCGAGGTACTCGGCAAAACTCGGAAAAGCTCGATCCTTTTGCATCAATCCTTTTGGGAGTGAGCCATACCGAGTAGGGATAATTTTAGAAAATTATCGATACTTTTCAATAAGTATCGAGTTTGTATCGAGTGTTTGGCTCGTTTCGTACGCCATGCGTTTGTGTGTATAGAGAGTTTAGAAGTACAGTATAGCTTGGTGCACCGTTTTATGCCAAAGTTTATTGTGCTAAATTTGTTTCTTCTTAGGCCGTACACGCATTAGACGCAGAAGCCTCATGCGATTATCCCCAAATAAGTAACAGAAGGAAAGAAAAATATGTGTATGCGTTTTCGCATGCGCTTATCCCATTCTTTGTTTTCTTACTTTCGTGTGTATCTTCTGGAGTGTAAGTGTGTGTGTGTACAGTTGTCTGTGTGTGTGTCGATGCAACCTAGTGTCTATGATTTACTGAATGTGAGATAAAGATCGAGTCTGTGTCTATGTGTGTGTTGTGTGTGTGCATGCTTGCATACATGCGCGCACATGTGTGTGTCACTGTGTGTCTGTCTCTGTGTGCTGCTATGTGCATGTGTTGTTGCTGGCTGTCATTCTTGAATACTACTTCTGTTGTCTGCTTATTATTGAGCACTTGGTTGTAAAACGCTTTGGGCTCATTTGAGGTAAAGCGCTATATAAATGTAATATTATTATTATTGTTTTTTTACTTATTCGCGGATAAGCGCATGAGGCTTCCGCGTCTAATGTGTGCACGGCCTAAGAGGGTTGAATTTCTAATGCTGAGACCAACTTTGTGCATTTCATTTTGTTGTAATTCCCTATGTTTTAACCCTTTCACCGCCAGCCATTTTTCAGCAAAAAAAATTCCATTAAGCTTACCTGGGTAGAGAAAAAAATCTGCCTGTAATATTGGGGATTCCTCTGTGACATATTGAAAGTAAGGCCTATCCTTACCTCCCAAAATTAAGAGAATAGGGTCTTTGGATAACAGACCCTGATTTGATGCCTTTTAGTGACATGGGTGTTAAATCATTGTGGTGCAAAAATGCGATGTTGGCGGTGAAAGGGTTAATGCATTTATCATTGATCTCTTAAATCAGAAGCGACGCTGCGTGCCTATATATAGAAATTCCGTTCAACTGCTGATGAAAACTTTTTTCCTGTTTATTCTTCTTCTTCTTCTTCGTTCGCTCAGTTTCCTGTCATATAAGCGTAGATGCGTCATGCTGCCGTTATGCACCTAACTAAGAAACAGTTAGGCCCAGCATGTCCGACTTCGGCTCAATAGATCTTTTTTTTTAAAGAATTTATAGAAAAAAGGCAGGAGAATGGACCAGTAAGATAGCAGATGACAGTAAGCAAAGGGAAAAGGCAGAGTCAAAGAGAGTGACAGATTAGAGGAAGCTACAACTTCCAGAAGGTGGGGGAACTATTTATGCAAAAGACCCCCCCCCCGGTTTCCCCACGGGGGAAATTGTGTTTATGAAAACAATGAACATGTTGAGGTTGACCCCATGAAATGTGCGGCTGTTCTCCTTCTCAAACAGCGGACGACACGGAGATTTGCTTCGACCCCGACGACCTCATCACCAACATCGACCAGATCGACGAGGGATGGTGGCAGGGCTTCGCCCCCGACGGCTCCTACGGCATGTTCCCCTCAAACTACGTGGAGCTCATCTAGGTGCGTGGAGCAGCGCGCGACAGTCAGATGACGCTGTGACAGGGGGGTTGTTCCCGCTCTGTGCCACTGACACCAGAAACACTCAGCTTACGCAAAGACAGGGCACTGGGCTCCCAGCTTGAAGCCGCATTTCACTGGCATCGGAACCTACCACTCACCCTTTAGCATGCCTGTCCAGGGGGGGAGTGGCAGGTTCACATGGATGCAACCTTGCCTCGGATACGAGGCAGCGCCTGTTTTTCAAAATTTTGACCCCAAAAAATAAATTTGATTCAAAGTTCAAGGGGAAAAAAGTGTTGAATTCTCACTTTACAAGCCTGGAATAAGCTTCAAATTGAGTATGATTTTGCTTTTTCTTCAGCTTCTATGCCAGGGGCCTGAATCCCTGCCTTGCCTGTTTTTGGATTTTCTCCAGTTGCATCCATGGGTTCAGGGCAATCGAAAAGCCACAATTCACCCTTTAGCCTGTCGAGGGGGATAGTGGCAGGTTTTAACCTCTGGCTTCATTTACACTACTACTGTGAGTAGTGGAAGCGGTCAGGCAGTGATCAGTCTTTGCACAAGCTAGGTGTTTTTGCTGACACTGGGTGATTTGCCAAGAGGGGATGAAAAACACCATGAATGTATTGAAAAAGAAGAGAATCTGTGGGAAAAGCTGCAGTTCAGGGCATTCCTAGTTTTAACCCTTTTTTGTTTTGTTTTTGCCGTTCACTAAAACAAGAAATAAAAAGTTTTGCTGAGTGAATTGAAAACAGGAATGCCCTAAACGTCAGATTTCTTCCTTCATTGAGGCCATGAACTGAAGTTTCTTTTTTAAACAATAATACTGATGATGCGATTGTACAAGAGGGAGACATTTTGAGAGGAAGGTTTTTAACAGTTTAGGGGAGGCCAAGAGCATTTTGCAGTCTTAACTTTTTGAAAAGCGTTTGCTTGATTAAGCCTTGCAGACAGTATTTTATACCCTTTTCTTGCATTAACCCTTTCACCACCAACGTCGCATTTTGGCACCACAATGATTTAACTCCCATGCCACTAAAAGGCATCAAAGCAGGGTCTGTTATCCAAAGAGCCTTTTTTCTTAGTTTTGGGAGGTAGGGATAGGCCTAACTTTATGCATGTCACTGAAGAATCCCCAATATTGAAGATGATTTTTTTCTCTACCCTGGTAATGGAATTTATTTTGCGAAAAATAGGTGGGCGGTGAAAGGGTTAATGTAGAACACCATTTAAGAACACATTGATGGCAGGAGATGGGGTTACCCCACATGGCCGAAAGGCCAAAGAGGGCGTAAAACATTATTTCTTCTTAGGAGATGGGGATAGAACGGGTGATTTTTAGCGTGTTTTTGCTGTTAGGTACAGAATGAAAATACACAACCAGCAGTTTGACACCATTTGTTTTGGGGATAGCTAGGTGGTTGGTTGGGGGAAAATAGAATGGAAAGAAGCAAAGTACCATTTTACCTTTTGGAAACGGTATCGGAAGAACACAAGATTGGGCATATAAGAGCCTGTTTACTTTGCAGTATGAATCCTAAAATCAAAACGATTGGGTTTTTGATACAATACTGGTGTCATTTTCTACACTCGTTTCTTTGCTCAAGAAGCTCTTTACCGTATTTTGTCTAGGATCGGCTGATTTTTCAAACAACCTAACGGCACATTTGAAGGAGAAAAGGACTTTACTCTAGATCAGAATTGTTGCAGGTTTTTTTTTTATTATTTTTTTTTTTTTTAATCTCCTTTTTGTACTCTACGAGGAAATTATATTGTCCATCCCGAGAATCACTAGTATTACAGTTCGTACACCAAGTGTTGACTCATGCCGACCCTATAACCCCTTGACTGCCAGAGAAAATTAAAGAAAAAGAATCTTTGGGCAAATTATGACATGAAAAAGACAACTGATTTGCCCAATGAAAAAGACAACTGATAGAGCCAATCTGAGAAAATGGTCTGGGGATATTACTCTCTTGATTGTGTTAGAGCAAAAGCCAGCATATCAGGGTTATTCCTCATCATCAGTGATGTCATCAGGTTGGTGGCAGTCAAGGGGTTAAGGTTTCTCATCTTTTGGCTTCTGACCAGCTTTCTTTTCCAAGTGGGAACAAGGGTGCTCCTGATATTCACTGTGTACAGCTACATGTTCATTTGTATTGGTCACTGCAAAGAACACCTTTTGCAAGAGTTAATGCCCTTGGTGGATGGGGGAAGATGGTTGAGTACTGGCCAAACAAGGGCATAGCTCTCACCAGTAACCCTATTTCAGGCCACTTAATGGCTGCCTTTTGCAAGAGTGAATGCCCTTTTGGATACTGATCAACAAGGGCTTAACTCTTGCCGTCAAGGGCGTTAATAACCCTAGTTGCAGTGGCCAATAGAACACTATTGTATGCAGCATTCTTCTGAAAGCTCTTCATTCTCTCCCCTTCCATTCTCCCCATCTGTTCACGACCTTTACCCGTTTTGTACTGTTGTCTTCACTATCCAATGAGGCTTTATACCGAAAATTCTCTGCCCCTGTCTCGTGACCTGAGATGCGAACGCCACCTGCTTAAGATTATCGCCCTTGCCTTTCAGGAACTAGTAGTATATATAGCCACAGAAAATGATCTGCTCCTGACTCGTCACCAGGGGGCATCGGCAGTTTGGGCCTAAAATTATCGCCCTTACAAGGAGTAGTATAAAGCCTCATTAAAGAGAGTATTAGACTTTCTTTTTTGATTGTCGAAAATAATGTTATTATGGGATATGGTGTTAGAGTAGTATACACAAGCCTCCTGTGCCTATCACATTTTTTTCATATCAATCATGTATGTTTGTTTGTTTGTTACTTATTTTTTAAAGTATGAATTTCATATCACTATGTTATCATTTGCACATGTTTTTTTCAAATATTATGATTTTTACTATTGGTGGAAATGCTTTCATGGATTTGATTGGCTACTTAAATTATCGTTTGTTCATCTATTTGTCAGCTTGCATTAAAACCTTTGATCATCTTAAAACAATCCTTTCTGCCCAGCATCGTTCATAATGCGAAGTATGGATGATGATGAGAAAGCTAGGGCCTTAATTACATATTAAGCATCACTATTTCACATGCTTTAAAAACAAAAACACAAACCTAATTTTTTAAAGGAACGTTTTTGTTTGTTTCAGATCCAGTTTTCTTCTCATTTTTTGTTGTTGAGGCAATTTCTTAGAGTGTTCATGAATGCATTTATATATTTGAATTCTGCTTTTAGGATTTTATATGCTGAGCATATTTGAAACGTAAAAAAAAAAACCACACAAAAACAGTGGATACATAAGGCTAAGTGTATGGTTTTTAACAACAAAAAGGCATGATGCTTGCGACAATTGTTTTTGAAAATAGAGTAAGAAAAGTAAAGTTTGACTCTCGCGAAAAGGAACCCTTTTTGTTTCCAAAATGAAGCCAAACGCAAAATCATTTATCTCAGACAGATTGATGCAGAGACTGAAGTTGTTATATAATAAATGAAGTTTCTGGCTTGCCCATGGCAGGTTTCCAACTTGCTTGTATATGCGTCACAATAAAACCAGTGACGGCAATATGTACTTTTCTCGCAGGAGGAGTTTTTCCTTTGAATGAGAAGACTGGTTCAGTTTTTGTGCTTCTTTCCTTTGATAAGTTATCTTCCTTGCCCAAGTGTGTGCATTGCTCACATTACTCAACTATTTTCACATTTCTTCTTCGGTGTTTTGGGGACTTTCAGAGTGAACCTGATACAGTAGAACCTCCCATTATAAGACTCCCCCCCCACATAAGACCTACTTCTCTGAGACATTGCCCTTCTTTGTAAGTAATAAAATTAACTCCCTTATAAGACCTCCCATTATAAGACTCCCTCCCACATAAGACCTACTTCTCTGAGACATTGCCCTTTGTAAGTAATAAAATTAACTCCCTTATAAGACCCCTCCCTTTAAGACCTCATTTTGGATGATTTTTGGTCTTATAAGGGAGGTTCCACTGTATTGTAACTAAAGGAAATGAAGCATGGCTTGTGTGAAACGCACATCACGTGCATCATCATGCAGGCATGGGAATTGTCCGCGAATTCTGCAAGAAATTTTTTTTTAGGGCAAAGTTTTTGTTACTAAATACTTCAATTTTTATTTTTCAGAGTTTTTTGTCTCTGACAATTCCCATGCCTGTCATGTCACTCACAGTACATAGTCTGCACTGAGCAATGAAAACGCATGGGGTTCTTTTTTTGCCCCTAAATGTTATCGTAATCAGTATTGATGTAGCCATATTTTTTTCAAAGTCACACACTTTCCTTGCTGCATTCCAGTTTTTCTAAACAATGTCGAAATTAGATCAAGTTTGTAAGAAAGGCTCTTTGATTGAAATCATGATTAGCTTTCTTATTTTTAATTTAAACACTGCAAGTTTATATCCTCTGTTGCACGACTTCTTTTGTTACATGCGTTTGTACGAGTTGTTATTCAGAAAGCTCATCTTTTCTATTCTTATAATCTGTTTGCTGTATTTGTTTATCGTTTTCTTGCTTTGCTGACTAGGCATAGAATAGTGCAGTATTATTGATTAACAACTGTGCATTATCTTTATGGCTGCTTGTAGTTTGGGTTTTGTTGGATTTTGTACATGAAGTAAATGTTCATAATGTGACCCATAATTTGTAAACTACCGTATTTTTTGGACCATAAGGCGCACCTTTGTATAAGGTGCGTCCCCCAAATTTTAAATTTTGTTATATATTTTTTACTATTTTTTTAGTCATATTATAAGGCGCAGGGGTCTGAGTCTGGGAAAAATGTATCGCCTTATAGTCTGAAAAACACGGATCCTTTAGGAACTGTGTGTGACCATATTTTTCGGACTATAAGGCGATACTTTTCCCCCAGACTGAGACCCCTGCGCTATATAATATGACTGGTAATATAGTATAATGACAAATTACAACTTACTACTTGTGGCAGTACCATAGCCGATGAGGTTTATCCGAGGCGTGGTTACTGCTACACATATCTATTAAAAAAGATCGGGACTTTGCTGGTTAAGCACTGCCTCCGGGTATTGCCACCAGTATTGTTCCCACCATCTTTATATTTACAAATGGCAGAAAGGCCGAAGAGGGCGTAAAACCCTATATTCACTCAGTATAATGACAAAATCTGATTTTTGTATAAACTTTTTGGGGTGCGCGTTATAATCAGGCGCGCCTTGTCCGAAAAATACGGTACTCAAATCTTCTGTGGCATTGTTCGACACATTTGGTTGGTTTGTGTATTGTACTAGTCGTCTTACTATGCCATGTTCGGGTTTTCTATTGTGTGTGTTTTTTGCTTGTTCATTTTGGTGTTAGTTGTTCTGGCAAGTCTTCCTGTGTCCATGCTTGTCTGCATTTGGGTGTTGTTATTGACATGGGTGCTCCTGGGAAATGTCAAAAATCCTGCAAGGCAGGGGTCCAGGGGCCGCCCAGGCCCAGGCCCCGGCATAGTGCAGGGACAGTGTCCCTCCTGGGGGTTCTGGGGGGCAATGCCCCCTGGAAGCTGAAGGGAAACCAGACCTGTTTACTCTACTCTTTTCAAGTAGTATTCCACTCAATTTGGACCTCTACTACTCTTCAAAATTGAAAATAATGCTCTAATTACTCACTTTCAGTGAACATTATTTGATGGTTTAATGAAGAGGACTACTCATTTCACACCAAGACTACTCATTTCAGCTGTCCAGACTACTCAAGACTTGCGTACGGGGTAAACAGGTCTGGCTCTCGTGGCACTTTCACTTCTGGTTATACATCATGACCTCTATAACCAGCAAAATGTGTCTTCTCAAATTCTCATTATCCAGCAATGCCGGCTCCAGGCAATAAACAAATCCTGAACTTCAGGACATCCTGAAAGCAGGAACATCCATGTATTTATTGTGTCTTTGTTTAAAACAGGGGAAAGTACTGTGCCTGTGTATGTCATTACCTTCTGTTCTGATTGTTTGTTTCTGAGCGAGTTTCCGTAAGTGATGTAGTTTTTTTCACAACTTTGCTCATATACACCAATTTCTGTTACCTTTTTTAAACATCCTTTTTCAGGAAAAGATACTTTCCTTTCATTCATTTTAGACCCATTCGTCAATTTGGCCAAAATGTATGTTTTAAACAATTGCGATGCATGAAAATGCAATGTAATGTACATTGAATACCTTCTATGTATTACGTCTGCCGCATGATTCAGCTAAATGGGATTGGGAGTCTGTAGACCAGGGCCTGTATTCACACTGAGATAGTTTGAGATATCATCATATCTTAGAAGTCCTAAAGTAGTAGGATTTAATTGGACTTGAGAAGGGCTTCTAAGATATGATGACCAGTCTCGTACTATCTCAATGTGAATACAGGCCCAGATTAGTTCCACACAATGTCTCTCTATGTTAAAAAAGTCACAATCTTTCATTATTTACTACTAGGCAGAGCCTCGTAAATAGATCTCTGGTGGTTTTCATCTTCTGGTTTCAAAGCTCTCTCTCTCTTTCCCTCTCTCATTTGTCCGTTTGTTTTGTTTTCTGTCTCATGGGGAGATTCAAAGAAGACTAAGCTTTGCCCAGGATCAGGATCAGGATCAATACGTCACGGGTGCCAACACTGGCAATAGTCGCGACGGAGCTACAATCTTCATCCTTGTAAAACAAAACAAAATTTTAGACTTTTGTCTTAAATCCTTGTAAAAATGAAGTAAAGTTTTGAGTCCCTGTGATCATTTCGGTGCTGTGTCCAAAACACATTACGACACTGCTGGGTTTTTTAACTTTCTGAAGAATTGCTATAAAAGGTAGTGTTGTACTTCGCTTCTATACGTTACAAATACATGAACATGTATTTCGTTAGGATTGGGATTTGGGGAGGTGGGCATGGGAGGTAAATGGGAAGCTTAGGCCTGGTTTTGATTCTGTTTTGCGTTGTTCGTTCCAATTTGTGTATTAGCTTTTGACTTTTTAAATTCCTTTGTGAAGCGCTTGGAGCCCCTGAGAATAAGTGCTATAAAAGTATACATTATTATTATTATGAAAGACATAACCCAAAGTCACTTCTGTCTCCCCCATTACTCTTTTCGGTGGTGGGGTTTTCATAGTCATACTGAACAAAAAATCTGTTGACAGTTTTCTGTGTGTTTTCATTTATTCAATGAACTGTATAATCCGTTTTAAAACGTGTTAAATGTTTTCGCTTAGACTACTCCGCTATGATCGATCCATTTTCTATGTATTCTCATTTGCTGTAAAAACTGGACTATAAGACACACCTGTATATAAGCCACATCCTTTAAATTGACAAAAAATTAGGTATTTGTATTTATTCACAAATAAGCCGCCCCAGTTTATAAGCCGTAGAGAAAATTGTATGTGCACAAACCAACAAAAATATAGAAATTCTCCTATCAGATCATGAGTAATTAATGTTGTCAGACACTTTAAACATGAGATTTTAATATATTGATTACCAAAACCAGTTCTGAGTCTAAAGCTCAAAATAGGCTGAAGAATGTGTCCAGAAACACATTTAATCATACTGATAAATTTAGAATGGAAAAAAATTCCACAGATAAGCCGCATCAGTCTATAACATAAGCCGCATGGGCCAAAGTTCAGGGAAAAAGTAGCAGCTTATAGTCTGCGTTTTGCGGTAACCAATGCGCTATAGGTTCTACTTCTGCTTCAAATGTTTTTGCTTTGGGCACACACACACATTATATCCGCAATCTGCAAGTTCCGTGAGGAAACCCCATACACGTATTTAAGAAATAAGTGGACGGGATTGCGCATAGCTTTCTGCATGTAGAGTGGCACAGTGGTAACGCGTTCGCTTTGTGTCAAGTAAACCCGAGTTCGAACCTGGGTACAGGGGATTTTCCCTCTCACTTTGCACTAGGCCTTACGGTCTGAACGTGGAGTCTTTCGGATGAGACGATAAACCGAGGTCCCGTGTGCCCATGCACTTAGCACACGTTAAACCCAAGTGGCAACGAAAAAGTTGTCATTTGGTCCAAATTTACCCACCCACCCTTTCCTTGTTCATCAGTCACACAAAAATCCCATGCAAAAAAAAAAAAAAAAGTTGGATGCGACACGCTGTCCAGGTGGGAGCAACCCGAATTCCACAGAGACACCTCATTGCGCATGGGTTTCTGCACGGAACTTGCACAAACATATATGTGTGTGTTCCTTTGGGTTGTATTTATCATGATCCATTGCATAGTTAATTGTGTGTAAACGCTGCTGCTGTTTTATTAATCACATTTTAATTTGTTTTCTTTCTTTTTTTTATGTGTATTTAATCATGGGTTTTGGGGTGTCTAAAAGACTCGAGCTTTACCAAAAAATAACTGATTTTTTTTTTTTTCATCGTTTAAATAGAAGTAATTAACATGGATTTGTTTTCAAACGAACAGTCTGAAACGAGTAAGATAAAAAGATTTTGCGTAAAATGCTGGTGCTCATGAAGATTTATTTTGAGAGAAGATAACGCTGTATTATACAGTTTTTGAAAAGTAATATTGTTGACAGTTTGAGAGAGTCCCCCAAAGTGCATGTTTTGTTCACTACAGTAATGGGATCCACCTTGTGAAAAGAGAGAAAATTGTTTTGGAAGAGTTGTACTTTAGATACCTCCTGTCAAATTTTCACATTGCAAAGTTTTCACTGAGAAGCAACATTCTGCTGTTCTCGACAAAGGGATACTCCGATAGGGTTGGGATCAGCCTAGGATTATTTTCATGATTTACTAAACAAATCAGACTTTTTGAGATTGAGAGTCATAAACATGCAAGGGGGGTGGGTATAAACTACGATGTTGTCAAAGAGTTGTTGAAATAGTAAGCATTGTTTATAGCCAAGCACTGGTTCAAAAATAATGATTCAAAACGAACTAGTCTTGTCTACCAGAGAAGACGTTGAGACGAAGTTAATATTTACTCATCAAAATTGCCTAGAAATCATGTGTATTTAAAATATGGTAGCAGTTTGGGACATATAAGAACACTTTTTATGTGCGTATTGTGGGGCTTTAAGACTGCCACAAGATCAAATTTGTGCATGTGGAAATGTAATGATGAAACCATTCACACTCGTAACCAATTCCAATGCTTTTCTTCATATATAGTTTTTATCACTTTTGTTTTTCTTTTACACTGTTGAATCCATTTGATCGTAAGGGATGACATGAAAAATAAAGAATGATGTGATAAATTGTACCTTTGTTGTACTTGCTGTCTTGTGTCTAATTCATGGTTTGTACATGTGAACTTCTTCTTCTTCTTCAGCGTTCAACTGGCTATGGCTATGCATCAAAACCTCAGACCGAGTGATGTCGCAAACCTGGATGTCCGACGAAGGTCGTCCGCCGTCCCCCAGAGTTTGGTTCTGAGGTCCGTCCCTCCCGTCGTACAGAGGGCAGTCCTGAAGGACGTGGGAAGGGGTCTGGTCAGCTTGTCCGCACTGGCACAGGGATGAGTCTGAGACCCCAATCCTTCGTAGGTGTGCGCGGAGGCTGCAGTGCCCTGTACTCGGGCGAAAAATATTGGTTTGATCTCTCCTCTCCAGTGTCTGGATCGGATCCTTGTGTGTCTGATAGCCACCATTTCGGTGGAACCAGTTGGTTTTGAACATGCTGCGGATGAGGGTCTTGGCTTCCTCAGACGTAGCAGAGACATCAGGCTGGGTGAGCAGGCTACCTTCTTTTGCGAGACGATCTGCACGCTCATTTCCTGAAAGGCCAACATGAGCAGGCACCCACTGGAGAGTAGTTGGAGCCGTTTGAGTTACGGTGGCAATGTGAACAAGACGGCTATCTTGCACTGTAGTCGCCCCCCTCAAATTTTCGGCATTGATTTTTTGTTTTACTGAGAAGCAACATTCTGCCATTTGGGGGAAAGGGATAGGGTTAGGATCAGTCGATGGTTATTTCCTTAAAACTGAAAGAAGCAGACTTTGAGATTGAGGATCATCGATATTTACACGTCGATAGGCCAGTTGAATTCTCCGTTCAAATTCCAGTCTGAGATTTTGGATAGCCGCCACTGCTACCCCACTAACGATAACTCTATCAGCCCGGTTCGCTGTAACTCTTAAGTAGTCCATCTTACCCTTTTAGAATCTTTGGTACTAACTCAAATGCAAACACGTTTCCACAATATCGCATGCAGTTGATATTAACAGAGAAGAACCAGTATCCAAAGTGACTCAGCAGCAGTGCAGTGTCTCCTCGGTTTGTTGCCTCCTGATGGAGTAACATAGATTCGCTCCCCTTGGACTGCTGGTTTCGGATTCTGAGACCTGAGCAAGCCGGGGTGTGGCTGTGAGTTGGGACTCGGAATGAGTGGCATGGGATCAACGCTACTGTACGGCCCAGAAGAAGATGGGACAGCAAAAAAAAACGGTGTAAAACTGTAATGCAAACCTCTGCCAAGGAGGTAACCTTAATTTTTTTTTATAATCAAAGCTGATTATAAATATAGAACCAAATATATAATCGGAAAACATGTTAAACAAAAATTTCCACAATCTCTGCATCCGAACGACAATCCAAAAGGACTCCCAAACTTGTTTGTGCATGGTTTTGTTTTGCGTGGGGTTTTGTTTTGGTTGGTTTGTTTATGGAGATAATACCTTTTAATTCCATACACAAATTTGTTTAAATTGGTTGATAGCTTAGTTAGTTGTTTACAGACACATACTGTGAAAAGGGCTAAAATAAAAACAACATCACATTAACATAAAGTGAGCGATTACAAAAAACAACAACACAATTATCACATTCTACCCACATGAAGAAAACATGTACAGTTTAAACTTCTTTGTATTTTTTCACCAAAAATATTGTTATTTTGTTAACATGCAATCATAAACATCATCACAAAACAACTGATAATCCGTAATTAATTCAAAGTTGCACATGATCTGCAAAGTTACATGTATGATAATCCATAATTAATTCACAGTTACACATCTGATAATCCGTAATTAATTAACAGTTACACATCTGATAATCTAATTAATTCAGTTACACATCTGATAATCCGTAATTAATTCACAGTTACACATTAAATTCCAACGAACAGTACAGTTCAATTACAAGGAATGTTTGCATTGATACAATACTGTGAACAAAATCCAAAGAAGATGCTAGTTGACCCTTTCACCGCCAATGTCACATTTTTGCACCACAATGATTTAACACCCATGTCACTAAAAGGCATCAAATCAGGGTCTGTTATCCAAAGACCGTATTTTGTTAATTTTGGGAGGTAAGGATAGGCCTTACTTTAAATATGTCACAGAAGAATCCCCAATATTACAGATCTTTTTTTTTTCTGTACCCAGGTAAGCTTAATGGACATTTTTTGCTGAAAAATGGCTGGCGGTGAAAGGGTCAAAAAGTATCACATGGAGCATTGTTTAATGAAGGTGTTTTGATAGTAAAGCAGTATACAATAGCTTTATCTAAAAATACACAATTCTGATGCTTTCACACCTGCACATGCATGCACATACAGATATGCACACACACACACAAATGTAAAATAGAAACGGCTTCATTCACCTTTTGTGTGTCTAATATCACTATTGGTGAAAAGACATTAAATTAAACTACTGAACTGGAAACGCACGCACACACACACATATGCTATTAACTTATGACAAACATACACACACACACGTAAAACAGAAACGCATCATTCATGAACACACTCACAAATGCCATTAACTTTCTTTTTCTTTTTTTTTCTCCCGCGCAGCGATTTTTCTTTGAACCCCAATATATGTCGGTTACTGCCGGTTACGGCAGGTGGACATCATTGGCAGAAGAAGAAGAAGAACTTCTGGCAAAACACACACATACACATGCCATTAACTAATGGCAAAGCATACACACATGTAAAACAGAAACGCATTAATCACACACACACGCCATTAACTTATGGCAAAGCACCGTTAATGCAAGTTAAAAGGAGTGCTCTCTCTCTCACACACACATATGAAACATTGCATTATATATATCTCTCTCAACTTCTCTCTCTTTCTTCCTCCCTTCCTCTCTTTTTTTAGTCTCTCCCTCTCTCTCTCTTCATTCAATTCACAGCTGATTAATCGGGGTGCAGGCCAGCCCCTTCACTCTCTCTCTCTCTCCCTTTTCTTTGTCTCTCCATTCCCAGCTGGTTAATGGGGGTGTAGGGCTCTCTCTCTTTCCCTTTGAACTTTCTCCCTCCCTCCCTCCCTCCCTCCACTACCTCTCTCGACCCCCCTCTCTTGTTTATCTATCTTTCTGATTCTCTCTCCATTCATAGCAGGTTAATGGGGGTGTAGGCCTCTCCTAACATCTGCCAGTTTGTGGGCCACAATGTTCAGTGTTTAGTGCTCTCTCTCTCCATTCACAACAGATTGATAGGGATGTAGGCCTCTCCTGACATCTGCCAGTTTGTGGGCCACAATGTTCAGTGTTTAGTGCTCTCTCTCTCTCTCTCTTCATTCACAACAGATTGATAGGGGTGTAGGCCTCTCCTGACATCTGCCAGTTTGTGGGCCAGCCTCTGGCATTGGGCCACAATGTTCAGTGTTGTCTCTGTCTCTCTCTCTCTCTCTCTCTTGTCTGTCTCACTCTCTCTCTCTGTCTCTCTCTCTCTCTCTCTCTCTCTTCTCTCTCTCTCTTTCTCTCCATTCACAACAGATTGATAGGGGTGTAAGCCTCTCCTGACATCTGCCACAGTTTGTGGGCCAGCCTCTGGCATTGGGCCACAATGTTCAGTGTTCTCTCTCTCTCTCTCTTCTCTCATTCACAACAGATTGATAGGGGTGTAAGCCTCTCCTGACATCTGCCACAGTTTGTGGGCCAGCCTCTGGCATTGGGCCACAATGTTCAGTGTTCTCTCTCTCTCTCTTTCTCTCCATTCACAACAGATTGATAGGGGTGTAAGCCTCTCCTGACATCTGCCACAGTTTGTGGGCCAGCCTCTGGCATTGGGCCACAGTGTTCAGTGTTCTCTCTCTCTCTCTCTCTCTCTCTCTTTCTCTCCATTCACAACAGATTGATAGGGGTGTAAGCCTCTCCTGACATCTGCCACAGTTTGTGGGCCAGCCTCTGGCATTGGGCCACAATGTTCAGTGTTCTCTCTCTCTTTCTCTCCATTCACAACAGATTGATAGGGGTGTAAGCCTCTCCTGACATCTGCCACAGTTTGTGGGCCAGCCTCTGGCATTGGGCCACAATGTTCAGTGTTCTCTCTCTCTCTCTTTCTCTCCATTCACAACAGATTGATAGGGGTGTAAGCCTCTCCTGACATCTGCCACAGTTTGTGGGCCAGCCTCTGGCATTGGGCCACAATGTTCAGTGTTCTCTCTTTCTCTCCATTCACAACAGATTGATAGGGGTGTAAGCCTCTCCATTCATCTGCCACAGTTTGTGGGCCAGCCTCTGGCATTGGGCCACAATGTTCAGTGTTCTCTCTCTCTCTCTCTCTCTCTCTCTTTCTCTCCATTCACAACAGATTGATAGGGGTGTAAGCCTCTCCATTCATCTGCCACAGTTTGTGAGCCAGCCTCTGGCACTGGGCCGCAATGTAGGGCGGGTGAACTAAGCCAACGTGCATCAGAAACATCTCGTAGCAGTTCACGGCCCCTTCCATGCGATCGGGGAAACACTGGAGAAGCAGTCGCCTATAAAACAGACAGAAAATTATTAAAGAGATTATTGAAAGAGAGAGAGAGTGAGAGAAAAGACAGGGAGACAGAAGAAGGACAACAAATATCAGTTTGAAAGAAAGAGACAGGTCTGAGGGGGAAAGAAGCAAAACAAAAAGCTCAGCATCTGTCAACATTTCGATTTATTAATCTTTGTCCAGACTTCCAGAATCAGTCACACTCCCATTACTAATGTTATACAAACCAAATCACACCAACAGTGAACAAAGAAAGAAAGAGAGGGACTGAGAAAGATACAGAAACAGACAGAAGATAGACAGAGTCAAGAGAGAGAGTTATCAAGAGGAGGGAGAGAGAGGGGGTGGGGGGTAAAGAAATGGAGAGAAGAGGGACAGGAGAGGATGACGAAGATTACGTCTTTTCATTCATTATTTTCTTTTACTTTATCGTCATCAAATTATCACGTCATAGTACTAGTATGCGTCATCCATTCACTACGGTCATTGTTAAGTTTAGTGTGTTGTCTTCATTCACTTTGTCAGTCTTTTTAAAGACGAAAATTTGGTTTTATTTGCTGTGTTTATTATTTATTTCATCTTCATGTGCTTGTGTGAGTGTAGCGTTTTGATGCTATTTGGTTCAATTGTACAGAAAGAGATATGAAGAAAGAGAGAGAGATGATAGAAAGAGATAGATGATCAATTTGAGAGAAATACTCTTCAAACTTCAAATACACATGTACTTTATTTTACAAGGATAAGAATTTAGGCTGGGCCTAGTCTTCCATTCTGTCCTTGGTTCTAAGCATGCAACATGTAACTAATACTATAAACAAACATTGAGACACAGAAAGATTCTCAACAGAAACAACAACAGTAGCAGAAATATAACGACGACATGGTAGGCAGAGCATCAACATCAGCAATTAGAAACAAGCAAAGCAGAAAACCAACCGATTTTCCACCACAATTTACTTCTTCTACTACCATTACTACTCCTACTACTATTACTGCTACTACCACCATACCACTACCACTACTACTATTATTACTACTACTACCGCTTCTACTACTACTACTACTACTACTACTACTACTACTACTACCGCTTCTACTACTACTACTACTACTACTACTACTACTACTACTACTACTACTACTACTACTACTACTACTACTACTACTACTACTACTACTACTACTACTACTACTACTACTACTACTACTACTACTACTACTACTACTACTACTACTACTACTACTACTACTACTACTACTACTACTACTACTACTACTACTACTACTACTACTACTACTACTACTACTACTACTACTACTACTACTACTACTACAACTACTACTACTACTACAACTACTACTACTACAACTACTACTACTACCAGACAGAGCAGTAGACAGAGATGGAGAGGGATACAGAGACAGAAGTGGGACAGAGAGAGAGAGAGAGAGAGAGAACACTGAACTGTTTTAATGTCATTGACTTGCATAGCTTAGATGACATGGGGGTGCGAATAGAACAAAATAATGGAAAAATAAAATAAAATCAATCAAGGCATGAAAAAGAAAAGAAAAACAAATGTCTGTCTCGACCATCCAATCATAATGAAATTAACCCTTTAGTTCCGTGAACGTTCAGAAAAAAACCGGATCGTAAATGCCGAGAACGTTCGGGAACGTACGGATTCCACGTGGCCGCTTTGGGCGCTTCCATTTTGTTTTTATCACATGGCAGTCACGTGGACGCTTCAGCCTCGCTTTCGCAATAGATTACACTTCCACCCTGTTGCTTGCAATGGCTTCTAGGCCGATTGGTTTGGAAGATATGAATTTTTGAAAATTAGTGACCGACTTAGGCATTTTCGCGATTTTTCCAATATGGATGACGAACAGTTATGGCGTCCATTGACTGAGGAAAGCGATGAATAGTCGTACTTTTGTGAAAGATGGGACTTATGAGATCGCGAAGTAATGAGTAAGGAAGTGTACTCTGACCTATTTCGGCAACGAGCTTGTTTTTGTTCGATTGATGCAAATTTTTGAAGTCGTGTTACTGACATCAGCATTTTCCCGACTTTTGCATCATGAATGACGAATCGTTATTGCATCCACTGAGCGATGACAGCGATGAAAATTGCATTTTTTGTGAAAGATAGGAATGATAAGATTGTGAAGTGAAAGGGTAAGTGAATGATTTTGATCTACATTTCCATTTCAGTCGTCTTAGGCTTCACCAGTGGTGACCAGTCTGCAAAAAGTAGGCAGTGAATGACTAGTGAATGCAGTTTGCGACTACACTTTGGCATTTTGATTTTTTGTGTGGAGCAATGCATCCCCATAACATCGTGAAATTCATTTCGCAAATCAGACAGACATCTTTGGCAACACATTCAAAACAAAAAAACACTCATAATCTGCTAGGGTATATTTTATTTTATTATTTTTCTGACGCTACCCCCCCTTTTGTGCAGAGTGACGTCCCTTGGGCTAGGATTTCAGAGGTGATTGAGCGCACAGAGCGTCAGGAATTAAAGGGTTAAGCATATCAGATTCCCACACTTATACCCTAATAAATTATTCAAAACTTTCCATTAAGAAGTAATGTTCTGTCTATGTTCTTCTTGGATTTGCTTTTGCTTAGTTCTAATATTCAGAGCTTCTGCAATATATTTAGCTAGGGATTTTATAGATTCATCATCAAAGTCCATTTTCAAAACTCCAACTAAATCCAAATATACAGCAACACTTTTTTCAAAAATGTTACACTTCTTTCTAATCACATCATATTTTTTACAACTAAATAAAAAGTGTATATCATCTTCTTTATGAAAACCACACATTGGGCAGGGAGCAATTAAAGATATATCATCATCATGAAACCATTGTTTATGTGCATTCAAGCCTATAGTTCTAGACCTAAACCTGGCCAGACATATTCTATGCCACCTATTATTTACAACCGTTATATATTTCTCAGCTTCAAACGCATCTTTAAAGCTATAATACCAGTTATATCTGTCTGAACTTTCAATTTTAGAGTGCCAATTTTGCTGACAAGAAGCAATAATTCTGTTTAGTGAGAGAAAATTATCAATTTGAGAAAAAGATGAGAAAGACAGAGCGAGCACAAAAAAAGCTATCATAAAAGCCACCTTACATGACTTTTGTATACATTTTCATACCTCCTTTCTTCTTTTCTCTAGATACACCGGCACCCACACACAAGTGCATGCACACACACACACACACACTTACTTGTAGAAGGACCCAGACAGTATACCGGGTAAGGGTGTGTCCAGACCTGGTTTGTACGGTTCCTGTACTGATATTGGATTGCCCTGTGCACAACCAATGTCATAAACTGACCTCTCATTGCGATAAAAGACAATACAAAGAAATATGTGACAATTGTTTTTAAACCGATAAAATATATACGTAGCGAAGTAATCAAAAACAGTCTCACACATAATGTTCTCAGCCCTAGCTGGTGCATTTGTACCATAGTGTTCAATTGCTTCGGCTGTTGGGATGATCCCTGGAGTCTTTAAGCCAGGGAACAACAACAACAGATTAATGCTCTAAGCACTCAAAGTTAAACAAAATAGCTATCCAAATCTCAGATTCATCAGTCTGTGTATCCTAACAGAAGTACAATAGTAAAAATATACATGTATGTAACCTTTTGCATCCTGTTTTACTAAGTCAGTTCCATGTGAATTATATTATGTTCTTCAAAGCCATTGATGTTATTTCAGTTTTACATCTATTCAGTTCCACATGCATTATTTTATTTCCACCCCACATCATTACAGGTGTAGAGTGGCACAGAGGTAACGTGTTCGCCTTGTGTCAAGTAAACCCAAGTTCGAACCTGGGTACAGGGGATATTTCCTCTCACTTTGCACTAGGCCTTACGGTCTGAATGTGGAGTCTTTTGGATGAGATGATAAACCGAGGTCCCATGTGCCCATGCACGTAGCACACGTTAAACCCAGTGGCAACGAAAAAGTTGTAATTTGGTAAAAATGTACACACTCCACCCCTTCCTTCCTCATCAGTCACACAAAAAACCGCATGCAAAAAAAAAGGGTGGCGCACCTCTGGCTGCGCTGCGCTCTCCAGGTGGGAGCAACCTGAATTTCACAGAGATGCCTCTGTGACTATAAAGTACCTAATCCCTAATACTTTACTTCTATTAAATTTCCACATCCCCTCCCCCCCCCCCTCCCTATTTTTGTTGTTGTTGATTTCCATATTTCCACAACCATTGCTTCAATTCCACAGTTACCACTTTACACCTCACTGATCCAACCGAGTAACAATCAATTGTGGGTTTGGTCATTCTTTTTTTGTTTTCAGCAGTCATCACATACTTCAATGCACCTAACCATAACAAAAATAATCAAGGAATTTCATGAACATTACAAATCATTTTAAAGTATCCTAATACTCAAATTATGCAATGCTTTCACATTTCTTCATAGTAGATTTCGATATTTGCACTTTTCACAGGCTTTCAAGTTGAACAGTTTCAAGTTTGGGTCACCTTCTTCCCCACTCTCTCTCCACACCCCACACCCCTTCTCTCTCTCTCTCCAACTCACAGAGCTGTCTTCAAACCAGAGGAAAAAGGAGAAGTAGAAGTCCCCCCCTCTCTCTCTCTCTCTCTCTAACTCACAGAGCTGTCTTCAAACCAGAGGAAAAAGGAGAAGTAGAAGTCTCTCTCTCTCTCTCTCTCTCTCTCTCCAACTCACAGAGCTGTCTTCAAACCAGAGGAAAAAGGAGAAGTAGAAGTCCCTCTCTCTCTCTCTCTCTCTCTCTCTCCAACTCACAGAGCTGTCTTCAAACCAGAGGAAAAAGGAGAAGTAGAAGTCCCTCTCTCTCTCTCTCTCTCTCTCTCTCTCTCTCTCCAACTCACAGAGCTGTCTTCAAACCAGAGGAAAAAGGAGAAGTAGAAGTCCCCCCCCCTCTCTCTCTCTCTCTCTCTCTCTCTCTCTCCAACTCACAGAGCTGTCTTCAAACCAGAGGAAAAAGGAGAAGTAGAAGTCTCCCTCTCTCAGCAGCACAGAGGTGTAGCCTTGCTGCACTTTCTTCATCATGTGGCCGTACATGCTCCACACCTGCCAACACACACACCAAAGTGAATGAGGCTTTATACCAAAAATTATCTGCCCCTGTCTCTTGACCTGAGATGCGAACACCCCCTACATAAGATTATCGCCCTTGTCTGTCAGGAACTAGTAGTATATAATATAGCCAAAGAAAATTATCTGCTTCTGACTCATCACCTGGGGGCATTGGCAGTTTGGGCCTAAAATTATCGCCCTTTTGTGTCGGCAAGGAGTAGCCTGAAGCCTCATTGCATCAGCGTCTCGGCTATCTTGTGCTTTAGTCACCCCCTCAAACTTTCGCATTGATAATTTTCACTGAAAAGCAACAATCTGCCGTTTGTTTGTTAAAGACCCCCCACGTCATGTGTCACATTCCCTCTTATGCTTGTAAGATTTCTTAAGATTTATTACTAGCTATAAGAGGGAAAACACGTGGAAACCGTGATTTTGACACGTGACGTGGTGGGTCTTTAAAAGGGGTTGGTTTAGGGTCAGCATAGGATTATTTTCATAAAACTGAAAGAAGCAGACTTTGAGATTGAGGGTCGTAAACATGAGGAGGGTGACTAAAATACAAGATCACCAGCATCTCTCCTTGTAATCCGTACCTTTTTCAATTTAAACTTTCCTTAATTCATTCGCATCGCAACGATTTTGAATTATTACAAAAACTCACAAATCACTCCGACCATACACACAAACAAAACATACGTAAATAAAAGGAGAAATGAAAGAAGATTACGGGTTTTCACTTCAGGATTAGACCTAGGGAAGCGGTAGATCAGACTTTTTTTTATATATAGACTTTATATAGAAAAACTCTACACCGATTGGCTTTCCCACAACAAACCACTACAAAAGCAAAACCAGAGGCAAATTTGTAGTCTAAGGGAGCGAAGCGAGTTTAGAAGTGACCAAAGTGTGGTGTGCACACAGATTTACTTCCCTTGAAACAAAGTCATCAAATTGACAGCTTTATATTAATTCCGGCCATATATGTGTGGAATGACTTGAATGACTTAAAAGGTGCAGGTTTGGGATCAGCAAAGGATTATTTTCATAGAACTGAAAGAAGCAGACTTTGAGATTGAGGGTCGTAAACATGAGGTTGGGGGAAGGGTGAAAAAGTACAAGATCACCAGCATCTCTCCTTGTAACGCATACCTTTTTCAATTTAAACTTTCCTTAAGCTGGAATTCTATATGCGCTATTTTCGCTGGCTTAAATCGCCCGCGACTTTTGACAGCGACGAAAAGATAGCTTGCAATTCCATTGACGCTAAAATCGCCAGCGATTTTCGAGGACGCTATTCAAACAGACAGACAGACAGCACAAAGTAGAGTGTACCTTCTCTTTAAGGAATACAGTAACGCTGTTGTGCCCATGCTCATATATGAGATTAAAGGAGGGTGCTATCATCTGGTGGAACTGAGACACACAGACAGACAGACACACAGACAGATATACAGCACAAAGTACCTTCTCTTTAAGGAACACAGTAGCGCTGTTGTGCCCGTGCTCATATATGAGATTAAAGGAGGGTGCTATCATCTGGTGGAACTGAGACACAGACAGACAGACAGACAGATAGACAGACAGCACAAAGTACCTTCTCTTTAAGGAACACAGTAGCGCTGTTGTGCCCGTGCTCATATATGAGATTAAAGGAGGGTGCTATCATCTGGTGGAACTGAGACACAGACAGACAGACAGACAGACAGCACAAAGTACCTTCTCTTTAAGGAACACAGTAGCGCTGTTGTGCCCGTGCTCAGACATAAGGTTGAAGGAGGGGGCTATCATCTGGTGGAACTGAGACACAGACAGACAGACAGACAGACAGACAGACAGACAGCACAAAGTACCTTCTCTTTAAGGAACACAGTAGCGCTGTTGTGCCCGTGCTCAGACATAAGGTTGAAGGAGGGGGCTATCATCTGGTGGAATTGAGACACAGACAGACAGACAGACAGATAGACAGACAGCACAAAGTACCTTCTCTTTAAGGAACACAGTAGCGCTGTTGTGCCCGTGCTCAGACATAAGGTTGAAGGAGGGGGCTATCATCTGGTGGAACTGAGACACAGACAGACAGACAGACAGATAGACAGACAGCACAAAGTACCTTCTCTTTAAGGAACACAGTAGCGCTGTTGTGCCCGTGCTCAGACATAAGGTTGAAGGAGGGGGCTATCATCTGGTGGAACTGAGACACAGACAGACAGACAGACAGATAGACAGACAGCACAAAGTACCTTCTCTTTAAGGAACACAGTAGCGCTGTTGTGCCCGTGCTCAGACATAAGGTTGAAGGAGGGGGCTATCATCTGGTGGAACTGAGACACAGATAGACAGACACACAGACAGATATACAGCACAAAGTACCTTCTCTTTAAGGAACACAGTAGCGCTGTTGTGCCCGTGCTCAGACATAAGGTTGAAGGAGGGGGCTATCATCTGGTGGAACTGAGACACAGACAGACAGACAGACAGACAGACAGATAGACAGACAGCACAAAGTACCTTCTCTTTAAGGAACACAGTAGCGCTGTTGTGCCCGTGCTCAGACATAAGGTTGAAGGAGGGGGCTATCATCTGGTGGAACTGAGACACAGACAGACAGACAGACAGACAGATAGACAGACAGCACAAAGTACCTTCTCTTTAAGGAACACAGTAGCGCTGTTGTGCCCGTGCTCAGACATAAGGTTGAAGGAGGGGGCTATCATCTGGTGGAACTGAGACAGAGAGACAGACAGACAGACAGCACAAAGTACCTTCTCTTTAAGGAATACAGTAGCGCTGTTGTGCCCGTGCTCAGACATAAGGTTGAAGGAGGGGGCTATCATCTGGTGGAACTCAGACAGACAGACACACAGACAGACAGACAGCACAAAGTACCTTCTCTTTAAGGAACACAGTAGCGCTGTTGTGCCCGTGCTCAGACATAAGGTTGAAGGAGGGGGCTATCATCTGGTGGAACTGGCGATCGATGTAGATGAAGTGAACCAGCCCCGGAAACTCGTCCAAATAGCTGTGCACTGTTAAAGCTCAACCAACATTCTAAAGTCATTTTTGGTTCACTATAGTATATAGTCTATAGTATGATAGTTGTTCGGTTGTGTGTGTGTGTGTGTGTGTGTGTGTGTTGCGTCCGTGGTCTAATCTCCTGCCGTAAGTATCGTAATTTGACTTTTGCTTAGAAAAGATTACGGCAAAATCGCAAAGATAAACCGGTCTGAGTAAAAAAATAAAGGGGGGGGGGAGGGGAAAAGGGGGGTGAGAGAGAAAAGTAACAAAGAAAAAAGGAGGAAAGGAAGAAAAAAAGAAAAGAAAGGGTTAAAAATGAAGGCGGAAGTGGTGGTGGGCTGCATGATGAGTGAGCAAGATGAATGATTGGGTGTGGTGTGAGAGTTACATATTTGTTAATGTAAATTTATGTTTTATACTTTTATTTAATATTTGTATTTTACACGGTGGAAGACAAGTTTCCATGTGCGTTGTACAATGCCAATGGACAATAAAGAAACTTATGACTTATAATAACAGCACTCCAATGTGACCCACTCGCACAAAGGATACGAGGTCATGGTGATGTTCCTCTGGGCCTTCACACCCAGGTAATCCCTGTAGTCCATCAGCTCCCTCTGCAGGCGAGCCTTCATGCGCGACATCACCTCCCTCCCTGCACCCCCCGCACCTCCGTCTCCCTCCCCGCCCCCTCCCAGCCGCTGCCCTGGGGTCGTCGTTGTCGTCATCGTCGTCGATGTCGTCGATGTCGTCGTCGTCGGGGCCACGAAGAAGAAAAGCTGGAAGAGGTCCCTGAGTCGGCGCTGAAATTCCATGAGGGAGGATTCCAGGCTGAAACACAATAGGAATTGTTCGGAAATAATTAAGGGGCAGGGCTCCCAGGGAGCCCCATTTAGGGTTCTATGAAGCTCTAAAGTTCTAAAGGACCCTCTAAAAGAATAAACAGTGGGTCCCAGGGATGCACTAGAAAAATTCTTTTTAGCATTCGCAATGCCACTGGGACCCTCTATCCCGCCTCTAGGATCCTCTATGCTGTAAGTGAAAAAGTCCCTGGGACCCCTTGTTTTGCGGGACGATTGGGAGCCCTGAGAGGAGTAATTTCATGGTGTGTAGGAGTTATCTTGCCTATTTCAATCAGTCAAACAGGGGAAGTTACTCTGCCATCAGGTAAATCCCCAGCCCTCGCTTCTTGTGTTTGAGGAGACACACAGCATGTAGAACGCAGTGCGTCATTCTGAAATTGATGTCATTTATATTTTTTACGTCACAGTTTGCAAGTTCTATCACTTTGCAGCAACTGGTCACCCCTTATTTTTCTACAAAATGTTTGCATGAGATGGAATGTGACACGTGACGTGGGGGGTCTTTAACACTTTTCACATACGTTCTCTACATCAAAACAATAGTCAACAACAACTGTGGTCGTTCCATGGTAGAATAAGTAAGAAAAAGAGAGAAAGTTAGGAGAGAGAAAAGAGAGAGAGAAAAAGAGCAAGTGACAGAGAGAAAAGAGAGAAAGTTAGGAGAGAGAAAAGAGAGAGAGTTAGGAGAGAGAAAAGAGAGAGAGAAAAAGAGCAAGTGACAGAGAGAAAAGAGAGAGAGTTAGGAGAGAGAAAAGAGAGAGAGAAAAGAGAGAAAGTTAGGAGAGAGAAAAGAGAGAGAGTTAGGAGAGAGAAAAGAGAGAGAGAAAAAGAGCAAGTGACAGAGAGAAAAGAGAGAAAGTTAGGAGAGAGAAAAGAGAGAGTTAGGAGAGAGAAAAGAGAGAGAGAAAAGAGAGAGAGAAAAAGACAGAGAGAAAAGAGAGAAAGTTAGGAGAGAGAAAAGAGAGAGAGAAAAAGAGCAAGTGACAGAGAGAAAAGAGAGAAAGTTAGAGAGAGAAAAGAGAGAGAGAAAAAGAGCAAGTGACAGAGAGAAAAGAGAGAGAGTTAGGAGAGAGAAAAGAGAGAGAGAAAAAGAGCAAGTGACAGAGAGAAAAGAGAGAGAGTTAGGAGAGAGAAAAGAGAGAGAGAAAAAGAGCAAGTGACAGAGAGAAAAGAGAGAAAGTTAGGAGAGAGAAAAGAGAGAGAGAAAAAAGAGAGAAGTGACAGAGAGAAAAGAGAGAAAGTTAGGAGAGAGAAAAGAGAGAGAGAGAAAAGAGAGAGAGAGTTAGGAGAGAGAAAAGAGAGAAAGTTAGGAGAGAAAAGAGAAAGTTAGGAGAGAGAAAAGAGAGAGAGAAAAAGAGCAGTGACAGAGAGAAAAGAAAAGAGGAGAGAGAAAAGAGAGAGAGAAAAAGAGCAAGTGGAGAGAGAAAAGAGAGAAAGTTAGGAGAGAGAAAAGAGAGAGAGTTAGGAGAGAGAAAAGAGAGAGAGAAAAAGAGCAAGTGACAGAGAGAAAAGAGAGAAAGTTAGGAGAGAGAAAAGAGAGAGAGAAAAAGAGCAAGTGACAGAGAGAAAAGAGAGAAAGTTAGGAGAGAGAAAAGAGAGAGAGAAAAAGAGCAAGTGACAGAGAGAAAAGAGAGAAAGTTAGGAGAGAGAAAAGAGAGAGAGTTAGGAGAGAGAAAAGAGAGAGAGAAAAAGAGCAAGTGACAGAGAGAAAAGAGAGAAAGTTAGGAGAGAGAAAAGAGAGAGAGAAAAAGAGTAAGTGACAGAGAGACAAATGACAAATTTGATTGACAATGACTTACAGTCTTCATGTCAAGGGGGTGAATACGGGATCAAAACGAAAAAAGTGACAGAGAGAAAGCGAGGAGAGAAAGAAAGAAAGAGCAAGTGACAAAGAGACAAATGACAAATTTAATTCACAATGTCTTCATGTCAAGGGGGTGAATATGGTCTTCTTCTTCTTCTTCGTCGATCGCTCAGACAGTTTCCTGTGAATTATGAGCGCAGATGCGTCATGCTGCTGTTATGCGCCTAACTAAGAAATAGTTAGGCCAAGCAAGTCCGACTTCGGCTGGAGGAAATCTTTTTGAAAGTGTTTCATGAAAAAAGGCAGGAGAATGGACCGGGTAAGGCAGAAAGATAGTAGATGACAGTAAGCAAAGGGAAAAGACAGAGTCAAAGAGTGACAGATTAGAGGAAGTTGCAAGCAAAGAGCTTCCAGAAGGTGGGGAACTATTTATTAAAAGACCCCCCGGTATCCCCACGGGGGTGAATATGGGGTCAAAATGAAAAAAGTGACAGAGAGAAAGAAAGAGAGAGAGAGACAGAGCTAGTAACAAAAAGAGAGAGATAGAACAGAGTCCATGACAGATTGACAAAAGTTTATAGACATGTGAAAAAAAAGGTGTTGAGATTGGATTGGATTTTCGTTGTCAAATCTGGCCAGAGGGGATGGCGCTTCTTGAGAAACTCTGGGGACCCACCGAGGCGCCGAGGAAGACAACAGACTTCTTCGCCCTCAGGACTGATCTGAAGATTTAAGCATGGCTCAGGAACACAGAAGAAAAAAAAAAGGAGGAGAATTGGACTTCTTCTTCTTCTTCTGTGTGGGGGGTCATCCAGCTCCCCGTATGGAGGCACGAGGCATCCCATCCCAGCCCGGGGAGGATTGGACAAACTGAAGCCCGAGCGATGCAGAGAAAGACCCGGCGGTGCGCACTCACTCAGGCAGCATGGGCAGGCGCTCGTCCTGCAGCAGGAAGGTGATCAGCTTCTCCCTCATCTCGCTGCTCTCCCACCGCCCCATCACGTCCAGGCAGCTGTTCTGGGTCTTCCTCTGTCAACACACACACACACACAGACGGTACAAAATGTGCAGACACATAGTGATACATGCACACACAAAATAAAGACACATACACACATACCTTACACATACACACACACTGGCTTAAGGCAGTGTCAGACCAATTGACATAGGCTAGAACACCAATGCTACATCAAAAAGTTGTTATGCTCCGCATAGCTATGCAGGGATTGTCTTTAACCACGACAAGCAATACAAATTACATGACCAAAAAGAGCAATCATCCATAAACACAAGCTCACTCAAATTTGTATTATCCAACTTCCTGTTTACGTGCATCAGGTGAATTTCGAGTGCCACCCCCCAAAAGTGTCAATTCGCTGAAATAGAGTGAAAACATAACAAAAAGTAAAAATGACAGAATCAACAACATTTCTTGCTCACATCGCAAACGTCGCACAAGAGTCAAAGTTTCATGGCCAAAGTGAGATGATGACGTCATCTGACACGCAAAGAGTTGTCTTTCTGTGTTGATATGCTGGAGAACAGTTGTACACAGACTCTTTGTGTCATTAGTGTTTGGAATATCACAATGTGTCGCTTCCAAAGCTTGGATTCACTGCCATGAGGTTGGTACTGCTGATACACGTCGTCAAGGTGGAAGAATTTTGGTGATTGGTAATAAAAACGTCCGTTTTCGGCGTTTTCGGCAGGCCTGCCAAAATCGCTATCTCGCAGCATTTTGATTTGCTGAATAACTTACTTTGCAACATTTCCACCCAAACTGTGAGGAACGGACTCCATGATGCTACCTTCACTCCCCATAGGCATGTTTGAGCATACTGGTCCTTCCAACTCATGAGCAGCGCTGTATTTTGAGAGCCCAGAACCACGTCATCTGGACATTATGAAACTGGACATGAATTCTCTTCACCAACGAGTTCAGGATCTGTCTTAATTTCACGGATGGTCTTGCCAGGGTGTGGAGGTTCTCAGGAAAGCATTACCAGGAAACGTGAGTCAGAGTGTGTGGAAGATCTTGGGGTGGGTCTTTGACGGTTTGGGCCTGTATCAGCACACGGTAGGAAAAACTGTCACAAATTCTTCAAAAGGAATCCCTGATAGCTGTTCCCTACAGGTGTGAGTTCATCGATGTCCACATCAAACATTGATAATTTTGCATGTTTAACACTTTTGCCGCCAGCCATTTTCAGCCCCAAAATGCCATTAAACTGAACAAAGTAGACATAAAAATGTATCTACAGTTATTGGGAATTTCTGTGTGAAATGCATAACATTAGGCCTATCCTTACTTCCAAAAAGTAAGAAAATAAGGTCTTCAAATAACAGGTCCTGATTTGATGCCATTTAGTGACATGGGTGTTAAACCATTGTGGTGCATAAATGCAGTGAAAGGCGGTGAAAGGGTTAAGCTAATATCCTTAGCAAAGTTTGAGCAGTATACACATCTTGCTACTCCGCTGCCCCCCCCCCCCCCCCCCCCCCCCCCCCCCCCCCCTCCATAATGTTCAGGCAGCTGTTCTAGATCTTCCTCTGAGAAAGACACAGACACACAAGTACACATGTACAGATACCACACTAACACACACACACTTTTACTCTTTTCACACACATACCCGCTTTTGACCCTACATACCAATACATAAGCACAGCACTCTGATAAATACAGAGAGAGAGAGAGAGAGACACACACAAAGACTTTGACAGAGATAACGAGAGATAACGAGAGATCAAGAGAGAGAACGAATGAATGAACTAACAATGTTTTATCTAACCAGGGAGAAAAAGAGAGGAGGGGCTGATAGATACAAAGAGACACAAAGAAAGAAAAAGAGAGACAGACAGAGAGACAGACAGAGACAGACAGAGAGACAGACAGAGAGAGACAGAGAGACCCACCTTGCATTTTTTGGCCACAACAAACACCCTCTTCAGCAGGTCACAGATGACGTCGTGTACGTGCAGGGCCTGAGCGCGACTCAGTTTGTTCCGCCGCCCCTGCAACAAGTCCTGCACGATGCTCATCACCTGATACAGCGGGTCGGAGGCAGGGTGGCTGGACACCTGTTCAAAGGTCACAGAAAGGTCACAAAATTTCATGCAAAGTCCCAAAAGAACTAAACGACATGGAAGGTCACAGGTCATGAAAGGTAAAAGATTATGAAAAGTCACAAAAACATGAAAGGTCACAAAGGTCATGGGGAATGAAAGGTCACAGATCATGAAAGATAACAAAAAGATTATGAAAAGTCACAAAAATATGAAAGGTCACAAAGGTCATGGTAATGAAAGGTCACAGGTCACAAAACGACATAAAATGTCACAAATGGACAAAGGTCATAACAATACAAAAGGCCATGAAAGGTCACAAAAAGTACAGAAGGCCATGAAAGACCCCCAAAAGGCCAGAAAAGATGGTGAAAGGTCACAAAAAAAGGTAACTGTTGATATCTTTAACTGAGCACAGGAAATGGTAGGTTGTGTGTAGGAACTGTCACAGATAAACACACACACACTTTTCTTTTCCTCGGTTTTCTTTTCATTTTTAATGCTTGAATGCATGCTTTCTTGTTTGCACCGTGCTTGTATGAGACCACACTGTAATGATTATGATAATAATAATAAATAAATTATTTTTGACATTGAACTTTGACTTTGACACACACACACTCACTACCTGTGAAACCACCACCAGCGAAATCCCAGGCAGTATCTGAGCGCAGTGAATGTTATGCGGGGTGTAGGGGCCGGCACGCGTCTGCAAGAACACCACTTGCGGCCAGTAGCCCCCGCTACCCACAATGCTCTGGGGCTGGGGCATGTGACCCGACTGCTCCGTGCTGCTGCGAGATCGCCCCGCGGCGCCCCCTGTGCTTCCTGCCTCCGCAGTTAGAGAGCCCTGCTCGCTGGGCGTCTGTGAGGTGAAAAACAACATGGCAGGCCATTTAAAGGTCGTCCCAGTTCTTGTGAGGAGAGAGAAGGAGAGAGAGAGAGAGAGAGAGAGAGAGAGAGAGAGAGAGAGAGAGAGAGAGAGAGAGAGAGAGAGAGAGAGAGAGAGAGAGAGAGAGAGAGAGAGAGAGAGAAACAGAGAGAGAGAGAGAGAGAGAGAGAGAGAGAGAGAGAGAGAGAGAGAGAGAGAGAGAGAGAGAGAGAAAGAGAGAGAGAGAGAGAGAAACAGAGAGAGAGAGAGAGAGAAACAGAGAGAGAGAGAGAGAGGGGGGAGCACTGAGAGGGAATCTAATAATACAACGCATTCTATATTTTTCCCTTACCAAGTGATTTCCCTTGGATTACAATGCAATTTGAACCTCTTTGAACTATATTTGACCTGATTTCATGATTAATAATATTGGTGCTTTATCTCAGCCTGAAGCAAACAAACAAGGCAAACACAAAAAAACAATAACTTGCTCATGCAGTACTTTCACTTGCTTGCTTTGGTTGGTGCTTATACTGGCAATAGCAGAAACACATTTCAGTTTGATCTGAATCTACCCTCAGGCAGTGTAAATAAAGTGGTAAATATAAAGCACAAACTAAACTTAAAGCAATACAAATTTTTTTAAAAAGATGTGGGCCCCCTTTTTCTCTTGTTTGATATTTGCTGTTGTTGTTGTTAAACTTTATTATTCTTTAAACGTTATTTGATCCAACATCCCCTAGCACAAACTAAACTTAATGTAATAAAAAACATAATAAAAAAGATGTGGGCCCCCTTTTTCTCTTGTTTGATATTTGCTGTTGTTGTTGTTAAACTTTATTATTCTTTAAATGTTATTTGATCCAACATCCCCTAATTCTCCCTATTCCTTTTTAGACGTCATTATTAATATAGTATCTTATGACGTCAAGCTTTGTTTACATTTTAGTTTTGAATTCCTTTTTGTGTCACCTAGATGAAGGGGTTATGCCCAGAAACGGGTTTTTTTGGTTTTTGGTTTTGTTTTTGTGTGTATTGTTTTATATTTCCAAACCCACTAAGTTAATCTTAAGTTTAAAAACTTAATGTGTTCATTGTTTTCCCACTCTCTTTTTTTCATGGCGCCTCTTCAGCAAAAATCAGCACGTGTATTCCCTGAAAAAAATCGGAGCCTGAAGATGACATAATGACCCATAATTGTTCTTGTAGCTTGGTGTGCCACCTTTCTACTGCCGTCACTGTGCCGGGCGTCGGCAGTGCTGCTACGACTGCGCTGAGCGACGACGTCTGACGACGACAGTTGACCCGACGTCGTGGACACAGAGGAACGAGGATGCACCCCTGAGGCGTCTTGGTAGGACAGGGGGGGGAACTCCATGTCTGCTGCAATCATTAAAGAAAAGGATTATTAATAGATGATTTTAGGAAAAAAATAGGGGAGAGCACTTCGTGAAAATTTGAGTTGTTTACCTCCATTGCTCGGTCAAAGACCATAGTAACAATGCAACAATGGCGTCGAAGCTTGAAACCGCAGGATGCGAGTCAGCGACTTACAGACATTTTTTTTTTTAATTAGGGGTGGCCAGTGGCCACAAACTGATAAAACTTGCAAAATGTGACGTAAAAATATAAATGACGTAATTTTTTTAGAATGACGCACTGTGTTCTAAGTTCCCCTGTTTGACCGATTGAATTAGGCAAGATCACTCCCACACACCATGACATTACTCCCCTTAATTATTTCCGAACAATTCCTATTAACTCAATCGGGACGAATGAGCCGGAGCCGGCTCATGGCTCGCACAACCGTTTAGGACAAATGAGCCATCTGCGGCTCATGATAGTTTTCAAGAGGTTTTGATTTCTGGCATGTAACCAGCTTTCAAGTGCGATGTCATAACCTACTTTCAGTTTGCTTTGACCTTGCCCCTCTTGAAACCAACCAATCATTGTAGAGTTTACATTCAGGTTTGGTTGTAGAGGGGGGGGGGGGGTGTCAAAGATCGGAATGTGACATTTTCCTTCTTTCTATGTGTTAGCTGTTTTCGTCAATAGGAGACAAACGACGAAGGTATGGAATCTGATATCTTACGATCATTTTAGTGCATGGCGTTAGTAATCTTATCTGAAAATATCAGTCCATAACTTTTCATAACTTTTTTGTGGGTGATGTGTTTTCGAACCTAGTCAAATGGCCCGTCAGAAACGGTTGTAAGGGGAAACAACTCACCAGTGCCGAGTGAGTTAAAGAAGAGTGATTCAAGATTCATATAAATAAGACAATTTAAAAAAAAAAATTAATTACAAATTGATAACTCATTCCGCCTTACCTCGACAAACAGTAGGGCACAGACCTCCACTTACTTTGCCACCTTCTTCTTCTTCTGCGTTCCCAGGCCAAAAGGCCATAATGGGTAAGGTACGTATGTGTCCGGTTTTCAGTTTTCACTGGTCCTCCTGCTGCGTACAGCCGACACATTCCGATTTCGGAGGTGCTCAAAGGAAAACAATTATTTGGAAGATTATTTGGGAAAAAGGCAGGAGAATGGGCCAATACGTCAGAAAGATAGTAGATGACAGAAAGCAAAGGAAAAAGGCAGAGTCAAAGAGAGTGGCAGATTAGAGGAAGTTACAAGCACACAACTTCCAGAAGGTGGGGGAACTATTTTTACAAAAGTCCCCCTCCCCCCGTATCCCCACAGAAAAAGACTTGTGGAAGGGGCGGGGGCGTTTAGCTCCCCGTATGGAGGCACGAGGCATCCACACACTGCCCCACTTTTGCCATCAACCTCATGAATATTGATGTGTGAAGGGAGCTTATTCTGTAGCCTTTTCCTTTGCGATGGCTTTCTGAATTTGTGAGGCCGTTTCGAGGCAATGTACGCGATTTGGGATCAGGAGTACAGTCCATAGGTGGGAGTACCCCGAAATGTGCTTTCTTCTTCTTCTTCTCCGATCGCTCAGACAGTTTCCTGTCAATTATGAGCGCACATGCGTCATGCTGCCGTTATGCGCTTAACTAAGAAATAGTTAGGCCCAGCAAGTCCGACTTTGGCTGAGGAAATCTTTTTGAAAGTGTTTCTTGAAAAAAGGCAGGAGAATGGACCGGTAAGGCAGAAAGATAGTATATGACAGTAAGCAAAGGGAAAAGGCAGAGTCAAAGAGAGTGACAGATTAGAGGAAATTACAAGCACAGAACTTTCAGAAGGTGGGGGAACTATTTTTATGAATTTGTGGGGCCATTTTGAGGCAACATACGCGGTTTGGGGTCAGAACCTGCGCGGGTCGGGAGCACGTACAGTCCATATGGGGGTGGGCGCATCCCAAAATGTGCTTTCAACACAGAGACAATTCTCTGTGTCTAGGGAAAAAAGTAACACAATACAGATTATGTCTGTGTGTGTGTGTGTGTGTGTGTGTGTGTGTGTGTGTATGATGATCTACTGATTATTAACTGCTATATTGCCTTTTTTTTGTTATTGTTGGGGATGATGTTAAATATTATGTGGGGGTGGGGGGGGGGGGGTGTATGTGTGTGGGGGTGTATGTGTGTGGGGGTGTATGTGTGTGTGTGTGTGTATGTGTGTGTGTGTGTGTGTGTGTATGTGTGTGTGTGTGTGTGTGTGTGTGTGTGTGTGTGTGTGTGTGTGTGTGTGTGTGCGCGTGTGCGTGTGCGTGTGCATGCGCGTGTGCGCGCACAGAATATTGTGTGTGTATGAGTACATGTTTATTGCATATGGATTATAATGCAATACTTATTTTTGTTTTGCGCAATTATGTCCAAAAATGTTATGCTATTATTTGTCGCAATGTGCAATTTCATGTGCGTCCGTGCGCATGTGTGTGTGTGTGTGTGTAATCATATCTTTTATTAGTTTGTTTTTAGTCTGCTTGCACATGCCGTGGAAGAAAACTTTCCATTTAAACCATGTTTTAAATCTTCAAGTACCATGGGCGAATGTATTCGCTCAGTACATCACATTTCACTCCCACCAAATGCCAAAGACATTCACTGCCAAGCACCCTGCCGTGTGTTTGTCTATTTTCAGAGCTTATGTCAGTGATTTTTTTCCGTTAACCCTTTCGCCGCCAGCCATTTTCAACCAAACTATGCCATTAAAGTTAACTGGGGAGAGAAAAAATATTATTTGCAATATTGTGAATTCCTCTGTGACATGTATAACATTGGGCCTGTCCTTATCTCCCAAAATTAAGAAACTAGGGTCTTCAGAGAACAGGCCCTGATTTGATGCCTTTTTAGTGACATGGGTGTTAAACCATTGTGGTGCTAAAATGCGACATTGGCGGTGAAAGGGTTAAAGCAATGCATGCACACTCAAAACAATAGTTACTCCCCTCTTGTTGGTTGAGATGCAACGTACAGCCCAGAATGTCAAAAAATACAAGGCACTAGAAGTGTTAAAGGACAATAAAGTTTTTGAATTCAATTGAATTGTAACCGACCTGTGGAGCTGCCAGTAGTGGACCCTTTTTGACCGCTGGACACAGACCCTGCCGCGGTCGTCGTGACTACCGCCGGTTGAGGGATCATTCTCTCCAGTCCTCCATCCCCATCCCCCCTCTCTCTGAGTCTGTCACGGTCCGTTGCTGCGGCCTCTGCTCTGTCGCTTGTTGGCCCTCCATCGTCATTGTCGTCTGCGTCTCTCGCCCGGTTTGTTGCGCCGGTCGTTAAACTGTTGTTGTCGCCGTTGTTGTTGTTGTTGCTCACTCCGGCGTCTTTGTTGTTGTCTGAGGGGGAGGGAGAGTGCTGGGAGGGGGTGGTGGGTGCGCTGTGAAACTGAAGAAAAAAAAGAAGAAAAAAGTTACAACAGTTCGATTCGGAGGACAACGAAAATGGAGTTTTACGTCCTCTTGGTCTGAATCAGACACATATGGGACATTTGTAAATACAAATATGGTGGGAACGATACTGGAGGCAATGCCCGGAGGCAGTACGAAACCAGTAAAGTCCCGATTTTTTTTAAATTAATACAGATAGCTGTAGCGGTGACCACGCCTCGGTTAAACCTCATCGGCTATGGCACCGCCACAAGTTGCTGGTATAACGTAAAAAATGATGATAAAATTCGATTCGGAGGAACGGTGGAAGCCAGATACAGTGGAACCTCCCTTATAAGACCATCAAAAATCATCCAAAATGAGGTCTTATAAGGGAGGGTCTCATAAGGGAGGAAATTTTAATGCTTACAAAGAAGGGTAATGTCTCAGAGAAGTAGGTCTTATGTGGGAGGGAGTCTTATATAATTGGAGGTCTTATACGGGAGGTTCCACTGTAACTCGAAGATGGGTACCACAAAATGTCGGATAACGCACAATAATTTCTGTGTCCCACTTTAATCCTTCTCATGACAAAAAAAAAAAAAAAAAAAAAAATTCTTTTCATCTCAAAATAAAATTTCAGTCACATCAATTTTGACTTACCAGATTTAAACTGTACATGTAAGGCATTTCAATGTTCAACAATAATACAATTCAAAATGTACATGTCAAAAAACATCCAAAATGAGGTCTTATAAGGGAGGGGTCTCATAGTCATAAGGGAGGTAATTTTAATACTTGCAAAGAAGGGCAATGTCTCAGAAAAGTAGGTCTTATGTGGGAGGGAGTCTTATATTGGGAAGTCTTATAAGGGAGGTTCCACTGTATTCCCATTCCCACGTTCTAGCCCTCCGATTCCCAACCTGCCCGTCTTACTCACTCACACTCACAGACTAACCAAACATTTTTTCGGCTAAATGGATGATTTTATTTAATATAACTATCTATTCTATCTATATACTTACCGTTTCACTACGAATGAGTTATCTCTTCCAATTTGGAGCTAATGCCAATTACCAAAGACCAAAAAAGTCTTAGTCTTCACAAGACTAACTTACTTCCCTTGGTCTGGTTTAGCAATACCACTGAGCTGCTGTGGATCCCCTTCCTGACGTCACTTCCGGGGAGCCAACTTTGAATCATGATAAAAAATTTGACTAATCGACTCGCAACGATGTTTTCGTCGGAGGGAGGTGGGTGGGAACCTTTGATCGTAGTGAAACGGTAAGTATATAGATAGAATAGATAGTTATATTAAATAAAATCATCCAATCTATTCTATCATGTTACCGTTTCACTACGAATGAGTTGTTTCCCAACGAGGAGGTGGGTAAGAAAAAACATTGTTGAATTTTTCACTTTCCAACAAAGAGCAAACATTTCATACCCATAATATCCAAAAAGCGGGATTACCCAGGGTATCCCCGTGATAGCACCGGAAGCATCCGTATGAACATATAATTTCATTCCCCCAACAGGCATATACATATATATGCATCCCAATAAACAATAACAACATAAATTACCGTTAGACCAAGGAGACAGGGGTCTGTGCCAGCACCAGCTTCCTGATGCCGTAGGTATCATCTTGTCTCCTGGCGGAGAAATGTCGTAGATAGAAGTTCAAGAACGTGGTCTCTGACTTCCAGTAGGCGGCCTCCAAGACGCTGGATAAGGCCACACCCTTGATCATGGCCAAGGAGGAGCTGATAGCCCGAATTTCATGGGCTCTCAGGGGTTTTGGGGCAAGGATTTGTCAGCGTTTGAGTATGCTAATTTTATAGCATCTATCAGCCACCTAGAAATGGTGGATTTCGAAATGTCTTTCATGTATTTGTCATTCAGTGAAACGAACAGGCGTCGTTTGTGCCCTCGGAACTGAGAAGTTCTCTTCAAGTATAACCGAAGGGCTCTAACTGGACATAGGAATCTGTCGGTGTCATCAGGAGCTAGAATGGTGCAAAGACTCTGAACTGTCACTGAAGGAGAGGACGCCTGAGCGGACTGGTTCTTAGCGCGAAACTCCGGAAGGAAAGACAGTGTCATGGATTGATCCGAAGAATTGAACTCAATATCCGAACCTAGACCGCTAAGAGCATGGACGCCACTAACCCGCCTAGCCGTAGCTAAAGACAATAGAAAAACTGTCTTGTATGTCAACAACTTGAAAGACAACGATGCTAAAGGTTCACATTGATCCCGAAGAAAGGACAGAACAACGAACAAATCCCACTGAGGAAGGCGAACGCCCGAGGACACAGACTTGTTGCGGACTGCATCAATCAGATGTGAAAGTTCAATAGCTAAGGAAAAAGAAGGATTTCTCTTGCCCGTAGCTACCGTTATAGTATGCACAACAGAAGCCTTGTATCCATTTAACGTCTGAGCGGATAAGCCGCGGTTCTGGTGGAGGTGAGCCAAAAAACTGAGTAAACTCCGGACCGGAAGGATCTAACGGAGAAATGCCATGGGACAAACAGAAACCATACCATGAGGCCCACCGTATGTCATATAGTTTGTTAGTACTCTGTCGTCTCGCCTTGAGTACTAAGTCCACAGTTTGTTCTGAGAGTCCGCGTGCTCGCAGGCCTGACCGCATAGTAGCCATGCGGTCAGCTGAAACAGTTGGGGGTTGGCGTGGCCGACTCCCGTGCGTGGCTGAAGCAGAGTGTCTTTTGTGAGACGAAGAGGGACGCTTGGAACGTGTGAGAGGCTGGTGAGCTCCCGGAACCAAGGGCTGGTCTCCCAGAATGGGGCGATGATGATCAGCCGGGGTAGATCGCGGCTGTATTTCTCGAGTACCTAGGGTAGGAGAGACGTTGGAGGGTATGCATACGCCGACATTCCTGTCCAGGGCATCGAGAAGGCGTTGCGCGCTAGTGCCTGAGGGTCCCTCATAGGTGATACGTAGACCGGCAGCCTGCAGTTGAACCTCGTGGCGAACAGGTCCACGTGCGGTTTCCCCCAGAGGGACCACAGCGGGAGGAGAGACTGATGTGCAATAGTCCATTCCGTGGGTAGGATCTGGCCCTTTCTGCTGAGCTGGTCCGCTAAAACGTTCAGTTTCAATAGCGGACCTTATTCCATCAGCCCGGGTAGACGGAGTAACTGGCGGGCAGAAGCTGAGGTTTTCTGTCTGAGGGCAGTGACCGACTCCATGAGGGCTAGAATCCTGCTGTCTGACGGCCGAACGGTGAATTAGACGGTGTTGAAAGACATGCCCAGGTAGTTGAAAGAGGTTGATGGAGTCAGATCCGATTTGACGTCGTGGATACGAAACCCCAGAGAAGCGGACAGTTGAACCAGGGTTTCCGTTTGACTCAAGCAGAGTGGCGAGAGGACGCCAGTAGAAGCCAGTCGTCCAGATAGACGCGAAGGCGGATGTACTTGTTCAGAGGGGAAAGGTCCAAGACAGGGCGAAACTCTCCGTTCTTTTTGGGGACTACAAACAGGCGAGAGTAGAACCCCGAGTCCACCGGGGCCACTGGAATGATGGCTCCCTTCTGCTGTAGAGAGGCGACTTCTTTGTCGAGAGCTTCGAATTTTGCCCGGTCTTGGGGTGCTGGGAAGGAGATTGGGTGAGAGGACAGGGGAGGTTCCTGAGTAAACTGGAACCTGTAGCCTGCCCGCACGACCTGAAGGATCCAAGTATTTTCGACCAAACGTTCCCATGAAGGAAGGCATTCCCACAGAGAACCAACGCTTGTATCGGCCGAAAAACCTGGACCCTCCAAAGATCGAGCGGGCTTTAATGAAAAAGGCTGTTTCCGCCCCGAGAACGCAGTACGGCTGAATCGGGGCGGACCCGAAGCAGCCGATCCATGTCCTGAGAACGAGGAACCACGGGCTGAAGAGGGGGGAGTGGGCTGGAAAGCGGGACGGTGGCGCTGACCTGAAGACTGGTTGTAGGGGAAGCGAGAAACACGACCCCTAGAAGACATCATCCTGGAGGGCGTGTGACTGGCTGGCTTGAACTCTGTGCGCGCTTGCTTAGGTTGAGGAGCGGCAAAACTCTGACTCGCAGCCTTACGAGCCCACATCATGAGCTGTTCTTGAGAGAGATCGTTCCTCCGTTTCTTGGAGCCTTCCAGAACGTCCTTGACCGTGTCCGGGTGGAAGGTGGCGGAAGGATGGGACGGGCAGGAACGTAGCGTGGAGCGTTCTTCGAGGTCCAGTCGGAGTTTACAAGCCCGGACCACAGAGTCTCTGTATGTAGCAGCCAGTTGAACCTTGGTGCTAGAAGCCACTGACGAAGTCGAGTTCACTGCTTTGTTGAGCGAAGCCAAACAAACACCCAATGCACGTTCATCTATGGACTCAAGCAGGCTAAAATCTTCTGGTTTAGCCGTTGTGGTGGAGCCCACTATCTGGGACAGAGTCTGCAGCATGGAGGTAGTGAGAGAAGCGGCTCGGAGAACAGCGTAAGACGATCTTTCCAAGTTGTTAAACGAGGGCTGTGAGAAAGAGACCGTCGGTTGTCCTCTCTGTGGCCTAAAATCCAGAGATTGTTTCTCTTGAGGAGACACACTCGAGTGCGAAGGCACAGGCACAAAGGTACTGGATAGCTGAAACGGGGGGAAGAAGTCTTTCTTCAGGAATGTCCCCGCACGAGAAGGAATTGGGTCCGGTTGACGTGGAGGGGGACCGTCGTCCTCCTCGGTCAGAATCTGAGGCTGAGTCCAGAGAATAGAGTCAGCACGTCGAAGCTCTTGGCGAATAAACGGCGAAGTGTGAAGAGCAAGTCTTGCTTCTTTTGGAGCCTGTAATTCTCCGAAAAACTGTGGCTGTTCCTTGCTGGAATTCGACTCAGAAAGAGGCATCGGTTTGATGTCCTGACAGTATGGACGGAGAATATCCAAGTATCCTTGATAGTTCCCGGTAGAAGGAACTGGTTCCACTTGTACAGGGGGCTCAGAACAGAAGCTGCCCTGCTCCACCCGTGAGAAACGATCAACGTCCTGATCTGTTTCGTCACCAGGGTGTTGATGATCGGAAAATCTCTCACGCATGACCCGACGAACTTCGTCTCTCACTGCTGAGTCAAATTCGCCGTCATCCTCGGAGTAAGGCGGAAGAAAATCATCTTCGACAGGAGAAATATGTAGACCCAAGCCAGAGTTCCCAGAGGGAAGCCCATGCGGAGTTTCATCCGTCGAAAATCTCTCTGTAGCAGAGACTGTTCTGTGCCGTGACAGCATAGTCCGTTTTGACGGGTCAACGGACGTTGTCCGTATGCGGTCCGTGCCGCCGGTGCCCACGGGCACGGTGCTACCGGTACGGGTAGCAGTTTCTAGTGTCACGTGACCGTGTTTCATTGGTTCACGGATGACGGAGCCGTTATCTGCCTCGCCCCACGGGCGGCCGGAGTCCCCATGACGGGTACCGGTTTGGGACCGCACATGACCGGACTTCTTCCAGCCCCGCGCCATGCTGCCGCTCCCGGACAAACCGGGCGGACTTACAGGTCTAGAGTTACGAATTTGCCAGTTTCTGGGAGAATCCATCCGTGGAATCACACACTCACGTGAACGGGAGTCGTAGACCGGTACCGTGTCCGTCCGTGTCCGTTCCCGACGGTCATAGAAGTGTCCGTCGAGATTTTCATCCGTTGAGAAGATCGGTATGCCGGTCTTCCTCTCCAAACTGGCCAGTTGGTCCGTCGAGTAAGAGGTTGAAACAGCCGTTTCAAATCCGTCGAAACTTCGAGAAAGGTAAGGCACTCTGTCTCTGAGGTTCTCATCCGCCAAACTTGGCGGTTCATCCAATGGTACTGAGTCACAGTCAAGTTTTGTATTTGTCCTAGTCGTGGTGGGCCTCATTGAACCACCTGACATCGAAACCAAAGAAGAGGACGGGACCAAAACTAAACCCTTGTTCTGTAATTCTGCCAGCATATCGGAGACTAAAGTAGAGGAATCTACTAAAGAAATGACATGTTCCGTCTGCTCCACAGACGGCTCCGACACAGCAGAAGTACTAGAAGAAGAATGAGTGGGAAGGAGGGGGGGAGGGGGGGACACTTTCTTCTTCGAAGATGAAGAAGAAGAAGACGACCTAGACTTAGAACTGGACTCTTTCTTCGAACTAGAACTAGAACTAGGGGTAGGGGTAGAAAGGAACTTCCCTTTCTCATCCCTAGACTGCTTAGACGACGACGACGAAGTAGAAGCAGAAGGCACAGAAGTGACACCGATGTCCGACATGTTAACAACGAGGGCACAAAACCGGTGTCAAACAACAATCAAATAATTTCACTTTAACCAAAATTCGATCCCAAAAATCAAATTAAAATTATACACTGACAATACCTGTTACCCAAGGGGCAAAAGGGAACACAAAGAAGGTAGAAAGGCAAGGAAAATAGCTTGAAAATGAATTAAATTTGCAGAGCAAAAAAGAACATGGCAGCTCCAATTGGAAAAATTTTATTATGATTTAAAGTTGGCTCCCCGGAAGTGACGTCAGGAAGGGGATCCACAGCAGCTCAGTGGTATTGCTAAACCAGACCAAGGGAAGTAAGTTAGTCTTGTGAAGACTAAGACTTTTTTGGTCTTTGGTAATTGGCATTAGCTCCAAATTGGAAGAGATAACTCATTCGTAGTGAAACGGTAACATGATAGAATAGATTTGTAGTTTCGACACACACCCTAGAAGCGTTCTCGGGAAAGGGATAGGGTTAGGATCAGCCTGCTGTCATGACACTGAAACTGGAAGAACCAGACAAGATTGAGAGTCGCAAACATGAGGGGGGCGTCTGCAATACAAATTTGCCCATTTTTCTTCTTCTTGTACTGTACTTTCTACCGTTACCTTATTGATAATAATTATAAATGCAACTTATATATAGCGCTGTTTGATGGCAATGCCATCCTCACAGTGCTTTACAAAAGATGGAAAAGCAAATGCAACAGATGAATTTAATGAAAACTGTTGCCGCACACACATACACACAGCTCATACAACAAGACGAGTAAAGAAGCATGAAAAAAGTAACAATACAGGGAAAAGAAAAGGGGGAGGAAAGGGAGGGCGCTGTGTGTATGTGTGTTTGTGTGTGTGTGTGTGTGGGGGGGGGGGTAGGGGGGAGGGCATAGCAGGATAGAATGGAGCTGGTATCAAAGTTCACGCGGAAAATGCACACCAATTAATTTTAACAGGTTTGCATGGACCATGGGCTGAGAAAGACCTTTTTGAAAGAGATATGTTTTGAGACCAGATTTGAATGTACAGTAAGCAAAGGGAAAAGGCAGACAGGGCTCCCCATTCTGTGCATCTGTGCGTCAAATGTGTTTGACAGACGCATAAAAACTTCGTACTGGGGGTGAAACGACGCACTATAATTACTACTCGAGGGTTATGAGACGCACTATAAATCTGCCGAGTGCGTGAGCCCGTCTCCCATTTCACCCAGCGCGTCTCCCATTTCACCCTATCTTTCTTTCTCTCTCTCTCTACCCCCCACCCCCCCCACCCCCCACCTGCCATGTACCCATCATTATACAGTCCCCTTCCCTTTTACTTCGCCACTCTTCCTCTTAATTACCTTTCTGTCCTATCAAGAAGTGTGTCTTTGTCTGCTTGCTTGCCCCCCCCCCCCCTCCCCCCTCCCTTTCCCCACTCCCCCCTATCTCTTATGAGCTCTATCCTCTCTTCTTACCCTCCGCCCCCCTCCCCCCCCCTCTCTCTCTCTCTCTCTTTCTCTCTCTCTCTCTCTGTAGACATAAATACAGGTTGGTGTGTGAAGGGTTGTGGGACCAAGAGTAAGGTGAAAGACAGAGAGAGAATTAGAATGTGTGTGTGTGTGTGTGTGTGTGTGTGTGTGTGTGTGTGTGTGTGTGTGTGTGTGTGCTATTGAATGTTCAACATAAATTGTCATGCCTTGCTTGAAATTTTATAATTTTGTTGTTTCATCCTCAATGCCTCAAAAGAGGGCAAAGGATTAAAGTTCTTGATTCTTCTTGAATGCTGTGTATGACTGTGTTGGTAACATTTGTGTGTCAGAAATGCCAGGCATGTAATGCTTCATACTGCCTGTGCATACAATACTTTACATTTTTTTGACAGTACCCACATGTCTTTATGCTTATTTTGTTTTGATTTTTCACCCTCTATAAGTTCACCCTGGGGGTGAAGAGACCCTCTATAGCTGCTTCCTGGGGGTGAAAATACCCTCTATGGTCAAACAAAATGGGGAGCCCTGGGCAGAGTCAAAGAGAGTGGCAGATTAGAGGAAGTTACAAGCACAGAACTTCAAGAAGGTGGGGGAACTATTTATACAAACTTCAACATTCTTTTGCGAGATGTGCATCGCCTTATAAACGAGGGTGCCTTTCACTTTAATGTTTTTTCCAATTTTTCTGGCAAAAATTGCCCTATTCGCCTTATACTTAGCAGCGCCTAATGATCCGAAAAATACGGTACCTTCCCTGAGACAAACACGAAGCCACCACTCACCTCCTCCTCATTATCATCACTGGTCCTATCCCGCTCTTTTCCACCACTCACGACGATGCTGCTGCCATCTGTACGATGCTGACCCACACTCCCAGCGCGCCCCCTTCCCTCCCTTTCATCCCCGTGCACCACGCTGCTGCTGCTGCTATTTCCTTGATTCTGCAGTGTGTCCTGTTGTGCACCGGTGTGATCCTGTGGAGTACTGGTGTGATCCTGCAATGCCCCGCTCTGCTCCTGATCCTGTAGTTTACCGCTCCGATCCTTCAATGTACCGCTCCGATCCTGCAGAGTACCGCTCTGATCATGTAGTGTACCGCTCCGATCCTGCAAAGTACCGCTCCGATCCTGCAAGGTGCCGCTCCGATCCCGCAAGGTACCGCTCCGATCCTGCAAAGTACCGCTCTGATCCCTCAAGCTGTCATCTTGAACAAGGCTGAAGGAGGAGGCCGATTCAGCACCACCTCTCGCATCGGCCAAGGAAGGAGAAGGGGAGGAAGAAGGAGGGTGTGAGTGTGGGCGTGGGTGTGGGTGTGGGTGGGGGTGGCGAGGGTAGGAGGGAGTGGATGAGGAGAGGAGGTCCTCCAGAGCGTCGTTGGCAGGGGGGAACATGTCCTGGGTCAGCAGGGTGGTCAGCAGGAGGTCGGCCGGCTGGAGCTTGGAGGCGTTGCGTCTGCCAACACGAGAGGGACTGATTGCAAGGAAAGGTTAGTACAGTAGAACCTCCCTTATAAGACCTCCCATTATAAGACAGCCCTCCTATATAAGACCTACTTCTCTGAGACATTGCCCTTCTTTGCAAGTATTAAAATTACCCCCCTTATAAGACCCCTCCCTTATAAGACTCCCTCCCATATAAGACCTACTTCTCGGAGACATTGCCCTTCTTTGCAAGTATTGAAATTACCCCCCTTATAAGACCCCTACCTAATAAGACCTCATTTTGATTGATTTTTTAATGTCTTATAAGGGAGGTTCCACTGTATCTATGGCATCACCAATCTTTATTACCGTGGGTTTTTTTTTACCATACCGTAAAATGCGGACTATAAGCCGCTACTTTTTTCCTCAACTTTGACCCATGCGGCTTATAGACTGATGCGGCTTATATGTGGATTTTTTTCCATTCTACATTTATCCGTATGATTAAATCTGTTTCTGGCCACATGCTTCGGCCTATTTTGAGCTTCTTGAGATTCAAAACTGGTTTTGGTAATCAATAGATTCAAATCCCATGTTTAAAGTGTATACTCATGTTCTAATAGGAGAATTTCTATATTTGTGTTGGTTTGTGCACATACAAATGTCTCTTATAAACTGGTGTGGACCGGTGTGATCCTAAATAAATACCTAATTTTTTGTCAATTTAAGGGATGTGGCTTATACATGTATACAGATGCGTCTTTTAGTCAAAGTTTTACGGTAACTAAGGCGCACCTTATTACATTAAGACTCACCCCTCCAAATTTTACACAAAATTCAGATTTTCTTATGTTTGTTTTCTTTGACAATTGATTCTTTACTCTATACAATGATAATAAAACGAAAAGGTCAATTACTTTACAGTACCAATTCTATCTTCGAAATCAAGTTGTCAGAATCAGCACACAAACTATGTCTTTAGAGGGTCATCGAGATACGTTAGGGGCTCTCTCTTTAATTAAAAAAACACACACAAAAATTAAGAAAAATTTGTGTGTCAGGCAAAAACTGCTACATGTAATGATGCACTGGTTGAAAACCCAGTTTTTGTCAGGCAAAAACTGCTACATGTAATGATGCACTGGTTGAAAACCCAGTTTTTGTCAGGCAAACACTGCTACATGTAATGATGCACTGGTTGAAAACCCAGTTTTTGTCAGGCAAACACTGCTACATGTAATGATGCACTGGTTGAAAACCCAGTTTTTGTCAGGCAAACACTGCTACATGTAATGATGCACTGGTTGAAAACCCAGTTTTTGTCAGGCAAACACTGCTACATGTAATGATGCACTGGTTGAAAACCCAGTTTTTGTCAGGCAAACACTGCTACATGTAATGATGCACTGGTTGAAAACCCAGTTTTCATATGTCAGTTTTGAGCATCAAAGAGACACATCTATTCGTCAACCGTAACACGGCTCTGTGTATGTCTATGTCTATGTGACGAATAGACAAGCATGCGCACAAACACACACACACACACAACAACAACATACAGTATACATATGGTGCTATATCTTGATAGAAATCAAATCGAAGCACACACACACCACACGCACACATATAAACGCACACCCCCACCCCCACCCCCACACACAAACACATAACGTCTGATCTCACTTGGAATACAGGGCCAACAGTTTGGTGTTGACAAGCAGAAAGGCATGCTGGGTAGCGGTTTCGGCGGTAGACGGCATTCGGTCGACAGTTTTCTCCAAAAGTCCGACACATTTCTCAGTTACTAGCTGGTTCACATGAAGTCTCTCCGATGCCTAAAAATATAACCATCATTACAACTTGCATCATCATCATCATGGAATGTTCAGATGGAACATTGAATAAGCAAATGATTATTTTTTTCCAGGAGCTTGCAAGAGATTGTCATAGCTAAAGACAATCCCCGCATAACTATGCATAGCATGACAATTTATGTAGCCTTGGTGTTCTAGCCTATGTCAATTGGTCTGACACAGCCTTAAACCAAGGCGGGTGATGATTATGATTGAAAGATAATAATGATAATGATAATGATGATGATGACGATGGTGATGATGATGATGATGATGATGATGATGATGATGATGAAGATGATGATGATGATGATGATGATGACAACGATGATGATGACCTAACCTCCACCAGGAAGGAGTGGTCAGTGGTGGCCAGGTGTGTAGAACACCTCTGAGGAAGATGACAATGATGATGATGATGATAATGATGATGATGATGAACGATGATGATGATGACCTAACATCCACCAGGAAGGAGTGGTCGGTGGTGGCTAGGTGTGTTCAGGTGTGCAGAACACCTCTGAGGAAGATGACGATGATGATGATAATGATGATGATGATGATGACCTAACCTCCACCAGGAAGGAGTGGTCAGTGGTGGCCAGGTGTGTAGAACACCTCTGAGGAAGATGACAATGATGATGATAATGATGATGATAATGAACGATGATGATGATGACCTAACCTCCACCAGGAAGGAGTGGTCGGTGGTGGCTAGGTGTGTCCAGGTGTGCAGAACACCTCTGAGGAAGATGACGATGATGATGATAATGATGATGATGATGACGATGAAGATGATGACCTAACCTCCACCAGGAAGGAGTGGTCGGTGGTAGCTAGGTGTGTCCAGGTGTGCAGAACACCTCTGAGGAAGATGACGATGATGATGATAATGATGATGATGATGACGATGAAGATGATGACCTAACCTCCACCAGGAAGGAGTGGTCAGTGGTGGCCAGGTGTGTAGAACACCTCTGAGGAAGATGACAATGATGATGATGATGATAATGATGATGATAATGAACGATGATGATGATGACCTAACCTCCACCAGGAAGGAGTGGTCGGTGGTGGCTAGGTGTGTTCAGGTGTGCAGAACACCTCTGAGGAAGATGACGATGATGATGATAATGATGATGATGATGACGATGAAGATGATGACCTAACCTCCACCAGGAAGGAGTGGTCAGTGGTGGCCAGGTGTGTCCAGGTGTGCAGAACACCTCTGAGGAAGATGACGATGATGATGATAATGATGATGATGATGATGATGATGACGATGAAGATGATGACCTAACCTCCACCAGGAAGGAGTGGTCAGTGGTGGCCAGGTGTGTCCAGGTGTGCAGAACACCTCGGAGGAAGCTCCACCTCGATGCCCGCTCTGAGGACGAGCAGTTGGCAATCCTGGAAACAAATAATGTTCAGATAAATAGGGAATTCATTATGCATGAGATTTTGAGTGTATTGTATTGTATTGCATTGCATTGCATAGTATTGCATTGCATTGCATCATATTGTATTGTATCATATTGTATTGTATTGCATTGTATTACATTGTATTGTATTGTATCATATTGTATTGTATCATATTGTATTGTATTGCATTGTATCATATTGTATTGTATTACATTGTATCATATTGTATTGTATTGTATCATATTGTATTGTATTGCATTGCATTGTATCATATTGTATTGTATCATATTGTATTGTATTGCATTGTATCATATTGACATTGTATTGTATCATATTGTATTGTATTGTATCATATTGTATTGTATTATATTGTATTGCATTCTATTGTATCATATTGTATTGTATTATATCATATTGTATTGTATCATATTGTATTGTATTATATTGTATCATATTGTATTGCATTGTATTGTATCATATTGTATTGCATTGTATTGCATCGCATTGTATTGCATTGTATTGCATTGTATCGCATCATATCATATTGTATTGCATTGTATTATATTGTATTGTATCATATTGTATCGCATTGTATCATATTGTATTACATAATATTGTATTGTATTACATTGTATCGCATTGCATTGTATTGTATTACATTGTATTGTATCATATTGTATTGTACTCCATTGTAGAATCTCCGTTATAAGACATTAAAAAAAGTGAGGGAGCTGCATAAGGGAGATAATTTTAATACTTACAAAGAAGAGCAATGGTTCAGAGAAAGGGAGGGAGTCTTATAATGGGGGGTCTTATAACTTGGGAGGTTCCACTGTATTGCATTGTATTCAGTATCATATCGTATGGCATTGTATTGTAACTCAACTGTTACCTTTATTGTCACTCAGGATCCCCAGCTCTGTTTCTCACTCGTACTCTCTTTCCCTGTCTCTCTCTTGACAAAATTTACCCCACATAACACTGTGCTAAAGGGAATTTACTTATTTCAGTCATCTGGATAAACACCAAGGTAGCTTTCTTTACAGAAAGTCCCCTCTGAGCTCTCTCTGTATCTCTTTCTCTCTCTCTTTCTGTCTCTCTCTCTGTCTCAGTCTCTCTCTGTCTCTCTCTCTGTCTCACTCTGTTTCTGTCTCTCTCTCTCTCTCTCTGTGTCTCACTCTGTCTCTGTCTCTCTCTCTCTCTGAGTCTCTCTCTCTTTCTCTCTCTCTCTCTCTGTCTCACTCTCTCTCTCTCTCTCTTTCTCTCTCTCTCTCTCTCTCTCTGTCTCACTATGTCTCTGTCTCTCTGAGTCTCTCTCTCTCTCTCTCTCTCTCTCTCTCTCTCTCTCTCTCTCTCTCTCTCTCTCTCTCTCTCATCTTACTCCATATGACATGGTCCAAAGAGGAATTTGGTCATGTGGATGAAGACCGATATCTTCCTCTGCAGAAAGTCCCCTGTCTCCTGCTCATCCCCACTGATGGCTATGTATTGTATGTCATCCACCTGCAGCCGTAAACAAATGCACACATGCATGCACGCGCTCACGTACACACACACACAAATGTGCGTATGCATGTATCCTTTCAATCTAAAAGGAAATAGCAGGCTAAAGGCTAAAATAAGCCTATATGCCATATATAATATGATATGATATATGATATGCATGCACACACACACACCTTCTGGAAGTTCTGTGCTTGTAACTTCCTCTAATCTGTCACTCTCTTTGACTGCCTTTCCGTTTGCTTACTGTCATCTACTATCTTTGTATCTTACTGGTCCATTCTCCTGCCTTTTTTTCTATACAGTCTTACAAAGATTTCTTCAGTCGAAGTTGGACATGCTGGGCCTAACTATTTCTTAGTTAGGCACATAACGGCAGTATGACGCATCTACTCTCATAGAAGAAGATAAGGCGCACTCGCCAAATTTGACTCAAAATTCAGATTATGTCACTCTATTTTCTTACTATATTATCAGTCACATTATAAGGCGCAGGGATCTCAGTCTGGGGGAAAAAGCATCACATTATAGTCCGTAAAATACAAGCGATTTATATATTCTACTGTACTTTTTTATTTTAAAATAGTTAACGTTACGGTTGTGATGTGCACGTGGGTGCAACTCCCCAAAATGAAACAAAATGAAAGGCAGGGACCCATGGCCCTGGCAGGGTATAGGGGCAGAGCCCCGTCGGACGATTCAGGGGGGCAACTTAAGAGAGATAACGAGACAGACAGACAATTAAAATGATAGACAGAGACAGTTTGAGTCTGATAAGCCTTGTAAAATTATTACATTGCCTTTGTAAACTTCCAAGTTAGAACAACTAGACTAAGTTCAAAACGCCCCAAATCGCTTGTGGTCAAAGTTTTTTTTTTGGGGGAGATGAATTAAAAAAACCTGAAGTTCAGTTTCTGGTCAAATAAAAAATGCTGAAATCAGTGTAGAAATGAAAGAGTAGCAGCCATGAATAGTTAACGTTACGGTTGTGGCGTGCATATTACGGGAGGACTTATTTCTCGTGACACCCCTCACCTTGCGGAGGGCCAGCAGCAGGCCGTTGGGGCAGATCACGGAGGTGCAGGGGTTCTGGATCTGGTCGTCCAGGGGAACCTGGGACAGCACCAGCGGCGAAAACAGCTGAGTCACCACCGTGGTGTCCACCTCAGCGCTGTCATACGCCTCATCCGCCTGTGTGTGAAACACAATTTGCCATATTTTACAGAGTATATCTGGTATAAGGTGATACTTTTCAGTGCTCCCAATCGTCCCGCAAAACAAGGGGTCCCAGGGACTCCTTCACATACAGCATAGGGGGTCCTAGAGGCAGGATAGAGGGTCCCAGTGGCATTGCCAATGCTAAAAAGATGTTTTCTAGTGCATCCCTGGGACCCCCTGCACATTCTTTTAGAGGGTCCTTGAGAATCTTAGTGCTTCATAGACCCCCAAATGGGGGTCCCTGGGAGCCCTGCTTTTCCCCCCCCAGACTTGCAGTATGACTAATAATATATTACATAGTGGAACCTCCCTTATAAGACCTCCCATTATAAGACTCCCTCCCACATAAGACCTGCTTCTCTGAGGCATCGACCTTCTTTGTAAGTATTACTACTCTTATTAAAAGACCTCTCCCTTTATATTAAGACCTCATTTTGGATTCTTTTTAAAGGTCTTATAAGGGAGGTTCCACTGTAGTAAGAAAGTAATAAGAACAAAATCTGAATGTTGTGTAATATTTGGAGGGTGTGCCTTCTATTCAGAAAAGTACAGTACTTGTGGACGGTCACGGGTCGATTCGAGCGCAAACCATTTCGAGCGCTAATTTCACTCTTTCTTTACTTGAACCATTTACCTAACCCTAACCCTAGAAAAAAGTGAAATTTGTGCTCGAAACGACCAGCGCACGAAATGGTTTGCGCTCGAAACGACCAGACCCCGTGCCTTCTATTCAGAAAAGTACAGTACTTGTGGACAATTGGAAGGTTTGCTCATATTTGACTATGGATTAAAAAATAAAATGGTGAGATAGATTTATCACCCTTTCACCCAAGACATACAATCAGCCAGCAACTTCAAACTTGTTCTCTCTTTCTCTTTCTTTTAGTGTGTGTGTGCAGGGGGGGGGGGGGGGGGGGGCAGAGCAGTGCACGGAGGTGCAGGGGTTCTGGATCTGGTCGTCCAGGGGAGGCCTGGGAGTGCACCAGCAGCGAAAATAGCTGAGTCACCACCGTGGTGTCCACCTCAGTGCTGTCACACACCTAGCGTAGAGACAGAGAGATTGAGAAAGTATCACACACCGCAACCTCCCCCCGAAGACAGAGTGTGGCTGCCCACGTGGCGGGGCAACAAAAAAACGGGTCACGCACCTAATGTTCTCATCCCTATAGCTGATGCGCTTGTACCCTAGTGTTCAAGTGCTTTGGTTGTCGGGATGATCCCTGGAGTCTTTTAGCCAGGGTATGTCAACAACAACACTACCTAAAAAATACAACTTCAACGGCTAGTGTTTGTGGTGGTGGTTAGGATTAGGCAATATGTGCGTACGTGTTTGCATGTGTGTGTGTCACTGTGTGTGTGTGTGTGTTTGTGTGTGTGAGACAGTGTGTGTGTGTGAGACTGTGTGAGTGTGTGTGTGTTTGTGACTTTGTCAACTTTGTCACATAATTTGTGTGTGCTTGCTCAGTTGCTGAGTCACCTACATTTTGCAGCCCAACTTCAACAGCTTTCTTCTGAATGAACTTCGTAAATTCAGCATCAAAGTCAAGAAAAACTGGATTGTTGAGCTGATTTACGACAAGAAAGCACTTCATTTTACTTTTAAATATCTAAAGTAAAGGTTTCGCTTTCCTGGTATGATTTGTTTACACCGCCATGTCGTCTGCACGTGAGCAGACTACCTACTAATTATTAACCGCATTAACGAACTTTTAAACTGTTAGAATTTTAAAAGATATACTTTTTTGGAATACATAATAAAATTAATAACAAATAAACAAAACAACAAGATGAGACTCAGTAAAACAATGGATTATATTGCGAAATATCAGGAATGCGAAACTAAACTAGTGCGTTTATGATGATCTCCCCTAATTTTTGCATTGCGCGAGATGTGTGCTGCGCGGTTGGAAGCAAGAAAAAGCCGATTCTGAGGCGTTTACGAGTTATTACTGGATCATTTCTATGAATAACAATGAATCCATCTTTTGCTGAGGAGGTAGGCAAGTTAGTTTTACTTCTTGCGTTGAGTACACGGAAATACAAGCACACAGAATAGGATACACAGCCCACAAATCAGACACACACGACTGAGTGCTTTTTAGGAGTCTGTCAAAGAGGGCTGCCATCAACAAACATAATGAAAGAACTAGGGGCCATAGATCAAAGTAGTGGTAAATGAAGGGCAGTAGCTGTGCCTGTCAGGGTTCGTCTGGATCTAAATCCAGTACAATACACTGCATGTATCAATATATTTCAGTAACACTGTTACTAACAGTAACAGAGTGACTAACTATGGCTGGTACCCACGTGTCATATCCGGCCACAAGGAGCGTGCCATATTATGGGAGACCGCCATCTTAGTCAGTAACTTTGTTTGAAAAATGCCAGATTGATGCTGTTTACACACAAATCTGACTAAGATGGCGACACTTCCGTTGGATGCGCACACAGGTGGGGGGGAGCCATTGGAACGCACTTCCTGCTCAGACAAAACTTGCACCTGATAGTGATACTAAGTAACTAACAAATTCAAAAGCCTCCTGGACAAAGACCCAAACCTTAGTAAATTAAAATACCAGTATGACTAATAGTAATAGTCTACCAAAACCGTCACAGCTGTGCCAACCCCCCAAAAAAGGAAAAGAAAAAAAAAGAAAAGACGCTTGATAGGCCGCGAGGCCTAGTCGTCTTAATCTACCTGACCTGACCTGACCAATACTCTGAGTCTGATTCTGATGATGGTCATGACAGAACTAGGACTGTAGGAGGGCGCATGTATACCTATTTAAAAAAGATAGGTCAGGTCAGGTAGGACGACTAGGCCTCGAGGCCTCTCAAGCTAGAAAGGAGAAAATCCCACAAGCTTATCCGAAATTGCGGGAGCCTTTTTCGCCCAACTTTTGTACTTTAAGGGATAGGGTTCGAATCAGTTTAGGATTATTTTCGTAAAAATGAAAGATTCAAATTATAATTTAAGAAACTAAACAACTGGCGTGCTTCACTTTGTTTGTTTTAAATGTTTTTTGTTTGTTTCAGCCCCTGAAGATTCGCATCAGGGACATCAACCCTCACATTGTGTGCTCCCTGTGCGCCGGCTATTTCATCGATGCTACCACCATCACAGAATGCCTGCACACATGTAAGGGAATTTTCAGCTTTGCTTGTAATTTTTTTTAAATTCTTCTTCTTCTTCGTCGATTGTTCAGACAGTTTCCTGTCAATTATGAGCGCAGATGCGTCATGCTGCCGTTATGTGCCTAACTAAGAAATAGTTAGACCCAGCAAGTCCGACTTCGGCTGGAGGAAATGTTTTTGAAAGTGTTTTATGAAAAAAGGCAGGAGAATGGACCCAGTACTTTAAGGCAGAAAGATAGTAGATCATAGATGACAGTAAGCAAAGGGAAAAGGCAGAGTCAAAGAGAGTGACAGATTACAGGAAGTTTCAAGCACAGAGCTTCCAGAATGTGGGGGAACTATATATAAATTATACAAAAGAAAATAAATTGTCTTTGATGGACTTACCTATAATATATAGGGAAAGATACCTTTTTTTTCTAATGGTTCTTTTTGTTAAAGCTAAGAATTTTCAACTCATTATTGATCAAATATGACTTACTCGGTTACCGACAACGGTGGAGTGTATTGCTTACAAATCATCTTGTTCTTCTTATGTGGTGGTTACCAACTTCTTTATATGTTGAAGTGATTCTACACACTTAAGCAAGATATAACGAGAAGATATAAAAAAACCAGTTTTAACAAGAAATTCCACATCTGCAGTACATCTCGGAATTGAAAATGAAATTTTCATTTGCCACCTTTCCACTTCCAGCTTAGTTTGATCTAAATTATACTAGATCATTAATTAATAAATGATGAATATGCTATTTCTGAAAGGAATAGCAGTAAAATAAAATAAAAAGAAGAAAGCTTGCCTGTGCTACAAAAAAATTAACATTGTTTTACTTTTTTGGCAATAGTTGGAGGTAAAAATCTTTGACACTGTGACAGGGTCGAAATATTTAGAAGTATTTTATACGTGGGGTTTTTTTTTTCTTTCATTTTTTTCTGGTTTTTTACGTTAGTGTGTAATACTGATAGGTCATTAATAATTATGTCTGTAAATGAATGTGTGTAATGGTATTGGCAGGGTGAGCAGTGTGGAAAAGAGTACAGAAAGTAAAACTGGAAGAAAAAATATGAAATGAAGAGTGGGGATCAAAAGATAATAATGGACGAGGTGTATGTGTATTAACTGTATAGTATATATTATGCGCACGCACTGCTTTGTGTGTGTTTTTTATGAGCGTTAATGTGCACGCTTTTTTGTTGCGTGCGTTCTCAGTCTGCAAGACGTGCATCGTGAAGTACCTGCAGAGCAGCAAGAACTGCCCCCAGTGCAGCCTGAAGGTGCACGAAACCCACCCCCTGTTCCACCTGAGGGCTGACCGCACCCTGCAGGACATTGTCTACAAGCTGGTGCCCCATCTGTTGGAGAGTAAGTCAAATAACAGGGCTCCCAATCGTCCTGCAAAACAAGGGGTCCCAGGGACTCCTTCATTTACAGTATAGGGGGTCCTAGAGGCGGGATAGAGGGTCCCATGGCATTGTGAATGCTAAAAAGAATTGTTCTAGTGCATCCGTGGGACCCACTGCACATTCTTTTAGAGGGTCCTTGAGAATTTTAGTTTTTCATAGATCCCCAAATGGGGGTCCCTGGGAGCCCTGAACAATGAGAAACCCACCCCCTGTTCCACCTGAGGGTAGACCGCACCCTACAGGACATTGTCTACAAGCTGACCAGTACCCCATCTGTTGGAGAGTAAGTCAAGCAATGAGAAACCCACCCCCTGTTCCACCTGAGGGTAGACCGCACCTTGCAGGACATTGTCTACAAGCTGACCAGTACCCCATCTGTTGGAGAGTAAGTCAAGCAATGAGAAACCCACCCCCTGTTCCACCTGAGGACTGACCACACCCTACAGGACATTGTCTACAAGCTGACCAGTACCCCATCTGTTGGAGAGTAAGTCAAGCAATGAGAAACCCACCCCCTGTTCCACCTGAGGGTAGACCGCACCCTACAGGACATTGTCTACAAGCTGACCAGTACCCCATCTGTTGGAGAGTAAGTCAAGCAATGAGAAACCCACCCCCTGTTCCACCTGAGGGTAGACCGCACCCTACAGGACATTGTCTACAAGCTGACCAGTACCCCATCTGTTGGAGAGTAAGTCAAGCAATGAGAAACCCACCCCCTGTTCCACCTGAGGGCTGACCGCACCCTACAGGACATTGTCTACAAGCTGACCAGTACCCCATCTGTTGGAGAGTAAGTCAAGCAATGAGAAACCCACCCCCTGTTCCACCTGAGGGCAGACCACACCCTACAGGACATTGTCTACAAGCTGACCAGTACCCCATCTGTTGGAGAGTAAGTCAAGCAATGAGAAACCCACCCCCTGTTCCACCTGAGGACTGACCGCACCTTGCAGGACATTGTCTACAAGCTGGTGCCCCATCTGTTGGAGAGTAAGTAAAACAATGACAAACCTACCTCTCTGCCTTTTCCCTTTGATTTCTATCATCTACTATCCTCTGACTTATTCTCCTACCTTTTTTTAACAAAAATCTTCCATATAATTTTTCTCCCTTGAGCTCCTCCAAAATCGGAATGTGTCGGCTGTACGCAGCGGGGAGACCAGTGAAAACTGATAACCGGACACATACATACCTTATCCATTATGGCCATATGGCCTGGGAACGCAGAAGAAGAAGTTCCACCTGAGGGTCGACCGCACCCTACAGGACATTGTCTACAAGCTCTTGAACACTATGGTACAAATGCACCAGCTAGGGGTGAGAACATTACGTGTGTGACCAGTTTTTGATTACCCCGCCGCGTGTGCAGCCACGCTCCGACTTCGGAGGATTTTGGGACTGATGATGTTATGCTAGGAGCTTGCCATGGCTAAAGACAATCCCCGCATATCTATGCTGAACATAATAACATTTTGATGTAGCCTTGGTGTTCTAGCTTATGTCAATTGGTCTGACACAGCCTTAAAGACACCCCCCCACATCACGTGTCACATTCCATCTTATGCTAGGAAGATTTCTTAAGATTTCTTACCAGCCATAAGAGGGAAAACGCGTGGAAACCGTGATTTTGACACGAGACGTGGTGGGTCTTTAAACCAAGGCGTATTGTCTGTGATAACCAGCGGCAAGGCAACAGCTGGTTAATGTATTTATGGCTGCGTGACTGTTTCTGACTATCTATGTTAACACGATAGCTTTTGAACAGAGGGACCAAGGACCCCTCAAATTTTGCATGCGGATAGGAAGTTACGATATCTAGGCCAAGTTTGAAGATGAAGGTCATGGCTCAAAGGTCAAGATCACTGGAGCCGAAAAATGCTGCCGCGCTGCTGGTTGATCTAGCATTTTCATGCTCTAGTTTGTGCTAGTTTATGCTGGAGCCACCCTGGAGTGGTTAGACTTGCTGGTTCGTAATCTGACAGGTTTGCGGGTGCGGGATTCGAATCCCATTCGGTCCGCTGTGTTGTGTCTTTTGGTAAGGCCAAAACAAAAAAAAGTTGTGACCTACCCTATTTTTTTATGGTCGTCCCTATGATATATTTTTTGCCTCGTCAAAAAAAAAAAATTTAAAAGAGAGAGAGAGAGAGACACGCAAGTTCAATTGGGGAATGCCCATCAGGGGACATAACTCTAACGCGCTGAACGTCCATGTGTTGTTGCAAAATGGCGTCATTTGCCATTTCAATGGAGCCATGCGCTCATATTTTTTTTAATGCGAGGGTGATTAGCACTTTCAAAGCATCTTACACGCTCGTGGATGTTTTCTGGGACATTCATCCGGATGTAGGAAAGGAGAGAGTGAGAGAGAGAGAGCTCTTGAATCGTGCGTTTTGTCAATTTTGACCATTAAAAAATAAAAAATAAAAATAAAATAAAAATGTTAAGGCTACCTTTTTTGGGCCATGTTACCTTAACCACAAATTTGTTGTTGTTGGCCTAAGACACTTTGTTATTATGGGTATCTAACACTGAAACATCAGCTGGGGAAAAAGTTCTTCGGATGAGACTTAAAACTGAGTTTTTGCGATTGTGAATGAATCAATTCAAAGCCTTGTAGTAGCTCTGCCCCTTCAGTCAGCTGACAAGCCAACAGGGGGTGCTCGACTTTGCCGTCACCCCATTTCTTTTGTTTGATTATCTTTCTTTTTCTTTCTTGTTTTCTTTTTTATAGATGAAGAAAAGCGGCGAGAAGATTTCAACAAATCCAGAGGCTTTGCCACTCCCAAGAAAACTGGAAAGAAAGCAGGTATATATTGTTTGAGATTTTGTATTAACCCCTTGATTGCCAGAGAAAATTAAGAAAAAAATCTTTGGGCAAATCATGCCATGAAGAAGGCAACTGATAGAGCCAATCTGGCAAAATGGTCTGGGGATATAACTCTCTTCAAAAGCCAGCATATCAGGGTTATTCCTCTTCATCTGACATCATCAGTGATGTCATCAGGTCAGTATGTGATACGTTGGTGGCAGTCAAGGGGTTAACTGAATGCAGTAGGGAAAAAAACCCTTTTGTGGGGTGTGATGAGGGCATTGGTTTTCTTTCAAATGTTGTGTCGTTTTCACTCTTTCTGTTGTGGTGCGCGTGCATTGATATATCATTTTTAATGGATTATTACACTAAGAAAATAAGACAGATCTGAGGGGGGGAGAAAAACAAGAAGCTCAACGTTTGTCAACATTTCGATTTATTAATCTTTGTTAAGACTTCCAGAATCAGTCACACTCACATTACAAACCAAATTACACCAACAGTGAACAAACAGCAGGCAAACAAACAACCCCTCATATCAAATTATTCTTTAAAGTAATATTATTAATTCGATCATAAAATAAGATTCTTATTATTAATATGATTATTGTTTAAATTTCCTGTTGATTTGTTCTCTTTCTGAGGTTTCTTGTTGTTTTAAATTGGTGAAATTTAAAATCAATCAAATTTTTGCAATGCCGCTTTGTTTATGTTTGCAAATTTTTTAAAGGTTTATTTTCTTAATTGACATTGTTCACCCTAGTCAGGGCTCCCGATCATCCCGCAAAACAAGGGGTCCCAGGGACTCCTTCGCTTACAGTACAGAGTGTCCTAGAGCAGGGATAGAGGGTCCCAATGACATTGTGAATGCCAAAAATAATTTTTATAGAGCATCCCTGGGACCATCTGCACATTCTTTTAGAGGGTCCCTTAGAATTCTAGTACTTCATAGACCCCCAAATGGGGATCTCTGGGAGCCCTGCTAGTTCTATTGTGTGGTGTGTTGGGGTCATTTTTGTCCTTGAATTTCCTGAGCAGAAGTGCAGACGCCTCCCAGGCTGTCGACCATCATCAACACGCCGGACGGACACAGGTTCGCCCATGACGAGCAGATCTGTCTGTGTCTGGAGAGGTTCTGGTCAGTACTGTCTTAATTTGCTTTTATAATAATAATAATTTAATAATAATTTTATTTCATATAGCGCTGAAATCCGTACAGTAGCATGCTCGATGCGCTTTACAAAGGCAACATTAAAATCAACATTAAAAACATGCTTTACAATCAACAAGATAGTCATACTACCAACATTCCAGTGCAACGAAATAAAGTAACAAAAATAACATGATTCTCACTCACAAAGACATCCACCCTCATTCACCAGCACTGTCACTCTCTGATAACACCTCACCCTCGCCGCAAAAACTAATGAAAATGTCAACAAGCAGCAGGAAGGAATGCACCAATACATGCATACACACGTCTCTCTCTCTCTCTCTCTCTCTCTCTCTCTCTCTCTCTCTCTCTCTCTCTCTCTCTCTCTCTCTCTCTCTCTCTCTCTCTCTCTCTCTCTCTCTCTCTCTCTCTCTCTCTCTCTCTCTCTCTCTCTCTCTCTCTCTCTCTCACAGGTATGATTGTCTTATGAGCGTGTTTGTCTCTTTTTGAATGTTTGTGAGCCTTGTGTGTACCTATATGTATACTTTACTTTTGTGGTCATTGTGAATGTGTAACTTGTTTATGTAAATTGAAAATGGATTTTTTTTTAAATTTAATCTAATTGTAAATTGTTATTTTATCAAGTACATGTATTTTATCTATATTTTTTAGTTAAATATGTACATATTTGTTTGTGTGTGTGTGTGTAAGAATGTGAAGGGGGGGGGGGGGGGTATGTATGGGGTTGTTTTTAATATGAATCATTTTAGTGCAATTGTAAAGCGCTTAGAGCTTAAAGGTGAAATGCTATATAAATTTTCTTAAATAAATGCATAAATACTATAGCGCATTGGTATTTGGTATTTTATGGTCACAGAGGCGTGAAATTCGGGTTGCTCCCACCTGGAGAGCATGTCGCAGCCAGAGGCGCACCATCCTTTTTTCTTTTCTTTTTTTTGCGTGCGATATTTGTATGACTGATGAGGAAGGAAAGGAGGAGGGGTGGTAAATTTTGACCAAATGACAACTTTTTCGTTGCCACTGGGTTTAGCGTATGCTAAGTGCATGGGCACACAGGAGCTCGGTTTATCGTCTCATCCGAAAGACTCCACCGATCAGACCGCAAGGCTTAGTGCAGAGTGAGAGGAAAAATCCCCTGTACCCAGGTGTACAGGGGATGTCAAATGTCAAGGACAAATCTCAAAGGCTGCTTCTTTCAGTTTTATGAAAATAGTCCCAGGCTGATCCTAACCCTACCACGAGAATGGTGGAATGTTGCTTCCCAGTGAAAATGTTCAACGCGAAACTTTGAGGGGGGTGCTTAACCCTTTCACCGCCAGCCATATTTCATCCAAAAATGTCCATTGAAATTACCAGGGTAGAGAACAAGATCCATCTGCAGTATTGGGGATTGTTCTGTGACATATAAAATAAGGTCTATCCTTACTCCCAAAACTAAGACAATAGGGTCTTTGGATAATAGACCCCAATTTGATGCCTTTTAGTGACATAGGTGTTAAATCATTGTGGTGCTAAAATGTGACTGGTGGTGAAAGGGTTAAGTGCAAATAGCCAAATACAGTGGAACCTCCCTTATAAGACCTTCAAAAATCATCCAAAATGAGGGTCTTATAAGGGAGGGGTCTTATAAGGGAGGTAATTTTAATACTTACAAAGAAAGGCAATGTCTTAGAGGAGTGGGTCTTATGTGGGAGGGAGTCTTATAAGGGAGGTTTCACTGTACTGTTTAGTAGCAGTAGCGGGAGTCGACTGTTGTCTTGCAAACAGTCTAGTCGACAAACCTTTTGAGTTTTGTGTCAAGATATCGCGCCATATCAATATTATCGAGTCGTAGTAGTTGTAGTCATAAGTTTCTTTATTGTCCATTGGCATTGTACAATGCACATGGAAACTTGTCTTCCACCATGTAAAATAAAAATATTAAATAAAAGTATGAAACATAAATTTACATTAACAAATATGTAACTCTCACACTACACCCAATCATTCATCCGTAGTACTAGTAGTAGTACTAGTAGACTCGTGTCTTGTAAATGAGGCTTTATACAGAAAATTATCTGCCCCTGTCTCATGCACTGAGATGCAAACGCCACTTACTTAAGATTATCGCCCTTGCCTGTCAGGAACTAGTAGTATATAGCCACAGAACCATGCCCCTGACTAGTCACTAGGTGGCATGGTCAAGTCAGTCCGAAAATTATCACCTTTCGTGTTGCCAAGACGCAGTATAAAGTCCCATTGCTGCTGGATTTAGTGCATGTTTCAGAATGGTCGTTTTGACACTTAATGTCCCTTTTGTGGTGCTGGGTCACAGTTGCATGGGCTCTGCAACTGCATGGGTGCTCCTGGGGAATGTCAAAAATCCTGCAAGGCAGGGGTCCAGGGGCCGCCCAGTTAACAACTTGACTTAAGCAATCCTAAAAATATAAAGTTCCTGGTAAAGGCATATAAATATTTACCTGTATTCATTTCTTTTATATTCTACACATGCGGGAAACTGACAAAACGTTTATAAATAGGAAATTCGTTGCTTTTCAAATTCTCATAATCCGGCGACGCCGGCTCCAGGCAATAAAAAAATCCTGCATTTCAGGACATGCTGAAAGCAGGAGCACCCATGCAACTGGAAGTCATAGTCGGACACATCTGACTGGGATACACACACACACACGCACGCGCTGCAAGCACGCATGATGATCTCGTGTATCTTTTTCGCTGTCCGCTGTGTCCCAGCAGCCCCCAGGAGGTCAGTCACGGGGGTCAGCTGGTCCAGCTACAGCCGTTGGAGAAGAAGTTTGTGCGCTGCTCCATACGTCTGCTGATCTCACACCTCAAGGCCATGCTGCACAGAAAGCTGGCTGTTCCCCCTGATATCAAGGTAGAGAGAAAGAGAGAGAGAGGTGTGTGGGGAGAGAGTGTGTGTGTGTGTGTGCGCTGCTCCATACGTCTGCTGATCTCACACCTCAAAGCCATGCTGCACAGAAAGCTGGCTGTTCCTCCTGATATCAAGATAGAGAGAATGAGAGAGAGAGGTGTGTGGGGAGAGAGTGTGTGTGTGCGTGTGCGCTGCTCCATACGTCTGCTGATCTCACACCTCAAGGCCATGCTGCCCCCTGACAGGGAAATGCTGGCTGTTCCTCCTGATATCAAGGTATTGGCCACTGCAATGACGTGCGTGTTGATTTATGTGGAAATGTGTGTGTGTTCCCCCATGTGGAATGTGTGTGTGTGTGTACTAAAGTGAGTGCCCTTGGTAGTATGCTTGAGTACTGACCTAAACAAAGGATATCTTTGTTTATAAACTTTCATTTTCCAATACACCCTATCCTTTATTATGAATATGCCACTAAATGGCTGCAAGCTTTCGCAAGAGTGAATGAGTGCCCTTTTCAGTACTGACCAACAAGGGCATTCACTCTCACTGTCAAGGTGAATGCCCTTTTTAATGACCACAAGGGATTCACTCTCACTGTCAACCCTAGTTGCAGTGGCCAATAGAGAAAGAGAGAGAGGGGTTGGGGGGGGGGGGGAGAGAGAGTGTGTGTGCGTGTGCATGCATGCGTGTTTGTGATGGCTATGCTCTAAAGAACACTAGCCGTTCCCCCTGTGTGAGTGAGTGTGCGTGTTGATGTATGTGGAAATGCGTGTGTGTGTACTCTGAAAATGATGATGAGGTTGTTGTTTTTTGTTTTTTTTTTGGGGGAGTAGTGGATATTTTCATGTACTCAGATAAGAGTTAACTGCTGAGTTCTAGCTAAATGCAAAGATGATATCTTTGTTTAAAGTTGTAAACAACTTTCATTTTCTTTTTTTTGTTTTGTTTTAATCTTCTTGAAGTTGTTCGTGTTTTCATGTTTTGTCTCTGTTATTCTTTATTATGCATATATGAAAGATAAGATGTTAGAGAGCACTAAAATACCCATAATTCAAAATTGATTTTAAAAAATGAGATTTTTGACTTTGCAAGCCTGTTGTGAGAAACTAGCCCAGTGACTTAATGTCCCTTTCCTGGTGCTGGGTCACATATGAGAACAAAATCTGAATTTTGTGTAAAAAAAAAGTAGGGCATTTTCATTCCTAATGATATGAGCATGTATTATTTTGATTGGTGCAGTTTGAGATCATGTGTGATCACGAGGTACAGGCGGAGGAGACGTCTCTGAAACAACTGTACCTCATGACCTGGTATGGAAAGGTGCGTATGCTACTTTCATTTCTTTCCAGCTGCAGGACGTTTTATTCTACTCTCTATTGAATCATTGTGACATGCATTTCCGAAGCGTAGTGAAAGCTACCAGCCATCTTGGTGTAGTGGTAAAGTCACGGACTACTGGCTGGGAGGTCACGGGTTCGAATCCCATCAGAGGCGAGGGTTTTTCAGCCGTGGACCGACTCCTACCCAGAGTGAGTGGCTATGGGCTCAGTGGGAATACTAAAACCATGATAGTCGAGCTTCATCCGTTTAACGGATGCGAGTCTCAGAGTGTTAACGCCGGGATATCATTATGAAAGGAAGTGTAGAATACAGCCCTGTCATGTAGTCTCAGACCGATATGGAAATCCATAGCATCATCATCATCATCGTTGTCATCCGCCTCATTTCCATCAATCATCAAAAAGAAAAAAAGTCTCAAATTCTGTGGGTTTGCATGCCCTGCTCTCATGGTGATGTCCTCAGTTTCGATTACCAATCTAGTTTATCGTGGTGCATTTGGGTCAAGGTCATGGGGATCAGTATGTTGTGAGGAGCTGTCGGTAGTGCCCTTGGAGGAGGACCTCACTCATGCTGGCTCGGCGACTAAGGCATGATTGTTGTCAGTAGGGGGCTTAGTAGGTGGTGTCCTGTGTACAGGCTCCACTGAACTCCACCGAAGTGACTCAGCGGCAGTGCAGTGTCTCCTCGATTGGTTGCCTCCTGATGGCCTAACATAGATTCGCTCCCCTTGGACTGCTGGTTTCGGATTCTGCGACCTGAACAAGCCGGGATGTGGATGTGAATTGGGACTCAGAATGAGCGGCATGGGAGCAATGCCACTGTACGGCCCAGAAGATGTGACAGAAAAAAGAAGAAAAAAAGGCGTAGGGAAAGCTGGCCCCTATGTAGCGAAAGCTAGGAAGGCTTTTCGTTGGACCCCACTACTTCTGTCGCAAAGATAGCCCCTGGGTTAGTTACACTCGCGGCCTTGAGTACCGGCGATTACTAAAATTCAGACCTGTTTACTCTACTATTTTTGAGTAGTAATACTAGTATTCTACTCAATTTGGAACTCTACTACTCTTCAAAATTGAAAATAATGCTCTAACTACTCATTTTCAGTGAACATTGTTTGATGGTTTAGTGAATAAAACTACACATTTTGCACCCAAGCTACTCATTTCAGCTATCCAGACTACTCAAGACTTGTGTAGGGGGTAAGCAGGTCTGCTAAATGAAATGGCGGCCCGAGTTTGTGTTGGATTCGATCTGCATTTCATGGGTGAAAGTAGCTCAGGCAGGCATGGTCCTGAAATCTGGATTGAGAATTCTTCAGGATTGGTCACCTTGTCATCCTGAACATTGGTCTTACCCAAAAAAGAAAAAAGTTGTCTGTTGGCATTGAAAGGAGACAGAAGTATGATGATAGACATGCAATATAGCGGAACCTCCCTTTTAAGACCTCGGAAAATCATCCAAAGTAAGGTCTTAAATGGGAATGAGTTGTATAAGGGAGATTCCACTGTATTAACAGTTTAACTCACTCGGCACTGGCCAGTTGCTTCCCCTTACAACCGTTTAGGATGGGCCATTCGACTAGGTTCGAAAACCCATCACCACAAAAAAGTTATGGACTGATATTTTCGGATAATATTACTAACACCATGCACTAAACGATCGTAAAATATCAGATTCCATACCTTCGTCGTTTGTCTCCTATTGACAAAAACAGCTAACACATAGAAAGAAGGAAAATTTCACATTCCAATCTTTGACCCCCCTCTACAACCAAACTTGAATGTAAAGTCTGCAATGATTGGTTGATTTCAAGAGAGGCAAGGTCAAAGCAAGCTGAAAATAGGCTATGACGTCGCATCGGAAAGCTGGTTACACGCCAGAAATCAAAACCTCTTGAAATCTCTTATGATCCGGGCCATTCGTCCTAAACGGTTGTATGAGCCGGATCCGGCTCATTCGTCCTGAGTGTGTTAAGTGTTTGATTGTTTTTGGTTTTTGTCCTCCTACAGGAAACCCCCATGGTGCTGTTTTACCGTTTTGCCACAGACAAAGACGGTGTGAGATGACACAGCTAGAGGAAGAGTGTGAACTACTCTGAGTAATGAAAAGAGAGAGAGCGTGCGAGCATTGTGAGAGAGAGAGAGCAACATAAGAAAAAAAGGGGGAAACACTGATTGAGAAAGGGATGTGGTTGTGAGTAGTGTGGGTGTGTTTGCTGGTATTGTGCATGTTTTCTGTCTCTCTCTACTTATAGTCGTCTTCTTCTTCTTCTTCGATCGCTCAGACAGTTTCCTGTCAATTATGAGCGCAGATGCGTCATGCTGCCGTTATGTGCCTAAGTAAGAAATAATTAGGCCCAGCATGTCCGACTTCGGCTGTTGTAGGAAATCTTTTTGACAGTGTTTCTTGAAAAAAGGCAGGAGAATGGACCAGAAAGGCAGAAAGACAGTAGATGACAGCAAGCAAAGGGAATAGGTTGAATCAAAGAATGACAGATTAGAGAACGTTACAAGCACAGAACTTCCAGAAGGTGGGGGAACTATTATACAAAAGACCCCCCGGTATCCCCACGGGGGGATCTACTTGTAGTTATGTCTGAGCCATGGAATTTTCCAAAAGAAGTTGTATCTTTATCATTTGTTGCTTTTGCTTTTGTTGGCTTCAATGTTGAGTTCCATCATCTTTTTTTAAATTTGTTAGTGATTATTGCATTTTTGTGATCATTGTGAATTAGTCTGTTAGCTGAAGCTACATTCTCTCCAGGAGGGAAGATGTCTGAAGAAACGTGCATATCGCCATGCGCAAAACGAAGAGACCTAAGTCGAAAGACGTCGCTTCACATGAAGAATGGAAAACTCAACATTTTGGTAATTTCCGGTAAAATGGCATCATGTTTTGTTGATTTAGCATCACTATCGATGTTTTATCTTTGGAAATTGTTGTTTTACAGCTTTGTTAGATGATGCAGCTCAGCTTTGTTACATGATGCAGCTCAGCTTTGTTACATGATGCAGCTTGTCTTGATCAACCGGTAAACCCAACACATCGCAGATGACTAATTTTGACTTACGTCTCTATGGTTTGCGCTCGACGATACAATTCTTTTTCGTGTTATCCATACTCTGGCACAAGATGGCCAAAAAAAGGTTTAGTTGGAATTAATTTCTGCTTTGGAAGGTCGTTATGCAAGAGTGTTTAGGCATGATACCTTAATTGAATAATAATAATGGGAATTTATATAGCGCTCTTTCTCACATGAGCTCAGTGCGCTTTACATTGATAACAAGAACATTAAAGGCAAACAAATAATGAATCATTAGAAAGTAAAATAAACATGATGATTGCATGCAACATTCTCTTACTTCCTCACACACACACACATGCGCACGCGCACGCACGCATGTGTGCATGCTCGCAGGCACAAACACACACACATGAACGCATGCACGCACACATACACACACAATTATACAAGAGTAAAATAGTTAGAATATGAAAATTCTAAGAAGAAACATAGACCACATTCACATTCTCAATCAAGTTTGTATTGAGAAGGGTACGGAAATTAAGCCTTGCATAATTGGAATCCTAATCAATTTTACTTCAATTTCAAGGTAAAATATCACGTAGAAAATTCCTCAATAAGCCATTCTCAAGACATTCGTTAGAAATGGCTATCCCACCACAGACAGTATAGTTTCACACAGACTCACTGTTACACTCTCTCTGATCCCACCTTCCAAGCCGGTTCACACACCGGTCAACAGAGACTGTGCACAACAGATTGTCTTCTGTGAATGCATGAAACGTTGCCATGCCAATTTTGTGCATGGAAGTTAAAAGATTGTCATTCTAACGCTTATTGTCATCAAGAAACAAGGTTTTGTGACTTTGTCCAGTTTCTTGGTTTAAGGTGGCACACTGCGCTTCTTGGGGTCAATTTTTGTTCATTTTTGTTTCTCAGGATCTAATAAAGATGACATGACATTTTGCACACTGATACAAAGCATTACCCTGACCATACATGCCAAATTTGAAGACTGTGTGAAGGCACTGTGAAAGTATGGAGTCCATCTAAAAACAAAATTAACACAAAATCTTAGCCCCTCAACAGCGCTGGATTCAAGTACTGCATGGTGATGCTGATCATTTGTCCACTTTCCTAAGACATCAAAGAGTGCAATGGGCATAAAATTAGCATGTCTGAGTTGTTAATTCGCGTTCTTTGTCTCAAACGAGATCCTGTTAATTTTTTTCTATTGTTTGGTGAGACAAAGAACGTGAGTTAACAACTCAGACATGCTAATTTTATGCTTATTACTCTGATGTCTTAGGAAAGTGGACAAATGATCACCATTCAGTGCTTGAATCCAGCGCGGTTGTGGGGCTAAGATTTCATGTGAAGTTTGTTTAGATGGACTCCATACTTTCATAGTGCCTTCACAGTCTTCAAATTTGGCATATATTGTCAGGGTCATGTTCTGTGTCAGTGTGCAACATTTCATGTAGATATCTTTATTAGATCCTGAGAAACAAAAATTGCCCCCCCAAAAAGTGCAGTGTATCACCTTAAGTATGCATGTGTCTTGCCGACTGGTGTGAGAAAAGAGTTGCTGATTGTGAAACGTACGGGTTTGATGGCACAGCTGGGTTGTGATCTCGCAGACATAGTTTGTGATGTCTTGTGATTGTGTGCATTCAGAAACGATGCCCGTGTTATGACGCAAATTAAGTAGTGATGCATTTTCATTTTGTTGTGTGTGCGAGTGTGTGAGCTAGTCGGTTATATCCGACTGAGATGGTGACTGCCATTCTGGAGTTGTTCGGATGGAATTTAATTTGTTTAGAGGGGATTTAGTTTTTTTACTGTTTTGTTCAGACACGGATCACAAGAAATGCATTATTACTATATGTGATCATTGTTTACAACTTTGTTTTTAAACTAATAAAAAATGACTTGCAGGAAATGTATCTACTCCACCATATTTTACGGACTACAAGGCGCACCAGGGTCAAGTTTCTCTTGATAACAGTCACCGCGCGAATAACGCTTACGCCAAACGGGGCCTAAGAAACACTTTAGAAAACGTTTGCGGAAGAATATTACAAGCTCTTGTCCGATTGGTCAATTTTTTTAAATTATTTTAACCAAACTTTAACGGACCAATCAACAAGAAATGTATTCACCCCATGCTAGTTCGCCAAGAGATACCTTGGAAGTAGCCACAAAACGTTTTTGGCAAACGTCGGCGAAAGAGGTGTTTCTTAGTACCGTTTTTGCTGATTTGCGCTCACGCTACGCAACGTTAGCCCTTGTGAAACGGCCCCCTGATTAGAAGGTGCCAGCAACACCCCAAATTTTACACAAAATTCAGATTGTAAGGCGCAGGGGAAAAAGTATCGCTTTATAGTCCGTAAAATACGGTACCTTATTCATTGAATTTTGTTATAGCTTTTTTTATTAATCAATTGTTTTTTAAACTATTGAGAAAGAATTAAGGGAAATGTCTTTTATTTAAATCCCTTGCTTTGTTATTAAATGTCGATAAATCGGGTTTAAAAAATAAAAAAATAAACGTTTTTTTAATATTGCGTCTTTATGTTAAATAAACATGTTTTTTTTAATATTGCGTCTTTATGTTATCAATTTCTATATTTGTTTACATTTAGTTTCATTTCTTTGTGGGTGTGGGTGTGTACCCAGACGAAGGAGTTATGCTCATAAACGTCGGTTTTGTTTTTATTTGTGTTGTTGTTTAGTGTTTGGGATTTCCCCAACCCACCACTTTATTTTTAAATTGTCCTGAGTATTTTTTTTATAGCTTAAAAATATACATGTTTTGTTTCTTTGTGCATTGGTTTATGGTGGTTGTTTTACCCTGGCTAAAAGACATCCCAACAGCCAAAGCACTTGAACACTATGGTACAAATGCACAGCTAAGGATGAGAACATTATGTGTGTGATCGTTTTTGATTACCCTGCCACGTGGGCAGCCGCACTCCAACTTCGGGAGACTATGTTATGCTAGGAGCTTGTCATGGCTAAAGACAATCCCCGCATAACTATGCAGAGCATAACATTTTGATGTAGCCTTGGTGTTCTAGCCTATGTCAATTGGTCTGACACAGCTTTAAAGGATACCTTCCGGTTGTTTTTGTCGAAGAATTGTTTCAAATTGGCTTCCAGCAAAAAATACACTTTTATTGAATACTGTTGTTTGAAGAATAAGGTTTTCTCACCTTTTTTGGCGGTATCTTGTTTGTCTCCAACTCATCTGAAGCAGGAATTGAAGGTATTTTTGGGGGCAGTGGGTGGATGCCTCGTGCCTCCATACGGGGAGCTGGACAACCCCGCCCCCTCCACGAGTCTCCCTGTGGGGATACCGGGGGGTCTTTCATAAAAATAGTTCCCCCACCTTCTGGAAGTTCTGTGCTTGTAACTTCCTCTGATCTGCCACTCTCTTTCACTCTGCCTTTTCCCTTTGCTTTCTATCATCTACTATCTTTCTGACTTATTGGCCCATTCTCCTGCCTTTTTTCCAAAAAAATCTTCCAAATAATTTTTCTCCTTTGAGCTCCTCCGAAATTGGAATGTGTTGGCTGTACGCAGCGGGGAGACCAGTGAAAACCGGACACATACATACCTTACCCATTATGGCCATATGGCCTGGGAACGCAGAACGACGTATTTTTTTGTTTGAAGCGCGTTTTTTCCACTTGGTTTCACATCGCAAAGTTGAAGTTGGGACGAAATTGTGATCTTGTTTACTCATGACAAAGTGTATTGTGACATAGAAAGTTATCTTAGAACTAGAAATGTGTTTGAACGCTTGTACAGGACCTTGGCTTTTTGTGGATTCCCAGACTTTGTGGTTATTAAGTTCAGTCCTTCGTCTTTTGCAGCCATTTATAAGTAAAGTAGATGAGGTCAATCGCAGAAAGGTAGTTTAACACGTGTGTGCAATTCATGCACCCAGTACAAGCGCATGGACATCGGCATCATAAAATCGTACTTCCTTCACATTCAAGGTCTGTTTCGTCATTTCCTAGTTCTACTCAGTTCAAAGTCTCGTTTAGCAGACACATTTGTTTTTCAATTTCTGAACATCTTTTCATTTCAAGAACAAAATAGAAATCCAGAAAATTCGCCCTTTCACTGCATTTATGGCTTGTATTTGTGTTCGTCTAAACAATGTATTCAAAGCCAAGTGTATCTGAAAACATTAACAACTGTATGTATGTATTCTTTGAGCCAAGGTGTTGATTTATGGTGAGAGACCTAATATCAGCTGGTCTTTAATTATGAAAATGTTAATAAACTTCCAAATGCCATGACGTAAGTCTGAAATGTTTTTCTTCAACGTTGTGGTTTACATGTTGTATGCATGTGGTTGTGTGTGTGTGTCCATGTATAATTCATGTGTAGGCAAGTGTGGTGTGTGTGTGTGCATGCTTGTGGGTGTGCGTTTCATGTATACAGTAACATACAACAGTGAAGAAATATATTCAGAGGGTTGTTGATCAAGAGCCAAAATCTTCTGAGCGATGGTTATTCGCTATTGTAAATATGATGCACTCTATATACATCTGGACATCTTCTTCTTCGTTGACTTAGACAGTTTCCTGTCACATGCGCATAGATGCGTCATGCTGCCGTTATGCACCTAACTAAGAAATAGGCCCAGCATGTCTGACTTCAACTGAAGAAATCGTTTAAGAATTTATAGAAAAAAGACAGGAGAATGGACTGGTCAGTAAGATAGCAGATGACAGTTAAGCAAAGGGAAAAGGCAGATTCAAAGACAGTGACAGAATTAGAGGAAGTTACAAGCACAGAACTTCCAGAAGGTGGGGGGACTATTTGTACGAAAGACCCCCCCCTGGCATCCCCACGGGGGGCATCTGGACATCATAAGGAATACAGTGGAACCTCCCTTACAAGACCCCCTATTATAAGACTCCCTCCCACGTAAGACCTGCTTCTCTGAGACATTGCCCTTCTTTGTAAGTATTACAACTCCCTCCCTTATACAACCCCCTCCCACTTAAAACTTTATCTTGGACGATTTTTCCAAGGTCTTAAAAGGTAGGTACCGGTAGTTGTTTATAGTCCTATCAACAGCTATGGTCATCTCTTCTTCTTCTTCTTTCCTGTAGAGCAACCAGTCACTTCTGACTATTCTGTCGCTGTAACTTTAGGGGAATCTGCGGAAATGCACACTGAGGTACTACTGAGAAGAAGAACAAAATTGACAGTAGAAGAAGACAGAAAGCCTGGCCCAGCCAGGCGAGAGAATGACCCAGCCAGCCAGGTCCCGCTAATCGGGCCCCAACGTGATGCCGCGCCACTGGGGGAAAAGGAAAAAAAAGAGAGACAGAGACTGAGAGAGTTGGGGTGGGGTGAAGTTATTGTGATTTGGAGACCCAGGACACGAAGGTGCCCAAGGTCCCCGCCTCAACAGCCTGCTCTGGGAGGTTGTTCCATGCCTTGATGGTGCGTGGCAGGAAACTGGCCTCTCACCACGTAAACATCCAACAGGGTTTAAAACAACAACGTAACACACACACCACATGATACATCCTGAAAACAATTAAGGATAGAATATGTTGAGTAAAGAAAAGGTTGAAAGGGGAGGAAATCATACTGGAAGATGTAAATGGGGAAAAGTTTAGTGAAAGAAAGGAAAATCTGTGAACATTAATTAGTATGTTTTCATCTTTGTTTCTTCATTTTGTTGTTTTGTTTGCTGAAACATCAGCTAGTATGTTTTCATCTTTGTTTCTTCATTTTGTTGTTTTGTTTGCTGAAACATCAGCTAGTATGTTTTCATCTTTGTTTCTTCATTTTGTTGTTTTGTTTGCTGAAACATCAGCTAGTATGTTTTCATCTTTGTTTCTTCATTTTGTTGTTTTGTTTGCTGAAACATCAGCTAGTATGTTTTCATCTTTGTTTCTTCATTTGTTGTTGTTTTGTTTGCTGAAACATCAGCTAGTATGTTTTCATCTTTGTTTCTTCATTTTGTTGTTGTTTTGTTTGCTGAAACATCAGCTAGTATGTTTTCATCTTTGTTTCTTCATTTTGTTGTTTTGTTTGCTGAAACATCAGCTAGTATGTTTTCATCTTTGTTTCTTCATTTTGTTGTTTTGTTTGCTGAAACATCAGCTAGTATGTTTTCATCTTTGTTTCTTCATTTTGTTGTTTTGTTTGCTGAAACATCAGCTAGTATGTTTTCATCTTTGTTTCTTCATTTTGTTGTTTTGTTTGCTGAAACATCAGCTAGTATGTTTTCATCTTTGTTTCTTCATTTTGTTGTTTTGTTTGCTGAAACATCAGCTAGTATGTTTTCATCTTTGTTTCTTCATTTTGTTGTTTTGTTTGCTGAAACATCAGCTAGTATGTTTTCATCTTTGTTTCTTCATTTTGTTGTTGTTTTGTTTGCTGAAACATCAGCTAGTATGTTTTCATCTTTGTTTCTTCATTTTGTTGTTTTGTTTGCTGAAACATCAGCTAGTATGTTTTCATCTTTGTTTCTTCATTTTGTTGTTTTGTTTGCTGAAACATCAGCTAGTATGTTTTCATCTTTGTTTCTTCATTTTGTTGTTTTGTTTGCTGAAACATCAGCTAGTATGTTTTCATCTTTGTTTCTTCATTTTGTTGTTTTGTTTGCTGAAACATCAGCTAGTATGTTTTCATCTTTGTTTCTTCATTTTGTTGTTTTGTTTGCTGAAACATCAGCTAGTATGTTTTCATCTTTGTTTCTTCATTTTGTTGTTTTGTTTGCTGAAACATCAGCTAGTATGTTTTCATCTTTGTTTCTTCATTTTGTTGTTTTGTTTGCTGAAACATCAGCTAGTATGTTTTCATCTTTGTTTCTTCATTTTTGTTGTTTTGTTTGCTGAAACATCAGCTAGTATGTTTTCATCTTTGTTTCTTCATTTTGTTGTTTTGTTTGCTGAAACATCAGCTAGTATGTTTTCATCTTTGTTTCTTCATTTTGTTGTTTTGTTTGCTGAAACATCAGCTAGTATGTTTTCATCTTTGTTTCTTCATTTTGTTGTTTTGTTTGCTGAAACATCAGCTAGTATGTTTTCATCTTTGTTTCTTCATTTTGTTGTTTTGTTTGCTGAAACATCAGCTAGTATGTTTTCATCTTTGTTTCTTCATTTTGTTGTTGTTTTGTTTGCTGAAACATCAGCTAGTATGTTTTCATCTTTGTTTCTTCATTTTGTTGTTTTGTTTGCTGAAACATCAGCTAGTATGTTTTCATCTTTGTTTCTTCATTTTGTTGTTTTGTTTGCTGAAACATCAGCTAGTATGTTTTCATCTTTGTTTCTTCATTTTGTTGTTTTGTTTGCTGAAACATCAGCTAGTATGTTTTCATCTTTGTTTCTTCATTTTGTTGTTTTGTTTGCTGAAACATCAGCTAGTATGTTTTCATCTTTGTTTCTTCATTTTGTTGTTTTGTTTGCTGAAACATCAGCTAGTATGTTTTCATCTTTGTTTCTTCATTTTGTTGTTTTGTTTGCTGAAACATCAGCTAGTATGTTTTCATCTTTGTTTCTTCATTTTGTTGTTTTGTTTGCTGAAACATCAGCTAGTATGTTTTCATCTTTGTTTCTTCATTTTGTTGTTTTGTTTGCTGAAACATCAGCTAGTATGTTTTCATCTTTGTTTCTTCATTTTGTTGTTTTGTTTGCTGAAACATCAGCTAGTATGTTTTCATCTTTGTTTCTTCATTTTGTTGTTTTGTTTGCTGAAACATCAGCTAGTATGTTTTCATCTTTGTTTCTTCATTTTGTTGTTTTGTTTGCATGAAACATCAGCTAGTATGTTTTCATCTTTGTTTCTTCATTTTGTTGTTTTGTTTGCTGAAACATCAGCTAGTATGTTTTCATCTTTGTTTCTTCATTTTGTTGTTTTGTTTGCTGAAACATCAGCTAGTATGTTTTCATCTTTGTTTCTTCATTTTGTTGTTTTGTTTGCTGAAACATCAGCTAGTATGTTTTCATCTTTGTTTCTTCATTTTGTTGTTGTTTTGTTTGCTGAAACATCAGCTAGTATGTTTTCATCTTTGTTTCTTCATTTTGTTGTTTTGTTTGCTGAAACATCAGCTAGTATGTTTTCATCTTTGTTTCTTCATTTTGTTGTTGTTTTGTTTGCTGAAACATCAGCTAGTATGTTTTCATCTTTGTTTCTTCATTTTGTTGTTGTTTTGTTTGCTGAAACATCAGCTAGTATGTTTTCATCTTTGTTTCTTCATTTTGTTGTTGTTTTGTTTGCTGAAACATCAGCTAGTATGTTTTCATCTTTGTTTCTTCATTTTGTTGTTTTGTTTGCTGAAACATCAGCTAGTATGTTTTCATCTTTGTTTCTTCATTTTGTTGTTTTGTTTGCTGAAACATCAGCTAGTATGTTTTCATCTTTGTTTCTTCATTTTGTTGTTTTGTTTGCTGAAACATCAGCTAGTATGTTTTCATCTTTGTTTCTTCATTTTGTTGTTTTGTTTGCTGAAACATCAGCTAGTATGTTTTCATCTTTGTTTCTTCATTTTGTTGTTTTGTTTGCTGAAACATCAGCTAGTATGTTTTCATCTTTGTTTCTTCATTTTGTTGTTTTGTTTGCTGAAACATCAGCTAGTATGTTTTCATCTTTGTTTCATTTGTTGTTTTGTTTGCATCAGCTAGTTGTTGTTTCTTCATTTTGTTTTTTGTTTGCTGAAACATCAGCTAGTATGTTTTCATCTTTGTTTCTTCATTTTGTTGTTTTGTTTGCTGAAACATCAGCTAGTATGTTTTCATCTTTGTTTCTTCATTTTGTTGTTTTGTTTGCTGAAACATCAGCTAGTATGTTTTCATCTTTGTTTCTTCATTTTGTTGTTTTGTTTGCTGAAACATCAGCTAGTATGTTTTCATCTTTGTTTCTTCATTTTGTTGTTTTGTTTGCTGAAACATCAGCTAGTATGTTTTCATCTTTGTTTCTTCATTTTGTTGTTTTGTTTGCTGAAACATCAGCTAGTATGTTTTCATCTTTGTTTCTTCATTTTGTTGTTTTGTTTGCTGAAACATCAGCTAGTATGTTTTCATCTTTGTTTCTTCATTTTGTTGTTTTGTTTGCTGAAACATCAGCTAGTATGTTTTCATCTTTGTTTCTTCATTTTGTTGTTTTTTGTTTGCTGAAACATCAGCTAGTATGTTTTCATCTTTGTTTCTTCATTTTGTTGTTTTGTTTGCTGAAACATCAGCTAGTATGTTTTCATCTTTGTTTCTTCATTTTGTTGTTTTGTTTGCTGAAACATCAGCTAGTATGTTTTCATCTTTGTTTCTTCATTTTGTTGTTTTGTTTGCTGAAACATCAGCTAGTATGTTTTCATCTTTGTTTCTTCATTTTGTTGTTTTGTTTGCTGAAACATCAGCTAGTATGTTTTCATCTTTGTTTCTTCATTTTGTTGTTTTGTTTGCTGAAACATCAGCTAGTATGTTTTCATCTTTGTTTCTTCATTTTGTTGTTTTGTTTGCTGAAACATCAGCTAGTATGTTTTCATCTTTGTTTCTTCATTTTGTTGTTTTGTTTGCTGAAACATCAGCTAGTATGTTTTCATCTTTGTTTCTTCATTTTGTTGTTTTGTTTGCTGAAACATCAGCTAGTATGTTTTCATCTTTGTTTCTTCATTTTGTTGTTTTGTTTGCTGAAACATCAGCTAGTATGTTTTCATCTTTGTTTCTTCATTTTGTTGTTTTGTTTGCTGAAACATCAGCTAGTATGTTTTCATCTTTGTTTCTTCATTTTGTTGTTTTGTTTGCTGAAACATCAGCTAGTATGTTTTCATCTTTGTTTCTTCATTTTGTTGTTTTGTTTGCTGAAACATCAGCTAGTATGTTTTCATCTTTGTTTCTTCATTTTGTTGTTTTGTTTGCTGAAACATCAGCTAGTATGTTTTCATCTTTGTTTCTTCATTTTGTTGTTTTGTTTGCTGAAACATCAGCTAGTATGTTTTCATCTTTGTTTCTTCATTTTGTTGTTTTGTTTGCTGAAACATCAGCTAGTATGTTTTCATCTTTGTTTCTTCATTTTGTTGTTTTGTTTGCTGAAACATCAGCTAGTATGTTTTCATCTTTGTTTCTTCATTTTGTTGTTTTTTGTTTGCTGAAACATCAGCTAGTATGTTTTCATCTTTGTTTCTTCATTTTGTTGTTTTGTTTGCTGAAACATCAGCTAGTATGTTTTCATCTTTGTTTCTTCATTTTGTTGTTTTGTTTGCTGAAACATCAGCTAGTATGTTTTCATCTTTGTTTCTTCATTTTGTTGTTTTGTTTGCTGAAACATCAGCTAGTATGTTTTCATCTTTGTTTCTTCATTTTGTTGTTTTGTTTGCTGAAACATCAGCTAGTATGTTTTCATCTTTGTTTCTTCATTTTGTTGTTTTGTTTGCTGAAACATCAGCTAGTATGTTTTCATCTTTGTTTCTTCATTTTGTTGTTTTGTTTGCTGAAACATCAGCTAGTATGTTTTCATCTTTGTTTCTTCATTTTGTTGTTTTTTGTTTGCTGAAACATCAGCTAGTATGTTTTCATCTTTGTTTCTTCATTTTGTTGTTTTGTTTGCTGAAACATCAGCTAGTATGTTTTCATCTTTGTTTCTTCATTTTGTTGTTTTGTTTGCTGAAACATCAGCTAGTATGTTTTCATCTTTGTTTCTTCATTTTGTTGTTTTGTTTGCTGAAACATCAGCTAGTATGTTTTCATCTTTGTTTCTTCATTTTGTTGTTTTGTTTGCTGAAACATCAGCTAGTATGTTTTCATCTTTGTTTCTTCATTTTGTTGTTTTGTTTGCTGAAACATCAGCTAGTATGTTTTCATCTTTGTTTCTTCATTTTGTTGTTTTGTTTGCTGAAACATCAGCTAGTATGTTTTCATCTTTGTTTCTTCATTTTGTTGTTTTGTTTGCTGAAACATCAGCTAGTATGTTTTCATCTTTGTTTCTTCATTTTGTTGTTTTGTTTGCTGAAACATCAGCTAGTATGTTTTCATCTTTGTTTCTTCATTTTGTTGTTTTGTTTGCTGAAACATCAGCTAGTATGTTTTCATCTTTGTTTCTTCATTTTGTTGTTTTGTTTGCTGAAACATCAGCTAGTATGTTTTCATCTTTGTTTCTTCATTTTGTTGTTTTGTTTGCTGAAACATCAGCTAGTATGTTTTCATCTTTGTTTCTTCATTTTGTTGTTTTGTTTGCTGAAACATCAGCTAGTATGTTTTCATCTTTGTTTCTTCATTTTGTTGTTTTGTTTGCTGAAACATCAGCTAGTATGTTTTCATCTTTGTTTCTTCATTTTGTTGTGTTTTGTTTGCTGAAACATCAGCTAGTATGTTTTCATCTTTGTTTCTTCATTTTGTTGTTTTGTTTGCTGAAACATCAGCTAGTATGTTTTCATCTTTGTTTCTTCATTTTGTTGTTTTGTTTGCTGAAACATCAGCTAGTATGTTTTCATCTTTGTTTCTTCATTTTGTTGTTTTGTTTGCTGAAACATCAGCTAGTATGTTTTCATCTTTGTTTCTTCATTTTGTTGTTTTGTTTGCTGAAACATCAGCTAGTATGTTTTCATCTTTGTTTCTTCATTTTGTTGTTTTGTTTGCTGAAACATCAGCTAGTATGTTTTCATCTTTGTTTCTTCATTTTGTTGTTTTGTTTGCTGAAACATCATTAGTATGTTTTCATCTTTGTTTCTTCATTTTGTTGTTTTGTTTGCTGAAACATCAGCTAGTATGTTTTCATCTTTGTTTCTTCATTTTGTTGTTTTGTTTGCTGAAACATCAGCTAGTATGTTTTCATCTTTGTTTCTTCATTTTGTTGTTTTGTTTGCTGAAACATCAGCTAGTATGTTTGATCATCTTATTGTTTGCTGAAACATCAGTGCTGAAACATTTATGTTTTCATCTTTGTTTCTTCATTTTGTTGTTCTTCATTTTGTTGTTTTGTTTGCTGAAACATCAGCTAGTTGTTTTCATCTTTTTTTCTTCAAAACATCAGCTAGTATGTTTACATCTTTGTTTCTTCATTTTTTGTTTTGTTAGTATGGCTTCATTTTGTTTTGTTCTTTGATTTTGTTGTTTTGTTTGCTGAAACATCAGCTAGTATGTTGTAATCATAGTATGTTTTCATCTTTTGGTTGTTTTGTTTGCTGACGTTGGTTTTGTTAAACATCAGCTAGTATGTCTTCTTTTGTTGTTTTGTTTGCTTTATCTTTGTTGTTGTTTTTGCTGAAACATCACTAGTCTTCTAGGTTTTCAGCAACTTTTGTTTCCATTTTGTTGCTGAAACATCAGCTTTGTCATCTAATAAATTTATATTTGTTTCCATTTTGTTGTTTTGTTTGCATTTTCGTTGTTTTGTTTGTGAAACATCAGCTAGTATGTTTTCAAGTGGTTGAATTGCTCTATTTTGTTGTTGTTTTGTTTGCTGAATGGCAGACATCAGCTAGTATGTTTTCATCTTTGTTTCTTCATTTTGTTGTTGTTCAGTTTGCTGAAAAGGTATGTTCAGGTTTATTTGACACTTTGTATTTTGTTTACATCAGCAAAATCTGCATAAGTATTTTTCATGCTTCATTAAAGCAGCTCAATGTTGTTTTGGATTGAAATCTAGAAATTTTGTTGATTTGTTTGCTGAAACAAGCTAGTATTTTTCATCTTTGTTTCTTCATTTTGTTTTCGCTGAAACATCAGCTAGGAAGTTTTCATCTTTATTTCTTCATTGTTGTTTTGTTTGCTGAAACATCAAATGTATTGGCGCATCTTTGTTTCTTCATTTTGGGTTTTGTTTGCTGAAACATCAGCTAGTATGTTTTCATCTTTGTTTCTTCATTTTGTTGTTCTGAAACATCAGCTAGTATGTTTTCATCTTTGTTTCTTCATTTTGGTTGTTTTGGGCTTGCTCGTCATGTTTTTCATCTTTTTTTCCCAGTCGTTTTGGTTACGGCTTCGCGGGATGGCATCTTTGTTTCATGTTGTTGTTTTGTTTGTTTGCTGAAACATCAGCTAGTATTTTTTCATGGGTGTTTCTTCATTTTTTCATCTTTGTTTCTTCATTTTGTTGTTTTGTTTGCTGAAACATCAGCTAGTATGTTTTCATCTTTGTTTCTTCATTTTGTTTGTTTGTTTTGTTTGCTGAAACATCAGCTAGTATGTTTTCATCTTTGTTTCGTCATTGGTGCTTTGTGCTGAAACATCAGGGATGATAGTCTTTGCCTTCACGATGTTGTTTTGTTTGCTGATCAATCACAGTTGTTTTGTTTGCTGAAACATCAGATCTTTGTTTCTAGATCATCTATGTTGCTTGAGAAACAAGGGGCTTCAGTTTGCTGGGCATTAGTGAATCCCAAACCGCTAGTATGCTTTCATCTTGTACAATCTTTTGTTTGCTAAACTGAGTATTTTTCATCTTTGTTAACATGTTGTTGATCAGTAAAACATAAAGGTGATCAATCCATCATCACTCTCCATCCATCAGCTAGAAAGGAATGGTATCATCAAGTGCAAGATTGCTGAAACATCAGCTAGTATGTTTTCATCTTTGTTTCTTCATAGGTTTCCTACTTAGACAAAAGGGTTAGTAGGCATAAACATCAGGTTCTGGTTCCAAAAGTGTTAAAGTCAAAAATCACACACACAAACAAATATGTTTTCATCTTTGTTTCTTCATTTTGTTGCACATAAATAGAATCAGCTAGTATGTTTTCATCTTTGTTTCTTCATTTTGTTGTTTTGTTTGCTGATAACATATCATATCTGACATCAGCTAGTATTTTTCATCATTGAACATAGGATCTAGATCAAAATGTAGGTTGTCTGAAACATCAGCTAACCATGTTTCTCAATCACCAGTCATCAATAATGACTTTGTTTCTAGGTGGGCTATTCTGAAACATCAGCTGGGAGAGGTGTTGCTCTAGTCAGTTTCAGCGTCTTGTGTGAAAAACTTTTTCTCACTACGCCAATTATAGCCTATCACTTTCAAACTTTGAAAGCCTGTCATTGGTTTATTTTGTTCTGAAACATCAGCAAGATGATGTTCAGAGTTGTTTTGTTTGCTGAAACATCATCTTTGTTTCTTCATTTTGTTGTGTTTGTTTGCTGAAACATCAGCTACATTTTGTTGTTGTTTGTTTGCTGAAACATCAGAACAATCACGCGCCTATTACATCCTTATCACATGCCGGACATTCTAACCTTGTGATTGGAAAGGCAAAACTTTGTTTCTTCATTTTGTCTTCAAAGGGAGATAACCGTGGTTGTCACTTTCTTGTGATGGGTAAGGGCGAGGTGTCTTACAAAGGGAGCCGACTGTTGATATCACTATCTCGTGATGAGACGGTAGATAAGAGGGGGGGGGGGTGAAGGGAGATAACCTTGGTAGGGGTTGCATGCCGACCGGGGAGACAAATCGAACTTGAAAGGGACCAATCCCTTAATCGGCATTCTTTAGATGGTGGGTGGCAATTAACGTGGCGGCCGGACAGAGAAATGAAAAGGAGAGGGGGGGGGGGGGGTGGGCTGAAACATCAGCTAGTTTAGATAATAAAGAGGGGTCGCGCGGGACACTTACGTCACAGGGTGCAACTCCCCAAAATGACAAAAACTGAAAGGTGGGGTCCAGGTACCCATGGCCCCGGCAGGGTACAGGGGCAGAGCCCACTTGGACGATTCAGGGGGGGGCAAGTTAAGAGAGAGCGATAACGAGATAGACAGACAGTTAAATTAAAATGATAGAGTTTGAGTCTGATAAGCCTTGTAAAATGATAACATTGCCTTTGAAAACTTTCAAGATTGAACCAAGTTGAAAACGCCCCAAATCGCTTGTGGTCCATTTTTTGTTGTTGGATGAATTTTAAAAAACTGAAGTTCAGTTTCTGGTAAAATAAAAAATACTGAAATCAGTGTAAAAATGAAAGAGTAGCACCCATGATATAGTAATAAACCATAATAACAAAATCTGAATTTTGTGTAAAATGTGTGTAATCAGGTGCACCTTAGTCTAAAATATGGTAATAATTCTCAGTAAGTTATAGAATTAGACCATTTGTGCCAAACATTACTTAAACATGAGATATGAATGCAAATGTTTTAGCTAAACACTTGCCCAGCATGGTTTGCTGAATAAATGTGTACAAGTTCTCCGTATTTCATTGCTCGGTTAACAGACACAAGTGCAATAATTCACATTTTGGTCACGATGTGAGCTCACACTCTTGCCTACACCCACTATCATTTCAACAAAACAAAAAACACTGATTAGATTATGTATATCTGCATCGTTAAAAATTCAGGACTTTCCTGGAGTTGCACTGCCTCTGGGCATTGCCTCCAGGATCGTTCCTGCCATCTTTATATCTACTAATGTCCCATGTGTCTGTTTCAGACCGGAGGACGTTAAACGGATTTTCATTCAACAAAAAACGAGCACTTTAAAAAATTAAAAAAGTTTTAGGAGACATCAAATTGTGGAAGTGTATTATTCTGTTCATGAAGGCAATATCCTGCTCAGCTTTGATCAAAATGCTGGACAGCGGCAGACTTAGCATTTATTTACTTTTATTTTTTTAATATTCAGCTAGTTAGTTAGTCTGTTATAGTCCCGTCAACAGCTATGGTTATCTCAGGACTGTCACCGCATAAAGTTCTACCACGTATAGCAAAACACAAAAGCTGCACAGGAAAACGAAGACAATTTCCGAGCACAAAATCCAGTCGTATTTTCTCAATATTAAAGTCAATAATCTGTAATTGGGCAATTGCCATCGGAGGAGAAAAGCCAGACGAAGTCTTAAAAAACAAACCCACTAAAATTCAGCCCTGGATAGGAAAACTGGGTGATTTGAACCAGAGGTCATTTTTGGTGTGTATGTGTGTGTGTGAAGCTTATGACATTATTTTACACACACACATGAACACACCATAACACAACACAATTGTGATTCAAGTTTGGCAATTTCATACAGCAAAACTTTTCATCCTAAAAAATTAAATAAAAAGGTAAAAGAAATTGTACAGCCATCATCACACACAGTCATCATCAACGTAATAAACGCCATAAATATTAACATTCATGAATACTAACTGTCAAAATTAAGGATCAAAGTGGTAACATTTACGTATGCAGCTGGTAATAACAGAACAAAACGGTTGGACCCAAGTACTGTCTAAAGACGCCTATATAACGTACAAGTTTCTGTCATAGAGGAATACAAGATTGCAGTTTCAATTCTATAGGGGAAAAAACACCTTTATGCAGTCAATCATCCTAACAAAAATAAAAACCGAACATGATTTCATTGCAACTGTGAGAAAAATAATAGGGCGTTTAATTTAGAAAATGACTTGTATATCACACTCTCTCTCTCACACACACATTCTCTCTGTCTCTCTCACACAGTCACACCCCTCTCTCTCCCTCCCTATCCCTTCTCTCTTCTGTTTGGTTCTTTGTTGTTTTTTCTTTCATTATATTGATCATAATGTTTTGTGTTCCTGTAAATATGTTACGTGTTCATAGATTTTTGATTGATGTGTATTTTTTTATGAGGGCAGGATGAAAAAAAGCTTTGTCAGCTTATTCTTTAACCCTCACTAAAGATGATTTTGACTTGACACACACAATTCTCTCTGTCTCTCACACACACACACGCTTTCTCATATCAGACTATCATCATCGAGAGGGAAACGGCATATAAATTATGATAAGTTAGGGGAAAGGACAAGGGAAGACTGTCGATAAAATAAAAAAAAAGCACACAACATTAAAATAATCACTTTTAAAGTCTTATACTCCATAAATTAACTGATGGCGTCTACAAGTAAAATTTAAAAAAAGAGACGGACAAAAACAGATGTAGCCTTCACTCTCACAGACCACCTAATAACATTTCTGTTCTTGTTTCCCACACCAAACCAAAGACACTGAAAAGAAAAGACTAGCATCCTGTCTCTTTTCCCTATACGAGTAGTGAGGACAGAAACACTGGTTATGTCCCTTAAAAACTACACATTTACACGTCTATAGGCCAGTTGAATTTTCCGTTCAAATTCCAGTCTGAGTTTTTAGATAGCCTCCACTGTGTGTGGTCAAAGATATTCTGAAAGGGTAAGATGGACTACTTAAGAGCTCAGCGAACCGGGCTGATAGAGTTATCGTTAGTGGCGACAGTACACGTTTCACAGTGGAGGCTATCCAAAAACTCAGACTGGAACTTGAACGGAGAATTCAACTGGCCTATCGACGTCTAAAATGTGTCCTGTTTAAAAGGGACATAACCAGTGTTTCTGTCCTCACTACTCATATAGGGAAAAGAGACTGGATGCGTATCTTCCCCTATACAGTCTTTGGTGTGGTGTACTGTTCCCACTAACGATAACTCTATCAGCCCGGTTCGCCGTAATTCTTAAGTAGTCAATCTTACCCTTTTAGAATCTTTGACCAAACTATTTTCTTCGACACCCCTTCTTCTTCCTTGTTCTAAAATGGGCAGCACACTGGAACATTGTGCACACCAGACCTGTTTACCCCCTACACAAGTCTTGAGTAGTCTGGATAGCTGAAATGAGTAGTTTGGGTGCAAAATGTGTAGCTTTATTCATTAAACCATCAAACAATGTTCACTGAAAATGAGTAATTAGAGCATTATTTTTAATTTTGAAGAGTAGTAGAGGTCCAAACTGAGTAGAATACTACTCGAAAAGAGTAAACAGGTCTGCCACACCCCAAGTCATTATGGAGAAGCAAAAGCAATTATTTGAGACCACTTCAGAACAAAAATGGAGAGAGCGTTTACAGCTTGCTTGACACTGGAGAGGACAGCATCCACCGGCTGGACCGTACCCATCAGGTCGCCATCTTCAGATTAAGAACTGGGCACGGTCAACTCCTCTCCCATCTGTATCTCCTAAAAATGTCCCACATGGACAAAGGTCCATGTGGTTCAGGCTTGCAGACTTCTGATTATGTCTTGCAGAACTGCCGTACCTTGGACATCCTGAGACGCGGAATTTGGCCCAGGCCTGTGACACTACGGGACAAATGTCGACAAATTGTGGGATCCTATTGCATGCAGCTGACTGACAAGTGAGCGAGCGAGCAAGACAGAGAGCGACAGAGAGAGAAAGAGAGTGAGTTTCGCGTTGCTAGGAAGCGGCCTCTAAGTGAAACGCCGCCTGCTGTCAAGGGGTAAGGGGGGTAACTCCACCTGAACCGCCCATTGTCTGCACCACTATGATAATGGTCAGCTTTATAAGACTCAACAACACACATATATTTAAAAACACACAAAATCAACAGCTGACACAAGGATAAAAACATCCATGATCAAAATTCTTTTTAAAACTCAACACCAGCCTTTTTTCAGCCAGAACTTTCCATTAAACTTACCTGGATAGAGAAAAGATTCTGTCTGCAATATTGGGGATTCCTCTGTGACACGCACAAAATTGGGTCTATCCTTACCTCCCAAAATGAAGAACATAAGGTCACTGGATACCAGACCCTCATTTGATGCCTTTCAGTGACATGGGTGTTAAATCATTGTGGTGCCAAGAGGCGACAGTGGCCATGAAAGGGTTAAAGAAACACCTTCTTCTAAAATATGAAATCCTCCCCACCCCCACCACCCTCTTTTGTTTTCCTCCCTCATTAAAAAAAATAGACGCAACGACCGAAAAATGACTACAATGGTATTGACACATTTTCCCAGCTTTTGTTTAGATTCTTTGGAAGATGGCAGCGCTCGTACATTATAATCTCACATATATGTCACAAAGTATTCATTTTGATTTCAATAATTCAAAAACAAAACATACAAGAGGGGGGGGGTTGGGGGGCTGCACTGGCTAGATGATGTCCCAAACATTTCCAAGAAACAGTCATATTCTGGGTTGCCAATCGCACAAAGAATCTTGTTGAAATGTCGCTGTGCAATATCAGGGTTCCCACTGTCCTTACAGGTGCTTGTAGGTTTTTATATTTGTGGATGGGCCTCATAGGTGCTTATATTTAACCTATCGGTCCTTACAGAAAGTACTTTCTCATAGGTGCTTATATTTAACCTATCGGTCCTTACAGAAAGTACTTTGTCCTTATGGATAACAAAAAGTCATCATCTTTTTGCAAAGGACGAAAAAAAATCTGAAGTGTGCACATTTAGTCTTAAACCTTTGAAAAACCACACAGATTTTGACCGCATTTGCGTCCAATCACGTTCAGAATGAAGTGGAAGTGGAGCAGACGACATAACAAGGGAGGTAAATCACCGAACTCGCTCAATGAGCCTGACCAGAAGTAACCGGTCGACAATGCGTTCTCATGAACTGGATGAAGAAAGCAAGATGCCAGGAAAATGCTCTTTCCAAGATTGCTGGTTAAAAGACGGTGATTATAAGTACTGGATAAGGACAGACAAAGATCCCAGGAAGGCGCAATGTTTTGTGTACGCTATATCACTGAACTTGGCGTCAATGGGCACAGATTTTTAGAGAATTTTCTTTAGGCTCCAGACGGTTTACGTCCTTATGAGAAGTGAAATAGTGCTTATAAGGTCCTTGTAAAAGATCTGAAGGGTGGGAACCCTGAATATTGATTTCAGGCGTCAGAACAAGATAGTACTGTACATACACACGGCCAGTTTAGAGATTAAACAACAACGTTTTCACCCCAAAGAATCACATTGCTCAACTCACTAATGTTCCAGGGCCTATATTCACATTGAGAGAGTACTTATCATCATGATATCTTATTAGTCTTTCTAAAGTAGTAGGATTTAATAGGAGTTTAGAAGGACTTCTAAGATATCATGATTATAAGTCTCATACTATCTCAATGTGAATACTGGATCAGATCTTTGTTCCACACCCTTTTTTTTTAAATACATGAAAAGAACATTTTCCCCAGAACTTCGTTTTCAATTTTTAACTAAAATTCTCAAATTCGCAGAAAAAAAAGACCACGGCGGTCATACTGTACACTAGACATAGTGTCTGACCACAGTTGCGTGACCTCTCTTATTCAAGCCTTTATCTGAAGTTCAAGGTTGATCGTCCGCGGCAAATGGTCTATTGGGAGCCCTGCTATTATGGTTCAAACAATTTGCAAGGATCAAAAACGCTTACCGTTTCTTCCAGTTTTGCTTGGGTCAAAAAAATGTCCATCCCTTTTGTAATTGAAAATCAAATCTTCCTCTGAACGTTAAACTTCATTTTCAATTTTTGCATAAATCAGCATAATCGTTGAAAATGGACAGCCGTGCTATTACGGTTGAAACATTTTGCTAGGATGAAAAATTATATGTCTAGTTGTAATTATATGTCTAGTTGTAATTATATCTCTAGTTGTAATTATATCTCTAGTTGTAATTATATCTCTAGTTGTAATTATATGTCTAGTTGTAATTATATCTCTAGTTGTAATTATATCTCTAGTTGTAATTATATCTCTAGTCTAGTTGTAATTATATCTCTAGTTGTAATTATATGTCTAGTTGTAATTATATCTCTAGTTGTAATTATATGTCTAGTTGTAATTATATGTCTAGTTGTAATTATATGTCTAGTTGTAATTATATCTCTAGTTGTAATTATGTCTAGTTGTAATTATATCTCTAGTTGTAATTATATGTCTAGTTGTAATTATATCTCTAGTTGTAATTATATGTCTAGTTGTAATTATATCTCTAGTTGTAATTATATCTCTAGTTGTAATTATATGTCTAGTTGTAATTATATCTCTAGTTGTAATTATATCTCTAGTTGTAATTATATGTCTAGTTGTAATTATATGTCTAGTTGTAATTATATCTCTAGTTGTAATTATATGTCTAGTTGTGTTCAGGTAAAAAAATTCCACCCCATTTATACATGAAAATTACATTTTCCCCGAAACTTTCAATTTCAATTTTCGCCGAAACTGCTGCAAAATGGGAGCCTTGCTATTACGGTTGAAACATTTGCAAGGGTCAAAAGCGTTTATCATTTATTCCAGTTTTGTTCAGGTAAAAAAAAATGTCCACCCATTTTATATATGTGAAAGTAACTTTTTTTTTCCTTTTTTGAGCGAAATTGCTGAAAGCAGGGAGCCCTGCAATTAGAGTGGTTTAAAACATTTGTAAGAGTAAAAAATCTTTTATCCCGCTTCGTCCAGTTTTGTTTGGGTAAAAAAGTTTATGAAATACAGTACAAGCAAGGGAAGAGAAGACTGGACACTCCATTGCCGTGTTGCTGAAGATGACCCGTTTGATGAATCAGCTCCATGGGCGCGTCAATATGGCGCATGTGTAGTGTGTAGTGTGTGGGAAGGAAAGGGCGACGGGTGCGTAACGTCACAACTCAGCGACTCTCTGTCTGTCGTGAAGCAACATGGGCGCGTCAATATGGCGCATGTGCAGTGTGTAGTGTGTGGGAAGGAAAGGGCGAGCGATGCGCAACGTCACAACTCAGCCACTCTCTGTAGTGAAGCAACAGGGGCGCGTCAGTATGGCGCACGTGTAATGTGTAGTGTGTGGGAAGGAAAGGGCAAGCGATGCGTAGCGTCACAACTCGGCGACTCTCTGTAGTGAAGCAACAGGGGCGCGTCAACATGGCGCACGTGTAGTGTGTAGTGTTGTGTGGGAAGGAAAGGGCCAGCGATGCGTATCGTCACAACTTGCAGACTATCTGTCTGTAGTGAAGCAACAGGGGCGCGTCAATACGGCGCACGTGTAGTGTGTAGTGTGTGGGAATGAAAGGGCCAGCGATGCGTAGCTTCACAACTCGGAGACTCTCTGTAGTGAAGCAACAGGGGCGCGTCAATATGGCGCACGTGTAGTGTGTAGTGTGTGGGAAGGAAAGGGCGCGCGAAGCGTAACGTCACAACTCAGCCACTCTGTCTGTAGTGAAGCAACATGGGCGCGTCAATATGGCGCACGTGTAGTGTGTGGGAAGGAAAGGGCGAGCGGTGCGTAACGTCACAACTCAGCGACTCTCTGTCTGTAGTGAAGCAACATGGGCGCGTCAATATGGCGCACGTGTAGTGTGTGGGAAGGAAAGGGCGAGCGGTGCGTAACGTCACAACTCAGCGACTCTCTGTCTGTAGTGAAGCAACAGGGGGGTGTCCTGGAAAAGAAAAAAAACAACCAAGCAAAGTGTGAGAGAAGAAAAACCAAGTATTTGTATTTTATTTTTAAGGTGCACCTTATTTCAAGGCTCACACCCGAAATTTTACACAAAATTCAGTATAAAAAACATATTTTCCATTAATTTGATTTAAAGATTTTTTCGCGCATAAAGCGCATGGGTCAGACTAGCTTTAAGTCCCTATACGAAGGATCCGACACTCAGTTGATTTTCCCGTCGAACTAGAAAGAAAGGGGCGAAGAGGCCGGGATTCGAACCCGAGTCACTCACGCTGCAACTGGTCAAGCATTGAAATCAACAGGCGAATGTCTTAACCACTCTGCCCACCTTCCTTCCTAACTAAGGCCATGTCAAGGCGATCACCGCGTCAAAATCCGACCAAGTAATGGAGAAATAAGCAGATGGGTTTCCGCATATATTGTGCACACGCCTTCATATTTCTTCCTTTTTCTTTACGTATGGGAGAGGGGGGAAAAGTTAAGTACCGTATTTTACGGACTATAAGTCGATACTTTTTTTTCTCCCAGACTTGAGACCCCTGCGCCTTATATAATGTGACGGATATTATAGTAAGAAAATAGAGCAACAAAATCTAAATTTTGTGTTAAATTTGGGGTGTGCGCCTTATAATAATAATAATAATAAACAGACACATAGCAATTTTTATCAAGCACAAAGCGCTCTACAATCAGCATTGAAAGACTCATAGACATACACACATGCACACAGACCAGACACACACGCACGTATGTGCACGCACACGAGTGAACGCGTTCTTGCACACAGACATACACACACAGACCCACACACATTCCATCAAACACACAGAAAACACATTCTCAATGAAACACACACACACTTACATAAACATACACTTGTACAAACATGCGCCTTATAGTCCGTAAAATACGGTATACGACATAAATT
>CM065686.1:7596207-7598707 GCA_017654935.2 Phymorhynchus buccinoides | reverse complement strand
CCACCTATTAGGCTAGGTGTAGGTCACAGTCAAAGATACTAGTCCTATCTACCAATGAAATGCTTCGTTTTAAAAAAAGTATCAAAATGGCGCGTTCGATAGAGTTTTACGACGAGAAACTCTATCTAGCTGCTCGACAGAGTTTTGAAACTCTATTTAACTGCTAGCTATAGTTTAGAAACTGTATCTAACAGTTCGATAGGGTTTTTAAACTCTGTCGGACTGCTAGATAGAGTTTTGTATCTTTGGCGCGCCATAACTTGCGTGTCCTGCCTGTTGAAGCTGGATGGTCCCTCTAGCAAAGCATCACGCGCAACAGGCCCATAGCTATCCACCTCGTACCTTATGTAAAACCATCCATATTAATATATGCTCTGGTATATCTATTGATTTTTGTATTTCGACCATTATTGTTAGTTTGGTATATATTCTTTGTGGTGTTAAGGTGGTTTTTTTTAAAGGGTGTGTTGGATTGATATGTGCATGTATTGATAGAACGAAATAAGAAGGAAGTACTGGATGGATTTCTTAACCGGAAATAGTTTTGGCAGACATATGTTATGTTAACATTTGTCCTCTCCATGTTAGTTGATAATTGTAAGAAGAAGGTACGAAAGCATAACACACGTGCATGTAGACACATGTTATCACACACAGGCCACGCACACACACACGCGCGCACATACGCATACACACACACACACACACATACACACGCACGCACACGCACACACGCACACGCACGCACGCACGCACGCACACACACACACACGCACACACACACACACGCACACGTCGCTACATCAGCTATCTCTTCACTTAGAGTCCTTCTAGTCTCCCTTGTAGTGTTTTTTTCACTATAAGGGTTGACACCGGGGGGATCCTCTGATTGAGGAGATTGCGGATTCGTATAGGATTCTTTCTTTTTTCCTTGTTGTTGTTATGAGTGATTTTTCTCCCCTTGTTTGTTTTATTTCCTTCTCTACTTGGCTTTGTCCATGTAATTTTCGATTTTCGGGACAAGGGGGGGAGCAGTATTTATTTAATGTATACTATCTTTTGTTCTTTATCGGTACATACTTTAATACTTATTCGGAACACGTCGACAGCACACCAAACGGAATGAATGAGTCAATGCACCACACACTAGGTCAGACAGAAACCCTGACATTTTTGTATCCAAAATAACACTAAACGTTCGCCACAAAATAATGTCCATTGTAGTAGTTCACACACATAAAAATGTAAGAGAGAGAGGGAGAGAGAGAGAGGGAGGGGAGAGAGAGAGAGAATATGTTAAAAAAAAAAAAAAAAAAAAAATCAACAACAAAAAATCAACAACCAAAAATCATTAAAAAAGAAGAAAAGAAAATGAAAAGAAAGGCGGGGACAGTGGAGGGTTAAAAAAAAAATCATTTCAGTCTTCAGACTTCAGACTTTTTGAGGGCCGGATGAAAAAATCCGGTTGTGCTTATTCCGTTTTTTTCCCTCATTAAAAAATATTCGTTCGTTCGTTCGTTCGTTCTCTCTCAACTCTCTCTCTCTCTCTCTCTCTCTCTCTCTCTCTCTCTCTCTCTCTCTCTCTCTCTCTCTCTCTCTCTCTCTCTCTCTCTCTCTCTCTCTCTCTCTCTCTCTCTCTCCTCTCTCTCTCTCTCTCTCTCTCTCTCTCTCTCTCTCTCTCTCTCTCTCTCTCTCTCTCTCTCTCTCTCTCTCTCTCTTTTACAACGGTGTTCAGGGTATTGTGAAGACAGAAACGAAGCAACAGCAAAGAAGCTACACATATCGCAATAAAAAAATTCCTCACCATTGTGGAATGAAGTAGGGGCTAATAAAGCAATTTCAAAACAAGGGCATCCCCGAGCGGCAGATACGCACTGGGACAGAGCAAGCCGGCCAGACTTATGTTTCGTAGAAAGCGATTTTTATTATGTAGTAGTAGTAGTAATTAGGGCTAGAAGTGGGCCTCGCGGCCCTTTTACGCCCTTTCTCGTTTGTGACTTTGATTTGTTTCAAGGTGGCTTGCTTTCTACAGCTAAACTATAAAAAAAAATAGCAAAAATATGGAATGGACTTTTTCTTCTTTCTTTTTTTTTTTTATTCATCGAAAGTAGTATACAAATTTGACATCATTGTGTCTTTGTTCAGAAGATTTTTGAATATATTTATGTTAGGTGCAGCCTTAATGTTAGTTGTCAAATTATTCCAGTATTGAACAGCTCGGTTGTTCAATTATGCTAAATCTTCTTTTTTTTATAGGAACAAAATCACCTTGAGAAAAAAAATCTGATTTTTAAATGGGCTGTTGTGAGATAAGTAAACAAATACATAAAATATAACACGTTTGGTGTGAAATTAAACGTAGTTTTATGCTCTTTATAATTCGTGTACATTCATTAAAAAGCGCTTTTTGTTGTGTTTAATCTTCATAGATTAAAAACAATAAGAACATGAAAACCAGACTGGAAAGCTGTAATTGTCAAGTTGTGGGTGAGTGACGCAA
>CM065686.1:7588707-7593707 GCA_017654935.2 Phymorhynchus buccinoides | reverse complement strand
TCGTGAATAAATTCTTGTTTAAACCAAGACAGAGCATCGGGATATCAGAGAGAAGACAGAGCATCGGGATATCAGAGAGAAGACAGAGCATCGGGATATCAGAGAGAAGACAGAGCATCGGGATATCAGAGAGAAGACAGAGCATCGGGATATCAGAGAGAAGACAGAGCATCGGGATATCAGAGAGAAGACAGAGCATCGGGATATCAGAGAGAAGGCAGAGCATCGGGATATCAGAGAGAAGGCAGAGCATCGGGATATCAGAGAGAAGACAGAGCATCGGGATATCAGAGAGAAGACAGAGCATCGGGATATCAGAGAGAAGACAGAGCATCGGGATATCAGAGAGAAGACAGAGCATCGGGATATCAGAGAGAAGGCAGAGCATCGGGATATCAGAGAGAAGGCAGCATCGGGAGATGACAAGCCATCTCCACAAAGGGGAACCAACATACAGGGAAGCCTAGTCATTCCAGTTCAGTCCAGGACCACAGAGCATTGCACGGATCCTGTCACCAGGACAGCAGACCACCACCACCACCTCAAGGCCCTTTCCAAACTATTTCTGAGCAGGCGGATGATCAGAAGAGGTCTCGTGAATACTGGAACCAGCAAAGGCTGCTGAAAAAAAGGCGGAAGGCGGGAAGAGGGAAGATAAGCCTTCTCGATATTTTTAAGGAACGAATGCAGAAACTTGAAATATGAAATGTTTATTGAGAATGACTGAATAATTACATTTAAATTTTTTTTTGTCTCGCGTCCTCCGACCTGCTCAGAGGCACGGCACCAAGAATGGGGTGGCACATCTTGACCTTTACCTTTCTTTTTATAAAGTTAAATGTTTCTTTTTAATAGAGTTAGAGAAAATGGGGAAGAATTTCTTGAGTACTTTTGATCCTTTTAAGCGTAATATCGTAAATTTGAGTTTTACGTCCTCTCGACCTGGGAAGGCACATGTGGGACTTTTTTTTAAGGGTAATAATGTACGGGATAGCGTACATGCCGCACACAAACATTCCACACTAGGCAGGTTTGGATCATTACATAAAAATTATTACAAAAAATAATGCTTAACCGCACAGTTTTGAAATTTGCGGTATTGTTTATAATAATAAAAGCTAGCATATGTCAGAATTCCAAAGTAATGTTTTTATTATTAGCAAAAAAAGCATGACAAAGAAGACTAAGAGAGGGGTAGTGACCCATTTGCATTTATTGCGGTACTAAAAACAGACTGGAAGTGATTTCATTGGTTGAAAACTATTAAGGGACCATAGATGAACATTTATATACCAGTTTGGGTTGCATGGCTTCGCGGAGTTGTGAATTGTGAATGGTTAAACAATATGTACGCTATATAGCGTACATTCGTGTTGAACGGTTGTAAAGGGAAGCAATCGGCCAGTATTGAATGCAAAAAACACTTCTTTTCATTGGGTCCTCTAAAAAGAGAGAGAGAGAGAGAGGGAGAGGGAGAGGGAGAGAGGGAGAGGGAGAGAGGGAGAGGGAGAGAGAGAGAGGGAGAGAGAGAGAGGGAGAGAGGGAGAGAGGGAGAGAGGGAGAGATGGAGAGGGAGGGAGGGAGAGGGAGAGATAGAGATGCTATACTTTTTGTATGTCGAGATAGACCTGTGCTTGGTTTGATATTTCGAACAGAATATTTTACATGTCGATACCGTACTTACGAATAATAAAACAAGCGAGACTACTTATTAGTTCGTCGATGAAACGTGCGTAGGCGAAACGCGCGTAGGCGAACAGAGGCGCACCGGGCAGAGGCACAGATCACAGTCCCGTGAAAATAATTATGACTAATCATCACGTGATCACGTGACCTAACTTGACTGACACTTTGGGCGTGGCCTAGGTGACCTCTCTTTGGTTTTGATTAAACACAAAAGTGCTGGAAATATGCTTTAACTTATCAGTTGTCTTGATGTTGAGTCGTAGCCAATCAAAGGTTTGCTTTACGTCCTCCCGGCCAAAAGTGCTGGAAATATGCTTTAACTTATCAGTTGTCTTGATGCTGAGTCGTAACCAATCAAAGGTTTGCTCTACGTCCTCCCGGCCGAAGCCATACGGGACAAGAGTCGTAAGCGGTTTTGTACTTTTTGGCTCACGTCGTTTTTAAAAACAAAGTGAGTCTATAGTATCATACGTGTGTGTGTGTGTGTGTGTGTGTGTGTGTGTGTGTGTGTGTGTGTGTGTGTGTGTGTGTGTGTGTGTGATTCCCCACCCCGAGCAGTGGAAAAGCGTCGCTTCAAGAATCCATGCACTAAGTGCGGGAGGACCCTAAACGCTAAGGAGCGTGACAACTACGAAGGCACCTATGGAAAGCCAAATACCTCAAACCAGCTTCTGAAATGCGCCCGTATTTTATTAAAAATGCGCGCGCATTTTCATCAAAACTGCTCGCCCATCTCGATGCTGATTGGTCGAACATTTTATGAGCACGCAGATCCATAAACGCCGCGCGCCTCAAATGTCCGCGCGCATGTTTCTGAAACGGAAAGTGTTTATAATTACGCCTCAGGTTATCGCTTCGCTCGGCGGCCCCTGTTTCGCGCGCCATTATTATAATAATCAGAACAAGGGAAGAAGATGCTTCTCTAAACAGGTTGTTAGGAGCAAGCTAACACATTGGGGACATTGCCGCATTTTAACGGGCTTGAGGTATTGGCTTTCCATAGATGTGCGGAGGGCACACTGGCCGGAACCCCAGCGTAGAACTAAACAGGGGGATCTGGGCGTCATAGATGTACAATGTGCATAAGAACAAACACTGAGTAGTTGATGATTCCATCAGCAAATAAACTTAATAGAGAAGGTGAATGAATCGATAAGCAAGTAACACAAACACGCACGCACATACCGCACGCACCGCACGCACATACGTACGCACGACACGCACACGCACACATACAAATACACACCACACACACAATATATTTTATTCTATTTGTCCCTCTCTCTCCCCACTATCTCCTCCTCTCTCTAGTCATATATGCTATATAATATCTCACGCCCACAAATGCGCACGCACGCGCACGCACCACCGCACGCGCAACGCACACACACACACACACACACACACACAAACACACACGCGCACTCTTTCTTCTTCTCTCTCTCTCTCTCTCTTCTCTCTGTCTCCTCTCTCTCTCTCTCCTCTTTCTCTCTCTCTCTGTCTCAAACACATATGTACCATAGGGAAAGAAAAAATACATCTAATAATCTCCATATTCTTTGAGTGATATGCAAAGCAATTACAAAACAAAAGATAAAAATTTGAGTTTAATTTACGCATCTAAACGAATCAAAATCGTCAGGACTTTCCATCCCATCTATACTTCGCACGGTGCGATGACTCACCACTTACATAACGCTTCCCCCGTGATATCATCTATGGCGTCGACCACACCACCACAACAACCTCCCGTGATGATTTTAAATTCCTGCCGAACCTTGGACCCTGTCAAGCAATACAGGTAAAAGTTATAAGCAAAATTCGACGAAGCACCCACGTACAACAGTCGTACAGGAAGAATAAAAAGCTCGGGAGTCTTCATCCCTGAACCGCCTGTAATCTTGAAAGAAGCTGTTGTACACATTGAAAGGCCACGGTGAAAACGATAAATGTTTACCGACACGACGACTAAAGTCAGTGTCGCTGACGAAACTTTCTTGTCCTCGCGTCATGAACCCCCTCCTCCCTCCTACTCCGAATTCGAAGCTCGGTTTTATCCTGAACACTAGGCTAAATGAATAACCAAGAACGGGAGTTGCTGCAAGAAGGAGCACGCACGGTGAAAGGGGAAACGATGACCACGTCCCCCCTAACCAAACTGAACGTAAAACTTTTTGCATAATTAGCATCCCGAAACGTTGCAGTACGTCAGTTTTCATCATTCATCACAGTACCAGGCGTAGCCGGAAAGGCACGTCGCGCTAGGGTCGCGCAGCAGGCGATGAAGATGATGATGATGACGATGATGGCTTTTCTGGGCGTGCAGATGAGATTGATGCGGTGGGGGGCGAGGACTGACGCTTGCTCGTTGCAAAGTGAGGGCGGACCAGGAGCCAGATGGAGAAGGCTGCCGGAACTGTTCACTCAGCCAGAGACCGCTTGCTGCGATGAAGGACTGGCGAACAAGTCGTGATCTGGAAGCAACAAAGAGGGGGATGGAGGGGAGGGAAGAGGAGAGAGAGAGAGAGAGGGGAGAGAGAGAGAGAGAGAGAGAGAGATAGAGAGAGAGAGAGAGAGAGACATAGAGAGAGACAGAGACAGAGAGAGAGAGATAGACAGACAGAGAGAGAGAGACAGAGAGAGAGAGACAGAGACGAGACGAGAACACTGCAACTTGGGATGTTAACGATAGTTTAACTTCCAATAGGAATGTTCAGGAAATAATTAAGGGGGGAGTCGTTTCATGGTGTGTGGGAGTGATCTTACCTAATTCAACGGTTCAAACAGGGGAAGTTACTCTACCAACAGGTAGATCCCCAGCCCTCGCCTCGTGTGTTTAGGAGGACACACAGCAGTAGAACGCAGTGAGTCATCTAAAATTGATTGTCATTTATATTTTACGTCAAATTTTGATTCTTCTTCTTCGTTTTCTCTAGTGTAGTGTCGTGGTGTGTGTGTGGTGTGTGTGTGTGTGTGATTGTGTGTGTGTGTGCGTGTGCGTGTTGAGTGCGTTGCGTGCGTGTGCGTGCGTGTGCGTGTGTCGCTGTGCGTGCTTTGTCGTGCGTGAGCGCGCCGAGCCGTGCGTGGCGTGAGTGAGAGTGAGTGCGTGAGTTGCTGTGTGGGAATGCGTGTGTGTGTGTGTGTGTAGTGTGTGTGTGTGGGCGTGTGTGTGCTGCGTACAGTGGGTCTAATTTCCAAACTTTAACGTTGGCATTTTCTCGGGAAATAGAAGGCGTTACATTGTCAAACGTTAAATTTACAACTATAGATGTTTATGCAAGCTTTCAAAACACTAATGATATGACATTTTAATG
>CM065686.1:7570782-7588207 GCA_017654935.2 Phymorhynchus buccinoides | reverse complement strand
GGTCCACACCACGCTGCATGGTTATCCAGTTGGATAGCTCAGCGTTACGAGTCAGATTCAGATTCTGTGTGTGATTGTGAAGCACACTTTTTAATGATTGTATTTTACAGACATTTAACTTAGTATAGGTATAGCATTACAGACATTTAACTTAGTATAGGTATAACCATTACAGACATTTAACTTAGTATAGGTATAACCATTACAGACATTTAACTTAGTATAGGTATAACCATTACAGACATGTAACTTAGTATAGGTATAACCATTACAGACATTTAACTTAGTATAGGTATAACATTACAGACATTTAACTTAGTATAGGTATAACCATTACAGACATTTAACTTAGTATAGGTATAACATTACAGACATTTAACTTAGTATAGGTATAACCATTACAGACATTTAACTTAGTATAGGTATAACCATTACAGACATTTAACTTAGTATAGGTATAACATTACAGACATTTAACTTAGTATAGGTATAACATTACAGACATTTAACTTAGCATAGGTATAACATTACAGACATTTAACTTAGCATAGGTATAACATTACAGACATTTAACTTAGCATAGGTATAACATTACAGACATTTAACTTAGCATAGGTATAACATTACAGACATTTAACTTAGCATAGGTATAACATTACAGACATTTAACTTAGTATAGGTATAACATTACAGACATTTAACTTAGTATAGGTATAACATGGCACAGAACAGCTGTTCTGTTTGTACACAAAAGTTTGTACACTGTTTTGTACACAAAACTCTAAATTTGTTATGTTGTTGTTGCTGTACCCTGACTTAAAGACTCCAAGGATCATCCTAACAGCCGAAGCACTTGAACACTATGGTACAAATGCACCAGCTAGGGATGAGAACATTACGTGTGTGACTGTTCTTGATTACCCCGCCATGTGGGCAGCCACACTCCAACTTCGGAGGAGAATTTGTTATAATAATTTCTTATATATTATTATCAGCCATATAACACGGGGCAGGGATCTAACTTGCCCAGGCGGGAAAAGGCGGTGGTGCACAGGTCACACCTGTAGCGCTTCTCCTTCCCCTCCTTCCCACCACCACCACCCCTACCCTTCACAGACGCCCCACGCCTTAGTCTAAAAAAGTATTGTATATCTGTGCCTGCAGTCAACATGGACCTACACCACACCATAATCAAGCCATGGTTGATGATGGCTGGATCTGTATTAAAACACCTTAAGACTCAGAGGGAGAAGAGCTTTTATTATATAAATATTATTCGTTTCGTTTGTGTACCGTGATTTTGTATACATGTGGCAAATATCTGTTGAATATTCAGTTCCTTTGTTTCGTTGTAAACGCATGAGAATAGTGTTGTGCGTGGCCTATTTTATTTGTGTTCTCTTACCTGCATTGTAAATTACTGTATTGCAATCCGGCTCTGGTGCTGCAGCCAAAGGGATGGGCTGGCCTTTGGGGACCTTCTTCAACGCCAGCTGTGTCCTCAAATCCCTTTGGCCGAGAGAGTGGGGATGTACCCTGGGCAAGGCATCTCCACTACAGACAAACCCCTATTTTACGACCCTCTGTTAAGCGACCACCTCTCATTTGAGACCGGATTTGTTGGCACAGATGCATTTTACTATGTAAACGACCTCTCTTAAACGACTTCCTCTAAAACGCGACTTACGACCGCCATTTTGTTGGTTTTTACGACCGTTGCTGTCGTCTGCATAGACTTCGAGCAAAGGGAAACAACCACGGTCAAGGGCCTGAAAGCGGAGTCGCTTCCCTTGTTGTAGAAAAGATGGCGGAGAGCGTAGGAAAAGCACGAAAACCACTGACTTTGAAAAAGAAAACCACTGACTTTGGACGAGAGTGGAGGTGATTAAAAGAAGTCGGCGAAGTGAAACTGTAATATCGATTGCACAATCCTATGGAGTTGGAAAGACCCAAATCCAGTTTTAATATGTCATTGTATGTGTGCATGAAGAAGAGAGTATGAACTGTGCTGAACTTTTTCTTTCTACGGCTGCCAGTGAAAACCTCCGTCATACGACCCCTCCAATTTACGACCGATTTTTCCGGACATTTTGGAAGTCTTAAAATAGAGGTTTGTCTGTATAAGCACATTCTTGCCCAGCCCGCCAGAATAGTATCTACCCCCTCTGCTATCTGGCAGTCATTGTCAGAAACAACAGACTAGCATACATTTGATGGCTTAGAGTCAAAACGGACTATCTTTAGGTGGTCCATTGACTTATTGTTGATGTTGTTGAAAAACATCAGATCTGAATAAAATGGGAATTATCCTTTTTATATTTCTGCTGTCTTTTTTTTTTTATACAAGTGATTAGTTTTTGCAATAATTTCAATAATAAGTCAATGGACTATCTAAAGATAGTCTGTTTTGACTTCAAGTCATCGCATTGTAAATTATTCATACGAGCCCACAATGTAATTTCCTTTTGTTTAGAATTTAGATGATCAATTATTTTGACTTTGATGTCGTCTTCATTGTCGGCGCAGAGTGGCAGTGACAGCGGCTGTTCTCCGCCAGGCTCCAGCTCCAGGCGTGGGGCGTCTGTGAAGGGTAGGGGTGGTGGTGGTGGTGGGAAGGAGGGGAAGGAGAAGCGCTACAGGTGTGACCTGTGCACCGCCGCCTTTTCCCGCCTGGGCAACTACACGCGCCACCGGAAAATCCACACTTTGAACCTGAAGGTGAGCCGCTTGTGCTATGAAAACTGTGATGTTTTTAACTCGAGACATGTCATGTTTTTACTTGCTAAGTTTGTGATTGATTAATGTTTTTTTAACAAAAGTATTTTTTTAAAAACCTTTGATCTTGTTTTACCTTGTGTTTTTATCCCTTTTTAATACGTGGTAAGATTTAACGTGGTGACAGCCCTGACATGGCCTTAGTTGTCGACGGGGCTATCATTTTAATCTGAATCTTAATCTTAATGTGTGCAACTTTTCCTGGTATACCAGGATTTCTTGTTTTTGAATTGTACCAGAAAAGGAATTTCCTTTTTTTTTAAACTGTCAAACAAGATCTTTGTGTGTCTACTGTATTTTTCAAACACTTTTAAATAAGCATATTTGTAATAAATTCTGGGAAAAGCAAACTAAAATACCTTCATAAATCATTTTTTTCTTCAGTGGCAGGGGGACATTACCCCTAGACCCTGGCCTTTCAGGTTTTGTTCATTTTGTGTTGTTTCACCCATGGAAAAGTTATGAACGTTTACGAATGTTTGATCAGGTCAAGGCCATAGCCCCGGTATTGATGAAGTTCACATAATCAAATCTGCATAAGGAAAAGAATGAAGAAGCCAGCAAACAAGCACATCATAATTGAAGTAGAGCACGCATAACAATGCAACACAATGCCATACTGCTAAATGAAAGTACGTATGTATATATATATATATTATAATTTGCTTTGATAAAACTTTTTGTGTCCAATGTCTTTATTTGTGAACCTCATAAACAAACTAAATCCAATAGGCTACAGAAGCTGGTTAGTCAGTTTGCGTCTGATTTCAATTTTAGGTTTGAACCGTATATGTCTGTAATTGCACTTACGCCCCCTCCTCCATTTCTCGGTTCTTTCCGGTTTTTTCAGTCTTGCCTTTCTTACTGCAGATCGAACACTCAAACCTCTATCGCTTTCTATATTTGACGTTAATTTTCATCCATTTACACAATTAAAAATATGCGTTCAATAATAGTACTGTAGAAGATAAAGGCAAGAATGAAAGAACGCAATGAACCAAGACTGTGACAGGGGGGTGTTGATCTGCATCTTTACCCCCAAAAAGGCAAGAGAAAAAAACCGCACTTGAAAATGACGATTGGTTTCTGTGTGCAGGAGGACACGCACTTCAAGTGTCCGTACTGCGAGCGTCCCTTCCTGCAGCGGTGTGACATGAACCGACACATTGCAGTTCACACCAACCAGTACCCCTTTCGCTGCCAGACCTGCGACAAAGGTGGGTCCATGCGCTATGAAATGGGATTATGCGCTGATGTGTAGAGGATGAAGCAGTGATTGGCTAAGCTGTCCTGAGAAACAAGGGGAAAAATAACGGAAAGACCTGCGACAGAGGTGGGTTCATGCTCTATAAAATGGGATTATGCGCTGATGTATCGATTCGAGGATGAGCGAGTGATTGGTCAAGCTGTCCTGAGAAACGAGGGAAAAACTATCGGAAAGACCTGCGACAAAGGTGGGTCCATGCGCTATAAAATGGGATTATACGCTGATGTATCGATTCGAGGATGAACCAGTGATTGGAGAAGCTGTACTGAGAAACGAGGGAAAAAATATCGGAAAGACCTGCGACAAAGGTGGGTCCATGCTCTATGAAATGGGACATTATGCGCTGATGTGTAGAGGATGAATGAGTCATTGGAGAAGCTGTCCAGAGAAACAAGGGACAAAATATCAAAAGTGGAGGGTAGGAGATCGGTGTCTGGTGGTGAAATGGGACATTATGCGGAGAGGATTGAACCATGTTGGAGAAGCTGTACTGATAAACAAGGGGAAAAATATCGGAAAGGCCTGCGAATAAAATTTTTTCCATGCTTATTAAATGTTACCTTATGCGCTGATGTATCGAGGATGAAACTGTGATTGGATAAGCTGTCCTGAGAAACGAGGGAAAAAATATCGGAAAGGCCTGCGACAAAGGTGGGTCCATGCTCTATGAAATGGGACATTTTGCGCTGATGTATCTTAGGATGAAGCAGTGATTGGACAAGCTGTTGAGAAACTTTGGAAAAAATATCGGAAAGGTGCGACAAAGGTGGGTCCATGCTCTATGAAATGGGACATTATGCGCTTTGCGAGGATGAACCAGTGCTTGGAGTGCTGTACATGAGAAACAAGGTGAAAAATATCGGAAAGGCCTGCGACAAAGGTGGGTCCATGCTCTATGAAATGGGACATTATGCGCTGATGTATCGAGGATTTCCGCAGTGATTGGACAAGCTGTCCTGAGAAACGAGGGAAAAAATATCGGAAAGGCCTGCGACAAAGGTGGGTATTGCTCTATGAAATGGGACATTATGCGCTGATGTATCGAGGATGAACCAGTGATTGGAAAGCTGTACTGAGAAACAAGGGGAAAAATATCGGAAAGGCCTAACAAAGGTGGGTCCATGCTCTATGAAATGGGACATTACTGCGCTGATGTATCGAGGATGAACCAGTGATTAGAGAAGCTGTACTGAGAAACAAGGGGAAAAATATCGGAAAGGCCTGCGACAAAGGTGGGTCCATGCTCTATTGGGACTTATGCGCTGATGTATCTGAACCAGTGCTTGGAGAAGCTGTACTGAGAAACAAGGGGCAAAATATGGAAAGCACGACAAAGGTGGGTCCATGCGCTATAAAGGTACATTATGCGCTGATGTATCGATTCGAGGATGAACCAGTATTTGGAGAAGCTGTACTGAGAAACAAGGGAAAAAATATCGGAAAGCCTGCTTCAAAGGTGGGTCCATGCTCTATGAAATACTACTTATGCGCTGATGTGTAGAGGATGAATGAGTCATTGGAGAAGCTGTCCAGAGAAACAAGGGACAAAATATCAAAAGTGGAGCGTAGGAGATCGGTGTCACACTATAATAAGGTCAAATTTTACCCAATTAAAATTTTTAGGTTACCTTACTATTGTAAAAACTGTTTGATTTACTAAGAAAAAATTATATTTTCAGAATCTGAGTTTTGTGTAAAATTTGGGGGGTGCGCCTTATAATCAAAACATGCATTTATTTTAAAATTTGTTCCTTTGATATCTGAAATGTGAAACTGATAGTTGTGGATTTGCTTTGTGCCATTGCTCTTGGTACACTGTTGCAGGTGTGTACTGATATTGTGCACAATTGCCAAAATTTCGCCCTTGTTTGTATAAAGCTGTTACCATTATTTAGCTAAAAATAATTTTTTGGAATAATAACAACCTATGCAAATCGGCCAGTAAGACGGAAAAACGTAATGAACCACGCTGTGCAAAGGTGTAGCAACATAGGGGGGGTCCTATTAGCATGGCCTTTATCATGACTGCAATAAATTATTGAACAAAGATAATTAGCTGAAAAGGTTCATAAAATACAGCTTCATGTTTGGTAAGAAAGGCAAAAACGGAAAAATGGAATTAACCGAGAAATGTAGGGGTGGTGGCACATCTTGACCTTTACCGTGTGTATTTGTATGTGTGTGTATGCATGTGTGCGCACATGTCTGTGTGTGTGTGCGTGCGCATGCTCGTGCCTACGAATGTGCATTGCATGATGTGCATGTACCTCTTTCCAGGTTATATCCGCAAAAGCGATCTGGTGGTGCACGAGCGATTCCACTCCAAAAATCGAGCCTTCAAGTGCGAGACATGTGGCAGAGCTTTCTACCAGTCAGGTTGGTGTGCTCATCATCTATACACCGTACTTTTCGGATCATTAGGCGCTGCTGTGTATAAGGCGAATAGGGCAATTTTCAAGAAAAATCTGAAAAAAATTAAAGTAAAAGGCGCCCTCGTTTATAAGGCGATACACACCTCGCAAAAGAAAGTCGAAGTTTGAAGCCCGTACACGTCCTGTAAACGCTTACCGACCGCCATTACTGCTGTCATAAACGATGTTTGGCTCCCTTCTCAAATAATTGAACTTCCGTTTTTGCGACTTGGACTTTTCTTCGCGAAAACTGGTACAATTATGGCATTTTAAGCTCTACAACGATGCTTTTTACATCCAATGAAGGGTTATGGCATCTGTTGGACGGTATTCTTGGATGGTAATAGGGATTTTGAAGCATTTTAACGTGAGTATTCGTCGTATCGGCGACTCGTTACCACTTTCGATGTTGTGACTCACAGTAGACTGTACTGAGTACGGCAATCGTTGCCTCTCTTCTCACGATTTTGTTCACTAATAGGGCGCCCTCGTTTATTAGGCGCAAATGTTGAAATTGGAGAAAACGATTTCGCCTTATAGTCCGAAAATTATAGTACATGTATATGTTGTTGTTGTACCCTGGCTGACAGACTCATCATCCCAACAGCCGAAGCACTTGAACACTATGGTACTAATGCATCAGCTAGGGATGAGAACATTACGTGCGTGACCGTTTGTGCTGTTGGTCATTTGTGTCATACTTGAATACAGTTGTTGTTGCAGTCTTGCATCTCAATTTTCAAAGCCAAAAATACAAGTCTTTTTTGAAAAACAGATAGTTTGCAGACAATATAATTTTTTGGGGGGCGAAAGTGTTTTTACCCCCGAAAAAGTGATATTTTTCTAAGAAGAATAGAAAAAAGGGTTTACGGTTACCACGGAAACTGATATTTTCAGGAGTTCTCTTTCTAGGCATCTTGGAAGAAACAAACCGTTGCAAACTTTAAAACTTTTGAATCTTCTTTGTAAACCTGAAAAATAAAACTGATAGCTTTATCTTCTTCTTCCTTGATCACTTAGACAGTTTCCTGTCAATTATGAGCGCAGATGCGTCATGCTGCCGTTATGCGCCTAACTAAGAAATAGTTAGGCCCAGCAAGTCCGACTTCGGCTGGAGGAAATGTTTTTGAAATGTGTTTTGTGAAAAAAAGCATGACAATGGATTGGAAAGGCAGAAAGATAGTAGATGACAGTAAGCAAAGGGAAAAGGCAGAGTGAGACTGAGAGTGACAGATTAGAGGAAGTTACAAGCACGGAACTTCGAGAAGGTGGGGGAGCTATTTGTACAAAAGACCCCTCCCGGTATCCCCACTAGGGGGGGGGTGGATAGCTTTACTATTAACAATTATGAATTATTAATGATGTTGTGGTTGTGGTAATTACTGTTAGCTTTATTATTAACAATTATGAATTATTAACGATGTTGTGGTTGTGTTAATTACTGTTAGCTTTATTATTAACTATTATGAATTATTAACGATGTTGTGGTTGTGTTAATTACTGTTAGCTTTATTATTAACTATTATGAATTATTAACGATGTTGTGGTTGTGTTAATTACTGTTAGCTTTATTATTAACTATTGTGAATTATTAACGATGTTGTGGTTGTGTTAATTACTGTTAGCTTTATTATTAACTATTATGTATTATTAACGATGTTGTGGTTGTGTTAATTACTGTTAGCTTTATTATTAACAATTATGAATTATTAACGATGTTGTGGTTGTGTTAATTACTGTTAGCTTTATTATTAACAATTATGTCATTAACGATGTTGTGGTTGTGTTAATTACTGTTAGCTTTATTATTAACTATTATGAATTATTAACGATGTTGTGGTTGTGTTAATTACTGTTAGCTTTATTATTAACTATTATGAATTATTGACGATGTTGTGGGTTGCGTTGTTCTGAGTCTCCATAATAATGTGTGCAGGTGACCTGCGTCGCCACAAGCGCTTCGTGCACTTGGAGCAGACTCAGCTGTCGTGCGGCCATTGTCATCGGAAGTACGCCAGCGAGGTGACGCTCATCCGGCACATCAAGTCGGCGCACAACGACATTCTGCTGCAGTCAGCCGCCCAGCAGGTGCAACAACAGCAGGTCTGTATGTGTGTCCGTGTGTGTGTGTGTGTGTGTGCAGAGCTCCCAATCGCCCCGCGAAACAAGGGGTCCCAGGGACTCCTTCACTTACAGTATAGAGGGTCCTAGAGGCGGGATAGAGGGTCCCAGTGACATTGTGAATGCTAAAACGAATTTTTTTAGTGCATCCCTGGGACCCACCTGCACATTCTTTTAGAGGGTCGTTTAAAATTTTAGTGCTTCATAGACCCCCAAATGTGGGTCCCTGGTATGTGTGTGTGTGTGTTTGAGTCCGTGTGTGTGTGTGTGTGTGTGTGTGTGCGCGCAGGTGTGTTCTGCATGCATGCATGTTTGTGTGTGCATGCGCGTGCGTTTTTGTGCGTGTGTGTGTGTGTGTGTTATTTAGCACTATGGGCGAATACGTTCACCCAGTACATCACTCTACACTCCCACCAAATGTGTGAGTGTGAGTGTGTGTCTGTGTCTGTGTCTGCGTGCATGCGTTTGTGTGTGTGTGTGCGTGCATGCGTGCATGTGTATTTGTGTGTATTTGTGGTTGTGCTGTACTGTATGTGGGTCGTTGTGCAGTTTTGTTCTTTTTAATTACTGTTATTTGTTACGCACTTGTTGAATGAATATTGTTTGTAAAGCGCTCTGAGGTAAAGCACTAAATAAATGCTCAAAATGATTATCATTATTGTTTTACCATTTTTTTCGGACTATAAGGCGCAATGTGTTATAAGACGCCCCCCCAATTTTTTTGGTACACAAAATTCAGATTTTGTTATTATAGTTTCTTACTATGTTATCAGTTATAAGGCTCAGTGGTCTCAATCTGAGAAAACAAAGTATCGCCTTAACGTCCGAAAAATACTGTAATCACTTTCTGCTTTGTTGACAAAAATGCTGTATCATTTCAGCTCTTCTAGCACCGTGGGCGAATACGTTCACCCAGTACATCACTCTACACTCCCACCAAATGCTGTATCATTTCAGCTCTTCTAGCACCGTGGGCGAATACGTTCACCCAGTACATCACTCCACACTCCCACCAAATGCTGTATCATTTCAGCTCTTCTAGCACCGTGGGCGAATACGTTCACCCAGTACATCACTCTACACTCCCACCAAATGCTGTATCATTTCAGCTCTTCTAGCACCGTGGGCGAATACGTTCACCCAGTACATCACTCTACACTCCCACCAAATGCTGTATCATTTCAGCTCTTCTAGCACCGTGGGCGAATACGTTCACCCAGTACATCACTCTACACTCCCACCAAATGCTGTATCATTTCAGCTCTTCTAGCACCGTGGGCGAATACGTTCACCCAGTACATCACTCCACACTCCCACCAAATGCTGTATCATTTCAGCTCTTCTAGCACCGTGGGCGAATACGTTCACCCAGTTCACTCTACCCCCACCAAACATCACTCTTCTACACTCCCACCAAATACGTTCACCCAGTACATCACTCCACACTCCCACCAAATGCTGTATCATTTTAGCTCTTCTAGCACCGTGGGCGAATACGTTCACCCAGTACATCACTCTACACTCCCACCAAATGCTGTATCATTTCAGCTCTTCTAGCACCGTGGGTGAATACGTTCACCCAGTACATCACTCCACACTCCCACCAAATGCTGTATCATTTCAGCTCTTCTAGCACCGTGGGTGAATACGTTCACCCAGTACATCACTCTACACTCCCACCAAATGCTGTATCATTTCAGCTCTTCTAGCACCGTGGGTGAACACGTTCACCCAGTACATCACTCCACACTCCCACCAAATGCTGTATCATTTCAGCTCTTCTAGCACCGTGGGTGAATACGTTCACCCAGTACATCACTCTACACTCCCACCAAATGCTGTATCATTTCAGCTCTTCTAGCACCGTGGGTGAATACGTTCACCCAGTACATCACTCCACACTCCCACCAAATGCTGTATCATTTCAGCTCTTCTAGCACCGTGGGCGAATACGTTCACCCAGTACATCACTCTACACTCCCACCAAATGCTGTATCATTTCAGCTCTTCTAGCACCGTGGGCGAATACGTTCACCCAGTACATCACACTGGGCGACACTCCCACCAAATGCTGTATCATTTCAGCTCTTCTAGCACCGTGGGCGAATACGTTCACCCAGTACATCACTCTACACTCCCACCAAATGCTGTATCATTTCAGCTCTTCTAGCACCGTGGGTGAATACATTCACCCAGTACATCACTCTACACTCCCACCAAATGCTGTATCATTTCAGCTCTTCTAGCACCGTGGGTGAATACGTTCGCCCAGTACATCACTCCACACTCCCACCAAGTGCTGTATCATTTCAGCTCTTCTAGCACCGTGGGCGAATACGTTCGCCTAAGACATCACTCCACACTCCCACCAAATGCTGTATCATTTCAGCTCTTCTGGCACCGTGGGTGAATACGTTCGCCCAGTACATCACTCCACACTCCCACCAAATGCAAAAAAAACCCCACATTCACTGCCAAGAGCCCTACCGTGTGTTTATTATTTTTAGAGCTTATGTCAGGGTTTTTTCCGTCAAAGCAATGCATGTGCACTCAAAAAAGTAGTTACCTCCCCAACGGACAACCATGAACGTCAAAAAATACATGGCGCGCTAGAAGAGTTAAAGTATCAGAATCTTCACAAAAACTGAAGTAAGGATACTCTTTTGAAAGAAGATCCACTAAATTAACCACTTCACTGCCCCGTCACAAATATTTCCGTCAACTTCCGGTAACCTATAAACTGCCCGTCACGGATATATCCGTCATAGGGTTATTCTAAGAGTTTCCCTTTTTCTATCCATTTGCTTTTCGCAGTATGTTTGAATGCGTGTGAAAGTGTTCTTAAATGATTGTATATTCAATTCCATTTCTGAAAAGTATAGGCTATATGTACATTTATTCTGCAGTTTTTGCGATAGACTCCGCAACCTAAAACGGCTTGGCAAATAGTTTGCCTCAGAACAGGAAATGGGCTTGACAGTGAAGGGGTTAATGGAATGAATCATATGTAACATAACAATTTTTGTTACTGTTTTTCGTGTTTCAGTGATCATTTTCCAATGGATGCCTGCAGGCAGTTATAAAAGGAAGTGGAACAGGGTTGTCTACCCCCTCTTGCAGTTTCCAGGGACAAACTGCTTAAAGACCCACCACACCCTTGAGTAAAAATCACGGTTTTCACATGTTTTCCCTCGTCGCTGGTAAGAAATCATGTGACGCGGTGGGTGGGTGTCATGATGCTAAGTCTAGCATACTCCGCACGCACACAATTCTTTTTATGACACAGACAACTGAAATAAACTCCCTCCTTTATATTTTATAAATAAACAAATAATAAGATAAACAACATCAAATTCTTTAAGCAAGTTAAACAAATTATTACATGAATAGTTCGATACACTTTTTAGATGTGTTCCAGTTCTTTTTTAGCACATATTTTAGACAACATTGCATTTCAGTCATTCTATAATTACAACCATTTTTTTTCTTACCAATTTCAAATCACATGACTAGCTTATGTTACACTGGACTGGGTTAGGGCAGAGAGAACTATCTCTGGTTAGGGTTCACCTAAAGAAACAGGCCAAACGCACGTGGCTCAGAATTGAATCAAACGAACTAAAAACTACTTACATACTTTTAGTTTCAATTTTCATCAAGATCCGTTCATAATAAAATCTGCTTGCAGACAATTGTTATTATTGTGTTTTTCTCACCGCTCTTCCGCGGGACGTTACCTGCTAGCCCTAGTGCCAGCCTTGTCTGACGACAAACCCTCGAGTGACGTCAGAAGTTTGTGTCGTAACTAGTGACTATTTTTTCTTCTACGTAAAAAGAAAAGATTCTATTTGAAACATCATTTAAAGACCACACCTAGTTGACAGTGGGTCTTTAAAAACCAGGGACAGAGACTTATTTCCAGGGACAAAGCAAACATGCGATGTCATGCATCAGGGGGAAAAACGAACAATAACTTTTCATTATTTCCTGATCTAGCTAATTGTCTGTGACTCTGGATCGTTTTGCGTGCAGTCTTCTAATGATGCTTTACGGGCACCGACACGTTTCAATAATGTTCCTAGCTGGTGCATTTTGTACCATAGTGTTCAAGTGCTTTGGTTGTTGGGATGATCCCTGGAGTCTTTTATGTGAGCAGTGTGACCTGTAATTGAGACTTGTGACAGCGTGCATGCACATACGCATGCATGTGTCTGGTGCATGCACACGCACACACATACACACACACATATACACACACACACACACACACACACACACTCTCTCTCTCTCTCTCTCTCTCTCTCTCTCTCTCTCTCTCTCTCTCTCTCTCTCTCTCTCTCTCTCACTCTCTCTCACTCTCTTTCTCACTCTCTCTCTCTCACTCTCTCTCACTCTTTCTCTGTCTCTCACTCTCTCTCTCTCTGTCTCTCACTCTCTCTCTCTCACTCTCTCTCTCTCTCTCTCTCTCTCTCTCTCTCTCTCACTCTCTCTCTCTCTCTCTCTCTCTCTCTCTCTCTCTCTCTCTCACTCTCTCACTCTCTCTCTCTCTCTCTCTCTCTCTCTCTCTCTCTCTCTCTCTCTCTCTCTCTCTCTCTCTCTCTCTCTCTCTCTCTCTCTCTCTCTCTCTCTCTCTCTCTCTCTCACTCTGTGCCACTTGCGGTGAAGAGTGGCACAAAGGTAACGCGTTCGCCTCGTATACAATAAGCCCGAGTTCGAACCTGGGTACAGGGGATATTTCCTCTCACTCTGCACTAGGCCTTATGGTCTGAACGTGGAGTCTTTCGGATGAGACGATAAAGCGAGGTCCTGTGTGCCCATGCACTTAGCACACATTAAACCCAGTGGCAACAAAGAAGTTGTCATTTGGTCAAAATTTACACCCCCCCCCCCCTTTCCTTCCTCATCAGTCACAATAAACCGCATGCAAATTAAAAAAAAGTGGGTGGCACACCTCTGGCTGTGATACGCTCTCCAGGTGGGAGCAACCCGAATTTCACAGAGACACCTCCGTGACTATAAACTACCAAATACCACACACACACAGATAATGACTTTTACTTTGAGCTCTATAATGTACTCCTGATTTTGTGGCAATAACTGGTTAAAGATTAACAGCTTGAAAGATGCGTATGTTTTTGTTGTTTAATCTTTTTTTAAATGACAAAAATATTAATCTTAGCAAAAATCAATGTTTAAATTGTTCACCATAGCAAAACAACAAGCCTTGTTGTGAATTTATTATAACTCAATCGTTGTTGGGAACTTGTGATCACATGAGAACTATTGTTATTCAGACAGTTAAAAAAGAAATTGCTTGTTGTATAATGATATTTGTGTCTGCTGATCAACAAAGAGGAAGTATACATTTGTGTTTAAAATGTGAACTCCGTTTGTTTCATGTTACCAAATTGATCAGTTGTTTTAGAATTGTTGACGCCCTTGAAATCCTGATCACTCCGTGCACATAATTTACCCTTGTTGCCGACCTTGATACTGTCGCGCATTTTTCGCTGTTTCCAGTGTAAAATCGCACACACAAAATTCGGTGAATAGATTGTTAGTAATATTGTTGTGGAAAGGGCAGTAACTGGGCATAGCGGTAAGTGCAAAGAAACTGGACACCAAAGGGTCTTTGTTAGAGTTGGCTCCCCCCGTGGGGATACCGGGGGGGTCTTCTGTACAAATAGTACCCCCACCTTCTGGAAGTTCTGTGCTTGCAACTTCCTCTAATCTGTCACTCTCCTTGACTCTGCCTTTTCCCCTTTGCTTTCTATCATCTACTATCTTTCTGACTTGTTGGCCCATTCTCCTGCCTTTAAAAAAACGAAAATCTTCCAAATAATTGTTCTCCTTTGAGGAGCTCCTCCGAAATCGGAATGTGTCGGCTGTACGCAGCGGGGAGACCAGTGAAAACTGAAAACCGGACACATTCGTAAAGTACCCGTTATGGCCATATGGCCCGGGAACGCAGAAGAAGAAGAAGTCAGTTTGTTTTTTAGTAGTAGAGTGATTCAAAGGTAACACGTTCGCCTGGTTAGGAACAAACCCGGAATCATTCCTGTCCGCACCCGAGTTATAGCACTCACTTTCCCCTAGACCTTATGGTCGGAACGCTAATTCGTTCGGATGATGCAACAAAAACCGAGGTCTCATGTGCCCATGCACTTCGCGCACGTTAACCCTTTCACCGCCAATGTCGCATTTTTGCACCACAATGATTTAACACCCCTGTCATTAAAACCCTTCAAATCAGGTATTCAATGACATTGTGTTCCTACATTTGGACAGTGAGGATTGACCCTATTCTAAATTTGTTACAGAGTTGTATAAGAGAAGTAAAGGAAAAAAAGAGAAAGAAGAAGAAAAAAAAAAAAAAAAAAGATGTGCCGCCTCAAAAAAAAAAAAAAGACAATAAAGAAAAAAAGAAATGAAAAGCAAGGCGGGGACAGTGGAGGGTATTAAAAAAAAAAATGTGTTACAGAGAACACCCACAATATTGCAGACAAAATCTTTTTTGTATCCAAGTAAGTTTAATGGACATTTTTGGCTCAAAGATGACTGGCGGTGAAAGGGTTAAAGATCCCAGTGGTAACGAAAAAGTTGTCGTTTGGTCAAAATTTAACCCCTCCCCCCTTCTCCATCAGTCACAGAAAAAACATTAAAAAAAGGGTGGCGCAGCTCTAGCTGCGACATACTTTCCAGGTAATGTCACCCCAAATTTCACAATGGAAGTAATACCAATACCTAGAAGAAAGGTGGCAGAGTGGTTAAGACGTTCGCCTGCCGAATGTAATGCGTGACTGCAGCGTGAGTGACCCGGGTTCCAATCCCGGCCTCCTCGCCCTTTCTTTCTAGTTTTGACAGGAAAATCGAACTGAACGCCGAGTCCTTCGGATGGGGACTTAAAGCTAGTCTGACCCGTGCGCTTTACGCACATAAAAATCCCACGGCAGTTGAAAGTCGGTAAGAGCAGGGAGAAATCCTGCTGCCTGGTATGGCCAAATTGATAGCTAAGTTTTCCAAGTGTGCCCACACCCCCTCCTCACCCTGTGCCCCCCAAAAAAAAATTTAATACAAAAATGGGTAGGCGCAGCACTTGTGGCGACGCGGTCCTAGTGAGAGCAGCCAGATTTTCACAGAGATAAGTCTCTGAGACTAGAATATACCAAATACAAAAAAAATAGAAACAGACTCAAGTAAAAAGACACTGCTGCCCGGTGTGTAAGACTGGGAAAGCGCTTTTTTTTTTATGGTTAAGAATATGATGGCCTAGTGAATAGTGATCATCAGTTTCTTTAACCGGAAACCCGGAGGTTACAGAAACAACAAGATTTCTGGTAAAGTTTAGAACAGCCCCCCCGTGGGGATACCGGGGGGTCTTTTGCATAAATAGTTTCCCCACCTTCTGGAAGTTCTGTGCTTGTAACTTCCTCTATTTCGGTCATTCTCTTTGACTCTGCCTTTTCCCTTTGCTTACTGTCATCTGCTATCTTTCTATCTCACTGCCTCCTGACTTTTTTCTATAAATTCTTCAAGATTCAGCCGAAGTCGGACATGCTGGGCCTAACTGTTTCTTAGTTAGGCGCATAACGGCAGCATGATGCATCTACACTCATATGACAGGAAACTGTCTGAGCGATCGAAGAAGAAGAAGAAGAAGAAGAACAGGGCCATGTAAAAAAACAAAATGACACTAATGTTTTTAGTTTTTATTTGCTCATAGTATTAAGAAAAATGTGTTGGATTGGTTTGAGACTGTTTAAACTCTTTATTGTTTAAACATTTTGATGGACTTTTCTTACGATTTTCTAAGAGAAAGTATTTTAAAAAAGAATAGGATTCTGAGTTTTCCAGCAAAGAGTGGTTGTGTCTGTTTTTGTTGTCAGTGATTTAAGTACTTTTTTTTTAGCTTAATCTTTCAGGGCACAGGCCTGTCTAGGTTGTGACTTTAAAAAAAATTGTTTTATGTAACGATTCAATATAAACCAATATACCGATCTTCAAGAGAGTTAAAGAAAGCTGCCAAGCATGGGATATAAAATCATAACTTCACATAGCATTATTATCATTTGTGTATCATTAGCCCATAGGCTTTGTGTAAATGCATGTGAGAAAAAGGTGTAAGAATACACCGTTGCTAAGAAACTTGACGTCACAGTTATTTATCTTCACATAGCATTATTATCATTACTGTCTTGTCAACACGAGCTGTACCTACCAAAGCTGGACCCAGACTTTGCCAAGCTGTGCAGTGCTACCCCAAGGATTCATTCAGTGCTGATGACAAATGCTGGTACACAACGAAGCCACTCTCAAGAAGATTCATGGCTCGACTGAATCAACAGTGCCATCACAGATCTTATCTACACAAACCATTCTGTACGTGCCACTTGGAACGTCTAGCCATGGATCTAGGCCTAGGCTACTCAACTCCATGACCAGCCATGAGTCGAGCTATGCAATTTTGGCACAGGGAGAGTCCATGTTGATAATGTAGACGCAGTACTGTCGCAAGAACAGCTCGACTTCATCTTCAGTCCGGAAATGAAAATGAGCCGACTGAACCTGTGCGAAGAGCTACCGCACTTCCGTTTGAAAAAAATGCGTGTTTTCCGGGCCTGTGATTGACGTTCTTGCCAAAGCTGACTCCCCTCTTTTTCACGTTGTGTTAAGATTGACTCGCTCTCGATCTCGTTAACTGTGTACGTTTTATTGTTGGTGTTTACAAGTTTAAATAACAGCAATTGTTGTTAGTGTTTCACTTCATTGCTTCTGTTTGTGTTTATCTTTATACGTTACATTTGAAAAAAACACGTTTTTATTTCATTTTTCTCATATTAAGACACAAACA
>CM065686.1:7555782-7563282 GCA_017654935.2 Phymorhynchus buccinoides | reverse complement strand
CATTGTTTTGGCAGGCGATTTTTTGTGTGACTGATGAGGAAGGAAAGGGAGGGGGGTACATTTTGACCAAATGACAATTTTTTCGTAGCCATTGGGTTTAACCTCGGTTTATCGTCTCATCCGAAAGACTCCACGTCCAGACCGTAAGGCCTAGTGTAAAGTGAGAGGAAAAGTCCCCTGTACCCAGGTTCGAACTCGGGTTTACTTGACACGATAATGAGCAATCGAAAAAAGTAACAACTTCAGAATTCTTTATTAAACGAGTTTATGTCATTGTTAGGCTCGAGTAACTAAACATCCTGATGAATTGTGACCAACATAGCACCACTTCTTTTGTTTTTTACAAATGTAAGAATATTTACTTGAGAAAAAAAAAGTGTGCAAATATGAGAATATCCACAACATTTTATTTTAAAAAAAAGTGTAGATGTTCTAAAGATAATGTGCTGTACAGAAAAACAACGCAGTTTAAAATTAAAATAAATCAATAAATCGACAGAATTCCGGTATTCTACTGCAGTTTGGTTTAAATGATTTTTATTCACCAAAAATCACATTATTACATTCATGTTAAGCAAGCATAACGGCAACGACGAAAATGGTGTTTTACGTCCTCTTGGTCTGAATCAGACACATATGGGACATTTGTAAATACAAATATGGTGGGAACAATACTAAGGCAATGCCCGGAGGCAGTACGAAACCAGTAAAGTCCCGATTTGTTATTAATACAGATATGTGTAGCGGTAACCACGCCTCTGTTAAACTTCATCGGCTATGGCACCGCCACAAGTATGCTGCGATACTAAACATAACGGCAACAACAAGCTTAAAGCTTATACTGTGCCAACGTACTATGCATGAATGTTTTAATGGCGGCTAGCAAGTACAAGACTAAACAGGTTGATCTAAACATTATCAAAGAAAAATTGATAAAAATAGGTACATTTACTGCAGTTTGAAGTGTACACGCTGACCATGAGTCACCTGACCAAAGATGAGCGCCACCTGTACGCTGAAGTGTTCGTGGACAACGATGTGGATGGCAACGGCTACCTGACGGTGGACGAGTTCATCAAGTCGGACCTCAGCAAACTGGGCTTCACCAAGGACGACCACGGCAAAATGATACAGGTAGGTGAAGACGGGGTAAAAAGCCCATGGGCGGGTAAGAAGCCCATGCCAATTATCTCATGAAATGAAGCCAATTTCAGTCACACTTTGCCCATGAGACGAGTGTTAATGTTCAGCGTTCGTCTCATGGGCAAAGTTTACTGAAATTTTCTTTTCTCGTGCCTCCATTCGGGGAGCTGGATGACCCCGCCACAAGTCTCTCCCCGTGGGGATACCGGGGGGTGGGGTCTTTCGTAAAAATAGTTCCCCCACCTTCTTGAAGTTCTGTGCTTGTAACTTCCCCTAATCTGCCACTCTCTTTTCCCTTTGCTTTCTATCATCTACTATCTTTCTGACTTATTGGCCCATTCTCCTGCCTTTAAAGGTGGACCCCGGGCCGGGCGGATGAGTTTTTGCACGAAACATGTCGAGATTACCAGAAAAACAACCTTTTCAAGGATCGGAACACTAACTTTGCTCTGGTTTCCTAGAAATTAAGCCGCCAAAAAGGCGATTCCTCCTTGGAGGAGATGCCGGAGAGAGTAGCCATTTTGGATGGAGTGGGTGGAGGACACTCATTGTCGCAATCGTTTGTGGCAGCGGTCTATTTTTACCACTCCAATCATTACATACACTGAGTCGCCTCCCCTGGCTTTTCAATAATGTTAATCTGTAAACCAGGGCCTGTATTCACGTTGAGATAGCATGAGACTTAGCATGATGCTAACTTAGAAGCTCTTCCAATGTCCTATAGGATTTAATAGGACTTTTGGAAGAGCTTCTAAGTTAGCATGATGCTAAGTCTCATGCTATCTCAACGTGAATACAGGCCCAGAATGTTATCTCTGCACCATTTCGTAACTTTTCATATCTTTTGAAAAACATTTAAAACTATTTATCCTACTTATACTCATCGAAAGAAGCACCGCATACTCGTCGTGTCTGTTGCAGTGTCTGTATTACGTATGTTTATTATTTTGTACGCTTTAAAATGAAGATTCATGTGCTCTGTTCAGTATACAATTCTTTCCATACCTAAGGACTGTGAATACTGATCGCTTCTCGGCCTTTTGGCTAAGACAGTGATTCAGGAACATACATTTTTGTTTATACCGTGGTTGGTTTGCTCAGCCCGTCGTACATGGCGAAAGCCGACACGCGACGTTAAACTGAACTTCCATCCCAAGGACTGTAGATATGACAACTGAAATGTTGCTTTATGCCCAAGTATTCTTTTCTCTTTTACAATATGTGCGACAATTTTGGCAATATGTGCAACAATTTTGGACCGACCGACAGACCGACCGACCGACAGACAGACAGACCGACAAAGTGAGTTATAGGTTTGTGGCTTGTGCCACACAAAAAATGGCCCACGTTTTTGGTTTTTTGTCTCCCTGCCTATTGGTAACCTTTACTTAAAAGGCGTTAGTCATTGGTTGACATTAACCTGGGTATGGGGGCAAATAGTAGAGTGGGAGCTGCCCTATAATTCGTTTTCTATACGGTAATAATAGCAAATCACTGTAAAGCTTTATGCATATCGATTAATAAAATTAAAAAAAGAAGAAAAAGTCCATTCCATATTTTTTGTTAAATTTTATAGTTTAGCTGTAGAAAGCCAGCCACCTTGAAACAAATCAAAGTCACAAACGAGAAAGGGTGTAAAAGGGCCGCGAGGCCCACTTATAGCTCCAATTACTACTACTATCATTATTTGTTTTTGTGGAGGACTACGACACTCAAACTAGGGGGTGTTTACTTTGGCTCTTGGTGCTGCAGCCAAAGGGATGGGTTGGCATTTGGGGGGGGGGGGGGACCTTCCCCAACGCCAGCTGTCCTCAAATCCATTTGGCCAACAGAGTGAGGATGTACCCTGGTCAAGGCATCTCCATTATAGACAAACTTTTTTCCAGCCCAGGGGAATAGCATCTGCCCCTCTGCTATCTCGCAGTCATAGTCGGAAACGACAGAATGGCATAGGCTACATATACCAAAGCCGAAACTAGAGCGGATGTGAATTAATACACATCTGTATAGCAGTTTTAGGTAACATTATCTGTATTGTTAAAAACTCGGGACTTTCCTGGTGTTGCACTGCCTCCGGGCATTGCTTCCAGGATCGTTCCCACCATCTTTATATCTACTAATGTCCCGTATGTGTCTGTTCCAGACCGGAGGACGTTAAGCAGATTTTCATCCACAGAGCATCTGTGAAACGAACTTTCCTCAAACCAAAATAGGAAGCTTTTAATTGATTTGCTAGCTAACATAATTATCTAATTTCTGAGTAAGTAGGAATATGCACAATGGTTATTCTGCTTAATCGTCAAGTGTTTTCAATAATAAATGTGTGTGTGTGTGTGTGTGTGTGTGTGTGTGTGTGTGTGTGTGTGTGTGTGTGTGTGTGTGTGTGTGTGTGTGTGCGTGCGTGCGTGCGCGCGTGCGTGCGTGCGTGTGCGTGCGTGCGTGTGTGCGTGTGCGTGCGTGCGTGTGCGTGCGCGTGCGTGCGTGCGTGTGCGTGTGTGTGTGTGTGCGTGCGTGCGTGTGCGTGCGCGTGTGAATGTGTGTGCTTGCACGTGCGTGTGTTTCATAACCAGATCACGTTCGGGTTACTGGACAAGAACCGGGACGGAAAAATCACTTTGGATGAGTACTTCAACATTTGTGCCAAGCTACCGGTTGAGATACGACGGTAAGTTAAGGACACACGCACACACACACACGTACACACACACACACACACACACACACACACACACACACACACACACACACACACACACACACACACACACACACACACACACACACACACACACACACACACACACACACACACACACACACACACACACACACACACACACACACACACACACACACACTCACACACACACACACACACACACACACACACACACACACACACACACACACACACACACACACACACACACACACACACACACACACACACACACACACACACACACACACACACACACACACACACACACACACACACACACACACACACACACACACACACACACACACACACACACACACACACACACACACACACACACACACACACATACACACACACACACACACACACACACACACACACACACACACACACACACACACACACACACTCACACACACACACACACACACACACACACACACACACACACACACACACACACACACACACACACACACACACACACACACACACACACACACACACACACACACACACACACACACACACACACACACACACACACACACACACACACACACACACACACACACACACACACACACACACACACACACTCACACAATGAAGAAGAAGCCCTTAGGAGATGCATGGTGGATGAAATATTGTTCATCATCATTATCATATATCTTATTGCCTCTTATATTTGAACTGTGTGTGTGTGTGTGTGCGCGTGCGCGCGCGTGCACGCATGTATCCTTATGTTTGTTCGCCCTGTGTCTCACGAACCAATGTACAGAGTCGCTTCAAATGTTGTGTGGTGATATATTACTGTGCAGGGAGGGTCCCATAGAAAGTTCGCAACCGTGGTGACCTAGACCTTGGAATTTGACCTTGAAAACCGGTCAGAAGTAGGAGTCCTAACCAAAGGGTAGTAATTAGGGAATGACTGGCTGGACTGATTTTCACTGGTTACTCCCCTTGCATCATAAATCATAAATCTGAGTGAAAGAGGGGTAGAGGCGAAAGAGAGAGATAGTGTGAGTTTGAGAAAGACTCAAAGAGAGTGTGTGTGTGTGTGTGTGTGCGTGCGCGCGCGCATGCGAAGCGTAGTGAGCAGGTCTGCTAGTTCTTGAATTAATATTATGTTACAGTAAGGCGGAGTTGAGGCGGATGTTTCAGAAGATGGACTGTGACGCAGACGGCAGGGTGACGGAGACAGAGTTCCTGAAATACGTGAACTGCAAAGGCAGCATCCTGTGCTCAAACTACATCAGGCAGATCTTCCGGTTGGCCGACAGGAACAAAGATGGCTTCCTCACTTTTCAAGAACTCATGGCCGTTTCTCTGGGTTCTACGACATTCTAGTGGTTCTTATATGGGGTTCAGAATTGATAAAATACTAGTTAACTACTTAACTGACTTTGCTTTACCGGAAGCGGAAATCGTTTATACTAGTTAACTAGTAAACTGACGTTTCGAAATATCACTTAACTGTTAAGTTGCTTTTCTGTTTGAGAGCGATTAGTTTCTGAAGGTTTTGTAACACACATTGTAATTGGTCGGCGTTTGAATGAATGAAATGTAGGTTTTACGTACACTGGGCTGCAAAACAGCACATACGGGGTGAACCATCAACCAACCATGATTCAAAGCTCTGAGCAGATCCTGGAGGTACTGCAGGTCTGATCCGTGATAAAAACTTGCTAATAAAAAAATGATACTGAAGGTATGTAACTCTTTCACAGTGTAAATGGGAAAAGATTGCTGATCTGCAGTACATCCAGTGGGATTTCGTGTTACAAAAAAACAGTTAAGGAGTTGGTTTTCCTGACAAAATGCCACTTAACAGTTAACTGACTTTTCTTTTGCCGGAAGCGGAAGTTGATTATATCAGTTAACTACTTAACTGGAAAAAGAAAAGACAGTTAACTACTTAACTGGTATATTAAAGCCAGTTAACTATTTAACTGGTATATTATCATTTTTGAGCCCCATAGGTTATAGGTTTAGATTTTTTTTTAAATAAAGAAATCTCTTCCTGATATGCCTGCACTCCAAACTACGTCAGACAGATCTTTCGATTGGCCGACAAGAACAAAGATGGCGTCCTCACTTTTGAAGAACTGATGTCCGTTTCTCTGGGTTCGGCGACATTCTAACGGTTGCAATGATATTTTAATAAATACAAAAATGATTAGAAACTTTTCTTATGATTGTGCTTAGAAATTCTGAACAAGAACAAACATGGCGTCCTCTCTTTTCTCAAGAACTGATGGCCGTTTCTCTCTCTGGGTTCGGCGACATTCTACTGTTTCTAAAGCAATTGTTTGGATTTGATTTGAAAAAAGTGGTTTTTTAATACCTGTGCCTAAAAATCTTGTTACAGATATTTGCATTGCGTGTGCATACGCGTGCGCGCGTGCGTGTTTGTATATCTGTGCGCATGTGCTGTGCTGTGCTCTCTCTGTGTGTGTGTGTGTGTGTGTGTGTGTGTGTGTGTGTGTGTGTGTGTGTTTCTGTGTAAAAGTGAGTGTTTGTATGTGTGTGTGTGTGTGTGAGAGAGAGAAAAGCAGAGCTGAGGCGCATGGGCGCGTGTGTTTATGCGCATGTATGCATGTGAGTGTGCGCGCGTGCGAACGCATGCACTGTGTGTGTGTCTGTGTGTGTGTGTGTGTGTGTGTGTGTGTGTGTGTAAAAGTGAGTGTTTGTATGTGTGTGTGTGTGTGTGTGAGAGAGAAAAGCAGAGCTGAGGCGCGTGGGCGCGTGTGTTTATGCGCATGTATGCATGTGAGTGTGTGCGCGTGCGAACGTATGCACTGTGTGTGTGTGTGTGTGTGTGTGTGTGTGTGTGTGTGTGTGTGTGTGTGTGTGTGTGTGTGTGTGTGTGTGAATGTGTGTGCGAACGTGTGCACTGTGTGTGTGTGTGTATGTGTGTGTGCGCGCGCGCGCGTGTATGTATGCGAGTGTGAATCTGTCTGTATTAATTTTTAAAAAAATGTTTGTTTAGTTTAGTTTGTTTAATATTGATCTGTAAGTGAATTGTTCAATAAAGAATGTTCGTATCCTTTTCTGCAGGAAATGTGTCTGTTCACATTGTCTTTCTGGATGTGCATGTTTGTCTGTCTCAGTAGCTAGTATGTATAGGCCCCTAGCTTGTCTGTCTGCTTTCCCGCGCTCTGCCTCAGCCACACCACCACTCCATAAAAGTACCCAGTCATAATACGATGGCTTGGAGTCAAAACGGACTGTCTCTAGATAGTCCACTGACGTAGTATTGAACATATTGTGAAAAATAATAACTTGTATAAAAAAAAGACTGCAGAAATATAAAAAGCATAATCCCCATGTTATGTTATTTGCAGTCTTTTAAAAAAAAAAAAGCAAGTTCTTAGTGTTTGCAATAACATCAATAATAAGTCAATCGACTATCAAAAGATAGTCCGTTTTGACTCTAAGCCATCGACATTTATAGGAAAGATACATTTTGTTATTTCTGTGCTAAAGAACATTGATCTTTTTTTTGCCGTTTTTTGGTTAAGATCGTTTTCTGTATTCTTGTTCGTCTTTCAGTCTCGTTCTGTTTGTTTATGTTTTGTGTTTTCCTTTTTTCAATCTGCGGCAACAGCTCTTCTGTCTCAAACAGGAAC
>CM065686.1:7548282-7550782 GCA_017654935.2 Phymorhynchus buccinoides | reverse complement strand
GGAGACATATTTTATTTGGAATAGTTTTTGAAAAAAAAGGCAGGAGAATGGGCCAATAAGTCAGAAAGATAGTAGATGATAGAAAGCAAAGGGAAAAGGCAGAGTCTAAGAGAGTGGCAGATTAGAGGAAGTTACAAGCACATAACTTCCAGAAGGTAGGGGAACTATTTTTTAGAAAGACCCCCAGTATCTTTACAGAGAGAGACTTGTGGAGGGGGCGGGGGTCGTCCAGCTCCTCGTATAGAGGCACGAGGCATCCACCCACTGCACCCCTGAGGGAGATAATTTCCACGAGAGGAGGCCCTAGTCCACATGTGCATGTTACAGTGTGTGCAAGCCAGAAGGGACCATCACCAATTGAATAAAGAAGGCTGATAACTCTTTCTGGCTCTCACCCAACGAATTATTGATGGATTTCCTTTAGCTTCATCAAAGTAATCCTTTCATGCAAAATACAGCGGAACCTCCCCTATAAGACCTTCAAAAGCGATCCAAAATGAGGTCTTCTAAGGGAGGGGTCTTAGGTAAAGGTGAAGATGAACACCCCCACTTTGATTTCTCGGCTCTCTCGGCATTTTCAGACTTGCCTTTCTGAGCAAATATTTAGCTGTATTTGATCAACTTTTTGAGCTAATAGAAGGAAGAAGTCGAGCAATGTCTCGGAGAAGGAGGTCTTGTATGGGAGGGAGTCTTATAATGGGAGGCTCCACTGTACTTTCACGATACACTTATGAATCTATACTTCGTATATAATTCATTTTCTGCGTGTTTGTCTGTGTGTTTGTGTCTGTCTGTCCGAGGTGCTGGCGAACGGGTGGCTGTTCTCTTTGCGTCGCTGCGTACACACAAGCAGGTAGCCATGAGTGGTCACAGGCAATACGGTGCTAGATACAGGCGATGAGGCGTACTAGACCGCCGAAACGCAGCGAGCAGGGCATGCCTAGCGCTAGTTGTTATTGTTATTCATTTATTTATACATGCAGCAGGCACGTAGGTACGGACGCACACACACACACACACACTCACACACACATACACGTGTGGGCACACGTTGAAATAAAGCTGGAAAAAAATAGGCCTACATTTTTCATGACAATAAGCCATATACACATGCATGCACGTGTGCGCACGCACACACACACACACACCACACACGCACACACACACACAACATACACACACACACTCTCTGTCTCTCTCTCTCTCTCACACGCACACGCACGCACGCACACGCACACGCACACGCACACGCACACGCACACGCACACACGCACACACACACACACCACACACACACCACACACACACACACACACACACTCACAGCTTTCCTGTATAATAATAACATCACTTTCAGTGAAAAATGGTTAAATGTATAAAAAAACAAACCCACAAAAACAACAACACAACAACAACAACACACACACACACACACACACACACACACACACACACACACACACACACACACACACACACACACACACACACATACACACACACACACACACACACACACACCACACTGCTCAACCACACCCATCCACCCGCTCATCATTCCCCCCCCACCCACCCCCTCATCCACCCACCCAGCTAAACACCCTCAAACCTCCCCCACACCCCACCCCGACCTCCCCCCCCCACACATCCATTACCTGTCTTCATTCTCCTCAGTATGACCACAATCATGACGTTCCCAAACGTTCCAAACAGCAGACTGGCAGATGCCCCGATTTTACCGAACCACCCACCGTCCAGGCTATCTTCCACGAAAGGCAGGCCTTCCAAGATATGACCTCCTCCTTCTCCTCCTCCTCCTTCTCCTCCTCCTCCTTCTTCCAAAACCCCTACCCCCTCTATTCCTCCTGTCGTTGCTACCCAAGGAGAAACAGTGGTCATTTTAGTAGGAGTGTTCTGTTTCAATTCTGTTCTTTGTTCGGTCTGTTTGTGTGTTATCTTCAATTCAAGCATTTATGATCATCTGGGATTAAAAAAAAAAGTGATCGTTCTAAAAGTCAAGCATAAATCTGAGGTACGATGCACGCTACGTAGTTATTCTGCAACAATAGGAGACATAGTGAATAAAATAAGCGTGTGTGTGTGTGTGTGTGCGTGCGTGCGTGTGTGTGTATGTGTGTGTGTGTGTGTTGTGTGTGTGTGTGTGTGTGTGTGTGTGTGTGTGTGTGTGTGTGTGTGTGTGTGTGTGTGTGTGTGTGTGTGTGTGTGTGTGTGTGTGTATGTATGTATGTGTGTGCGCGCGTGCGCGTGCGCGTGTGTGTATGTATGTGTGCGTGCGCGTGCGCGCGCGCGCGCGCGCGCGCGCGCGCGCGCGTGTGTGTGTGTGTGTGTGTGTGTGTGTGTGTGTGTGTGTGTGTGCATGTGGGTGTGTATGTGTGTGTGTGAGTGCGTGTGTGTGCGCACACACTGTGTGTGTGTGTGTGTGTGTGTCTGTACACACGCACATTATATTTCACCGTTGAATAGTAATAATAAAGCTGTC
>CM065686.1:7530782-7535782 GCA_017654935.2 Phymorhynchus buccinoides | reverse complement strand
GGGAGGGAGAGGGAGAGATAGAGATGCTATACTTTTTGTATGTCGAGATAGACCTGTGCTTGGTTTGATATTTCGAACAGAATATTTTACATGTCGATACCGTACTTACGAATAATAAAACAAGCGAGACTACTTATTAGTTAGTCGATGAAACGTGAGTAGGCGAAAAGCGCGTAGGCGAACAGAGGCGCACCGGGCAGAGGCACAGATCACAGTCCCGTGAAAATAATTATGACTAATCATCACGTGATCACGTGACCTAACTTGACTGACACTTTGGGCGTGGCCTAGGTGACCTCTCTTTGGTTTTGATTAAACACAAAAGTGCTGGAAATATGCTTTAACTTATCAGTTGTCTTGATGTTGAGTCGTAGCCAATCAAAGGTTTGCTTTACGTCCTCCCGGCCAAAAGTGCTGGAAATATGCTTTAACTTATCAGTTGTCTTGATGCTGAGTCGTAACCAATCAAAGGTTTGCTCTACGTCCTCCCGGCCGAAGCCATACGGGACAAGAGTCGTAAGCGGTTTTGTACTTTTTGGCTCACGTCGTTTTTAAAAACAAAGTGAGTCTATAGTATCATACGTGTGTGTGTGTGTGTGTGTGTGTGTGTGTGTGTGTGTGTGTGTGTGTGTGTGTGTGTGTGTGTGATTCCCCACCCCGAGCAGTGGAAAAGCGTCGCTTCAAGAATCCATGCACTAAGTGCGGGAGGACCCTAAACGCTAAGGAGCGTGACAACTACGAAGGCACCTATGGAAAGCCAAATACCTCAAACCCGCTTCTGAAATGCGCCCGTATTTTATTAAAAATGCGCGCGCATTTTCATCAAAACTGCTCGCCCATCTTGATGCTGATTGGTCGAACATTTTATGAGCACGCAGATCCATAAACGCCGCGCGCCTCAAATGTCCGCGCGCATGTTTCTAAACTGAGGTCGCACTTTTGCTTTAAACATAAAAACGTAGATCAGAAAAGTTACTGAAACGAAAGTGTTTATTAATTGACGCCCTCAGGGTTATCGCTCTTCGCTGGCGGCCTGTTTCGCGCGCCATTATTATAATAATCATGACTACAAGGGAAGAAGATGCTTCTCTAACAGGTGTTAGGAGCAAGCTAACACATTGTGGAAATGCCGCATTTTTAAACGGGCTTGAGGTATTTGGCTTTCCATAGATGTGCGGAGGCACTGGCCTGGAACCCCATGCGTCAGAACTAAACAGGGGGATCTGGGCGTCATAGATGTACACATGTGCATAAGAACAAACACTGAGTAGTTGATGATTCCATCAGCAAATGAACTTAATAGAGAAGGTGAATGAATAGATAAGCAAGTAACACACACACAAGCACGCACATACGCATGCACGCACGCACATACGTACGCACGCACACGCACACGCACACATACACACACACACACACACACACAATCTATTTATTTCTATTTTTGTCCCCTCTCTCTCACACTATCTCTCTCTCTCTCTCTATATATATATATATATATCTCTCACGCACACACATGCGCACGCACGCGCACGCACACGCACGCGCACGCGCACACACACACACACACACACACACACACACACAAGCGCACACTTTCTCTCTCTCTCTCTCTCTCTCTCTCTCTCTCTCTCTCTCTCTCTCTCTCTCTCTCTCTCTCTTTCTCTCTCTCTCTGTCTCACACACATATGTACCATATGGAAAGAAAAAATTACACTCAATAATATGCCATATTCTTTGAGTGATATGCAAAGCAAATAAAAACAAAGATAAAACATTTGAGGTTTAATTACGCATTCTAACGAATCAAAAATCGTCAGGACTTTCAATCCCATCTTTACTTCGCACGTGCGATGACTCACCACTACTACCGCTTCCCCGTGATATCATTCTATGGCGTCGACCACCACCACCACAACAACCTCCCGTGATGATTTCCTTAAATTCCTGCCGAACCTTGGACCCTGTCAAGCAATACAGGTAAAAGTTATAAGCAAAATTCGACGAAGCCACCACGTACAACACTTCGTACAGGAAGTAATAAAAAGCTCGGGAGTCTTCATCCTGAACCGCGTAATCTTGAAAGAAGCTGTTGTACACATTGAAAGGCACGGTGAAAATGATAAACGTTACCGACACGACGACTAAAGTCAGTGTCGCTGACGAAACTTTCTTTTTCCTCGCGTCTGAACCCCCTCCTCCTCCTCCTCCTAAATTCGAAGCTTTCAGTGTTTTATCTTGAACAGCTACGGCTAATGTATAACCAAGAACGGAGTTGCTGCAAAGAAGGAGCACGCAAGGTGCAAGGGAAACGATGACCACGTCCACCCTAACCCAAATCTGAACGTAAAACCTTTGATAATTAGCATCGCCGAACGTGCAGCGTACGTCGTTTTCATCAATCATCACCACTACCAGGTCGTAGCCGAAAGGCACGTGCGCGTAGGTCGCGCAGCAGACGATGAAGATGATGATGATGACGATGATGCTTTTCTGGCGCGTGCAGATGAGATTGACGCGGTGGGGGGCGAGGACTGAAGCTGCTCGTTGCAAAGTGAGGGCGACCAGGAGCCAGATGGAGAAGGCTGCCGAACTGTTCATCAGCCAGAGAACCGCTTTGCATGCTATGACGTGACTGGCGAACAAGTCGTATCTGGAAGCAACAAAGAGGGGGAGGGAGGGGAGAGGAGAGAGAGAGAGAGAGAGAGAGAGAGAGAGAGAGAGAGAGAGAGAGAGAGAGAGAGAGAGAGAGAGAGAGACATAGAGAGAGACAGAGACAGAGAGAGAGATAGACAGACAGAGAGAGAGAGACAGAGAGAGAGAGACAGAGAGAGAGAGAACACTGCAACTTGGGATGTTTAACGAGTTTAACTTCCAATAGGAATTGTTCGGAAATAATTAAGGGGAGTAGTTTCATGGTGTGTGGGAGTGATCTTGCCTAATTCAATCGGTCAAACAGGGGAAGTTACTCTACCAACAGGTAGATCCCCAGCCCTCGCCTCGTGTGTTTGAGGAGACACACAGCATGTAGAACGCAGTGCGTCATTCTAAAATTGATGTCATTTATATTTTTACGTCACATTTTGCTTCTTCTTCTTCGTTTTCTTCTTCTTGTGTGTGTGTGTGTGTGTGTGTGTGTGTGTGTGTGTGTGTGTGTGTGTGTGTGCGTGCGTGTGCGTGTGTGCGTGTGCGTGCGTGTGCGTGTGTGCGTGTGCGTGCGTGCGTGCGTGCGCGCGCGCGCGTGCGTGCGCGTGCGTGTGCGTGCGTGCGTGCGTGCGTGTGTGCATGCGTGTGTGTGTGTGTGTGTGTGTGTGTGTGTGTGTGTGTGTGTGTGTGCTGCGTCCGTGGTCTAATTTCCAAACTTTAACGTTGGCATTTTCTCGGGAAATAGAAGGCGTACATTGTTCAAACTTTCAATACACATAGATGTTTATGCAAGCTTTCAAACAATAATGATATGAACATTTAAATGCTGAAAGCAACACTGTAAACATATAACAAACAGATAACATTTTAGATTAGTGGGTTAGAGAGTATTCAACAGGCAACATAAGTTAAGAAACTCATGAACACTGAAAGCCTCAATAGCTCACTGATAGAGTGTCTGTCTCTCTTGCCAATGGTTCCGGATTCAATTCTCAGCAAAGGCGCTTTTTTTTATTTTTTTTTTATCCATTAACGATAGTTTCATTTGTACTTTAAACACCCCCATCATGTTTACGACCCTCAATCTCAACGTCAATATGTTTTGGCAGTCTTGTACTTAAACACCCCCCTCACAATTACTACCCTCAATCTCAGTCATTTTTTGTTGGCAGTCTTGCACTTAAGCATCCCCTCATGTTTACGGCCCTCAATCTGAAAGTCATTATTTGTTGGCAATCTTGTACTTAAACACCCACCCCCCCACCCCCCGAGTGAGCCTTGAAGGCTTTGCCTCTTGTTGTTTTTACTTACCCGAACATTTTCCTGGCCCACACTGGCATAATCCCCGCGTACAGCATGGCCGTGTCCGACACAGCTAATGACGTCAGATACACGTTCATTGCGGACCAGCCTGATGACGAAGGCAAATCATACGTCATCGTTGACGCACGTGGTATTCGGGGTTCGTTTTTTTTCAATTTTTAATAGCAAGAATAAGAATGGATTCCTCCCGCCCCCACCCACCCCTTGTGGGGATACCGGAGGTCTTTAGTTCCTCCACCTTCTGGAAGTTCTGTGCTTGTAACTTCCTCTAATCTGTCACTCTCTTTGACTCTTGCCTTTTCCCTTTGCTTACTGTCATCGACTATCTTTCTGCCTTACTGGTCCATTCTCCTGCCTTTTTTCTTTCTTTCAAGAAACACTTTCTACAAAAAAGATTTCCCCCAGAAGAAGTCGGACTTTCTGGACCTATTTCTTAGTTAGGCGCATACCAGCAGCATGATGCATCTGCGTTCATAATTGACAGGAAACTGTCTGAACGATCTGCTCGGGTAGAGGGGAAAGTATACTGTTCAACCTGAGGGAGAATCTTCCTTCTTGTGAGTTCCCAGGCCAGATGGCCATTATGGTTAAGGTACATGTTTGTCCGGTTTTCAGTTTTCACTGGTCTTCCCGCTGCGTACAGCCGACACATTCCGATTTCGGAGGAGCTCCTCAAAGGACACATATTTTATTTGGAAGATTTTTTTGAAAAAAGGCAGGAGAATGGGCCAATAAGTCAGAAAGATAGTAGATGATAGAAAGCAAAGGGAAAAGGCAGAGTCAAAGAGAGTGGCAGATTAGAGGAAGTTACAAGCACAGAACTTCCAGAAGGTGGGGGAACTATTTTTTAGAAAGACCCCCGGTATCCTTACAGGGAGAGACTCGTGGAGGGGGCGGGGGTCGTCCAGCTCCTCGTATAGAGATACTTTCCACGAGAGGAGGCCCTAGTCCCCATGTGCAAGTTACAGTGTGTGCAAGCCAGAAGGGACCATCACCAATTGAATAAAGAAGGCTGATAACTCTTTCTGGCT
>CM065686.1:7515782-7520782 GCA_017654935.2 Phymorhynchus buccinoides | reverse complement strand
CCCTCTCTCTCCCTCTCTCTCTCTCTCTCCCTCTCTCTCTCCTTGAGAATGTGATTTCACTTGATGGTACTCTTTTTACTACTAAGCTGGTTAATTATGCATTGATATTGTGCATGCGTGCGTGCGTGCGTTGATGTGTGTGCGAACGTGTGTGTGTGTGTGTGTGTGTGTGTGTGTGTGTGTGTGTGTGTGTGTGTGTGTGTGTGTGTGTGTGTGTGTGTGTGTGTGTGTGCGTATGCGTGTAAGTGTAAGTGTATGTGTGCGTGTGCGCGTGCGAGACACATAGAGGAATGAAATGTGTATAATTATGAAATTATTTCCTCCCATTCCTCACTTAATTATTGCACGTGGTAATTTTTGTTAATGTAAGATACAACAGCTGACAATAGTTTATGTCGCTGCTCGTAATACTTCATACCATTTATGTATGTTCCTTCCACTTCCCTTTCTTATGCCTTGCTATGTGTTCCCTTGGTTGGTTTACTTTGGATTGGGATCGATCATTATTGTTTACTTTTTATGTTTATTTTTCTTTTCCCTTTTCTATGAATGATCAATGTATCTACACCAACACCCCTTCCCCTCACCTCCCCTTCTTGATACGGGCAGATGGCCTAATCATTAAAAATGTTCTGAGTTCTGAGTTCTCCCTCTCCCTCTCTCTCTCTCTCTCTCTCTCTCTCTCTCTCTCTCTCTCTCTCTCTCTCTCTCTCTCTCTCTCTCTCTCTCTCCTCTCTCTCTCTGTGGGGAGGGGGGTGGGGGTGGGGCAGGAAGACATGTCTGCTTTCCTCCTCTGAGCCCCCCTGCCCCTTCCTGTCGTCTACTATATTTCTACCTTACTGATCTCTTCTCCTGTCTTTGTTCTAGAATCTCTCTCACACACACACAATCTCCAGCTTAAAACGGACATACTGCCCCCCCCCATAACATTTTTTTTAGTTAGGCCCACAACGGCAGCATAGCGCATTAGCGCTCATATGGCAGGGAAATTCCTGAGTGTTGGGAAAAAGTCCTTCGGATGAGACTTTTCAAAAACCGAGGTCCCGTGTGCGAACGCATGCCCAAGATCTTTCGCACACGTTAAAGCCCATCCCACTAATCGGTACGACTAGGCCGTGTGTGGGTCACATGAATAAGGTCGAATATACATTTCGTCCTATGGTCGAATGATACACAGATCGGACCAAGGTCGAAAAACAAATGTCGGAATGTACATTTCGTCCTAAGGTCGACTGCAACATTTCGTCCTAAAGTCGAAAGTGCTCAGATCGTCCTAAGGTCGAATATACATTTCGGCCTAAGGTCGACTGCAACATTTCGTCCTAAGGTCGAAAGTGCTCAGCTCTGGGCGTAACAATTTGTTTGTATAAACACACACACAAACACAAAGAGAGAAAGAGAGAGTGAGAGAGAGAGAGAGAGAGAGAGAGAGAGAGAGAGAGAGAGAGAGAGAGAGAGAGAGAGAGAGAGAGAGAGAGAGAGAGAAGCTGAGAGGGAGGGAGAGAGAGAGAGACACAAAAATTAAGTGGACAATTAAGTCTATTATTAAATCCGATATGAACATACTAATATTGAAATATAAAGTTAAAAGAATAGTCTTTTTCGGCTTACTTTAAAAAAAAAGAAGAAGTGCATTTTCTGCCAAAACCGTCAGATGATTGGCGATGATCCGATGATTGCCACATGATTGCCTGATCCGCAGGAGCCTTCACTAACCCCTCTAACCCATTCCGAACACCCTGATGACAGACAAGATGGGTGACCGACATTCATGGCACTTGTTGCCAGGGTCCTGCATTTTGCGTTTTTTTATGAAATGAAAAAGACTGACTGATGGCAGAATTTCGACCTTAGGCCGAAATGTACATGTTTTAGACCTTATGACGAAATGTACGTTCGACCTTAGACCGGTGAGCGCGGGGCAGGATAAACATCCCCAACTGGAAGAAGAAGAAGAAAAAGAAGAGTGGTCGACGACGGTGAAGAGGAAACGTTAGTGGTGATGAGCGTATCTTTTTGAGGGCACCCGGGGGAGTTGTTGGAAGCCTTCTTTGCCTTTCAGATTTGACTTCGCAACTGGGGCCAAGAAGGGATTCGTTCTCCCTCAGATAAGCATTGACCTCACGAAGACTTAAGATCAGGGTACAGTTTCTCCAGACGATGGTCGCCGCGCGCATAACTGTTACGCCAAAAGAGGTATAAGAAACACCACTAACCGAGAATAACGTTAGCTAAGTAAAGATAACTCTAATAGCTTACTCTTCACTTTCAGAGAGAGAAAAGAGTTGCTATCAAAAGGGAGATAAATCATACCTCACTGAAATATTTCGATTTCATTGTCAGTCTATTTGTGTGCAGAAAATTAAGTTTGCACCACATTATGCCATCTAACATGATGACAAATTAAGACAGAGCACTCAAAAATACTTGTATTTGTTTACTTTGCTAAAATCATCCCATATATTTTCGCTGTAGAGTGAAGAACATGTGTCTGTCTGTATCCACTTTCTAGACTTTGTCTTCCATTTGTAAACAAATAAAATACGTTCTCGCGAGAACTATTTTTAGCCGGAAGTTAAAAAAAAAGTGTCACATTTCCCTTGATGCAACTAACAGTTTGCGGCGTGCTAGGGCACGAGAGAGAACAAAACGTTACGCGAACTATCGGCAAATGAAGGGTGTTTCTTAGACCGTTTTTGCCGATTTGCGCTCACGCTACGTAACGTTAGTCCTTGTGAAACGGCCCCCAGGGTCCAGTTTCACTAGATGTCGCTTTTTCGAGCGAATAACTGTTACGCCATAAAGGGGTCTAATAAACGACCTGACAAAACGCATTTGTGGAAAAAAAAAGGTAAAGATGTGCCACCCCCCCTGCATTTATCGGTTAATTCTCTTTTTCCGTTTTTGCCTTTCTTACCATACATAAAGCTGTATTTTAGGAACATTTTCAGCTAGTTACTGCAGTACACCGCGATTTGTCACAGTTGTGGTTCGTTGCGTTTTTCCGTCTTATAGGGTGGGGGGTAGGGTTAGGTTTAGGGCTAGGGTTAGGGCTAGGGTTAGTATTCCAAAAAGGTTATTAGCTAAAAATGTTCCTAAAATACAGCTTTATTGTATGGTAAGAAAGGCAATAACGGTAAAATAGAATTAACCGAGATAGGTAGCGGGGGTGGCACATCTTGACCTTTACCAAAAAATAGTACAAGCTCTTGTCTGCTTGGGTTAAAAAAAATATTAACCAAACTTTAATGAGCCAATCAACAGCAAGAAATATATTTAACCCCGCACAAGTCACGTGATTGTTCTGGATAGTTTGCTTCGCGCTCGGTTTTGGCATGGACACTACATTAATAATTGTAATCTAGAATCCATCGTTATGCACGTACATATTCGACAACAGAATACATCTGTAGTGTTAACAAATCGGGACTTTCCTAGTGTTGCATTGCCTCCAGGCGTTCCCTCCAGGATCGTTCCCACCATCTTTATATCTACTAATGTCCCATATGTGTCTGTTCCAGACCAGATGACGTTAAGCAGAATTTCATTCCAGAATCCATGGTTGAGTTTCTCTAGACGACGGTCGCCGCGCGAATAACTGTTACGCCAAAAGGGGTCTAAGAAACACTTTAGAAAATGTTTGCAGAAAAAATATTACAAGCTCTTGTCTGATTGGCCCCCAAAACTATTATTTTAACCAAACTTTAATGGGCCAATTAACAACAAGAAATGTATGAACCCCCTACAAGTCACGTGATAGTTCCGGATAGTTCGCCGCTTGCTCGGTGTTTGGGAAGAACAAAACATCACGCGAACTACAGTACACCCCGCTTATAGTAAAGTGCAGGGGAGCAAGGCTTTTCCTTTACTATAACAGGTTTTTCTAATAAACGATGTTCGGATATAGTAAAGTTTTGATGATATTTTTTTTATCTTATCCGATGTTGTTTTTCAAAGTCAAAGCTAACGTAAAATACTAAATATAAACCCATCCTACCCCTTCCTCGTATGGTTTGAGGTCCAAAAAGGTGATTGGGTTTATAAATGGTATATTTTCCTGTGCACAAAACAAAACTAGTTGTATAAGCATATGCGCATAGAGTGTACAACCTCTAACTTCCAGAATTGCCTTTGAATCTATTCATGCATGCACACGCACATGCGTGCTCGCACACACACACACACGCACCGTGACAGAACAGTTTGCCTGTGGACATTTTGCCTACGGACACTTTGCCTACGGACATTATGCCTATGGTCACCATGCTGACCGGACATTTTGCCTACTGGACATTATGCCTACAGACATTATGCCTGATAATAGATTATCATGCCTGCAATAAAATATCGCATTTTCATGATGCTACAGCAAAACCCAGTTATAAGAAAATCGAAGGGAGATAATTTTTTCGTTTTCTTATATCCGAAACTCGGATAAAAGAAAACATTTTGATTTTTTTTTCCTTATAACCGAGTTGAATGGGGGAAAGGGAAAAAATAAAAGAGAAAAAGAGAAAAAAATAAAATAAAAGACAAACAGAAACATAAAACGATGAAAAAAATGCTTTTACATAAATTAGTGCATGAAAAAAAAAGGAAAAAATGCAAATCAAAGGAGGAAAAAAAGAAAGAACAGAACAGAAAATCAAAAACAAAAATGAAGGCAGATGTGGTGTGAGTTGCATGATGAGCGAGCAAGATAGTGGAGAGCAGATGAATGAGTGGGTGTGGTGTGAGAGAATAACATATTTGTTTAAATGTAAATTTCTGTTTCTTGTTTTTAATCAATATTCTAATTTGGATGCATAACTTACTTTACACAGTGGAAGACAATTTTGTATTTGCGTTTGTACAATTTTATGTTTTACATCATGAAATCAAAATACAGCAAAACTCGGTTATAAGAAAATCGAAGGGAGATGATGTTTTGCTTATTACCATATCCAAGTTTTCTTATATCCGAAACTCAGATATAAGAAAACATTTTGAAGTTTTTTCCC